>CM074722.1:478265954-478845954 GCA_037306005.1 Rhinophrynus dorsalis
TCTTCTCTGGAGGGAGTAATTGACATTCTGAAAAACGACGGCGTTATTACGTTTCAGCATATTGGGAAGGAGTCAGGGAGACAGATAATAATCGCTCCTAATGCCCAGCCTAGTTTGTCGGGAACCTTTTTTCAACATTAACATTTTACACACAAAATCAATAACATTTATCAATCTTTATACTGTCATCAGAGGAACTTTGAGTTTTTTCCATTATGTCCAGATGAGATGTGAATATAGGGAAGATATAAAGTCGTATGAGAGAGGTGAGATCAGGAGAGGACAAAGTGGGGAGATTAGAAATTGCTTGAGAGGAGGTGCAAGATGGACACAAGGGAACAGAGAAGAGATATAGTATAGAGGATGGCATGAACAGCTGTTTTTAAAGCGGAACTTTCATCCGCTATAAGGTCGCCCTGAAATAATTAAGCAGGTAGCGACTAGCTTTATAATATACTAGCAGTTTGGGATGGCGTTGCCCGTCATGTTATGCAGGAAATGTTTCTTTTTTTTTAAATAAATGTTATGATAGTGAATTATAGCGTAGGGTGTACGTGTCAGAAAGGTACACACAGTGATAGACAGAGACACATGCAACACACACATATACACACACATGCACTGACAACACAAACAGTGACACACAGCTGCAAATCAGAACATAAATACATACAGTGTGAGCAGTGTAAGTAACATACCTCCCAACATTTCATATGGCCAAAGAGGGACACTTGTGTTTTCGGTGGTGTTACTGGGGGCGTGGCTGGTGGTGTATTTTAGAGAATTTTTAACCCTTTGAGTGCCAGGGGGTAAGCAATGCATTGCATCCCCTCTGGCATTGAAATGGTTAAGTTACTCTTTCTGTAAGTGAATGATTTAGAAGAAGATGAAAGTATTTTTTTTACACAGACTAATTTAACAGATATATACAGAAGTTTATTCCCACATTACTGTGGGTTTTATTGATGTGGAGCAATCTGATACACTGGTATATACACCACACAATGTGATCTCCTAAATAGAGGAGCAGAGGGATTTGGGTGTCAAACAGGGACTGTCCCTCCTATACTGTATAGTGCCAGTCCTTATACACAGACACATGCAGACTGTATACTATACAGCAGAGGTTCTCAGCCCATGCCCTCAGTGGCCACTAACAGGCCAGGACTTAGGAATTTCACTGCTAGAACACAAGTGTGTTGATCAGAGGCTCAGTCATATTGATTAACTCACCTGTGCTATTAAAAGGAAATTCTAAAATCCTGGCCTGTTAATAGCCACTGAGGGCACAGATTGAGAACCACTGCTATACAGTGCCAGACCATTGTAGAGAATTTTTAACCCTTTGAGTGCCAGGGGGTAAGCAATGCATTGCATCTCCTCTGGCACTGAAATGGTTAAGTTACTCTTTCTGTAAGTGAATGATTTAGAAGAAGATGAAAGTATTTTTTTACACAGACTAATTTAACAGATATATACAGAAGTTTATACCCACATTACCGTGGGTTTTACTGATGTGGAGCAATCTGATACACTTGTACATTAGGCTGACCAGACCTCACCTTTAACCAGTGACACATATGAAAAATGCATACTGCAGGGCTGCTTTGATTTTGGTGCACTCCTGAAATATGCTTATTTCCTATGTGTCCCCGGTTAAAGGTGAGGTCTGGTCAGCCTACTGTATATACACCACACCGTGTGATCTCCTAAATAGAGGAGCAGAGGGATTTGGGTGTCAAACAGGGACTGTCCCTCCTATACTGTATAGTGCCAGTCCTTATACACAGACTGTATACTATACAATGCCAGACCATATATAAATAGTTTGTCATACATGCTATACAGTGAGCTATGTACAGCATGGAGATGATTGCAGGAACTGGCACCTCTACTTACAGACAGACTGACAAACAACCTGCTCTCTTTCTCTCTCTTTGTGCAACATATAAATACAGTCACATCCATGTCTCTGCCATTTACCAGCTCAGCTGAAGCCTTGCTCTGCACTGCCTGATCACCTCTCTGCCGTTGTTTCCACTTTCTCAGCAAGCCAGTATCCTCCTGCTGATTGTTTAGAAATCAGCTCACTTGTAGTAATTAGCAGAGCTGTGTAGGCTCAAAGACAGGGAATGAAGAAGCTGCATAATACAGATTGGACCATGGCCTTCCAGCTGTAGCTTGAACATTGTTCCCATCATCCTCAGCGTGCGTGTGTGTATATGTGTGTATGTGTCTGCTAGTGTGTGTGTGGGAGGGCATGTGCATGTGTCTGTGGTGTAGGAGTGTGTGGCAGCCATTTTTTTTTTCAGCCTTAGATAGTGGTGGGCGGGCTGGATAGTGGGGGCAGGCCAAAAATCACACTCCCACAGAATCACCCAATGGCAGCAGTAATCCTTTTTACTGCCGCCCCTGGGTGTGTTTTGCCAGGCACAAAGTCTTCTTTTATATATATAGAAGATATATTACCTCTCAAATGTATCCTTTATTTTAGGACACTGACGACACCTGCGCCGTCAGGCCGTTCCGGTTACTGCACTGCTTCTCAATGGAGACCGGGACTGACAGCGCAGGCACACAGACAAAATGTCTGCGCTGATGCCTGGCTTCCGGTCTCCTAAAAAAAAAGGATTTCTTTATAATCGGATACATATGACAGGTAATCTGTATATTATAAAGCTAGTCGATACCTGCTTAATTATTGCAGGGCAACTTTATATCAGATCAAAGTTCCGCTTTAAAGGAGCAGTAAACTTTGATAAATGTTATATGCAGAGTAAAACAAGGCTCTTATCACTGCTGGTAGATAGTTCATTCAGAATGTTTTAAACTCAACCCTATCTTTTTTTTTACAATAAAAGAATAGCAAAGCTTATTTAAAATGCATTTCCATTACCCTACGAGTGCTAGAGAGGTATCCAATGCATGGCGTTGGATATCTCTCTGTCACTCAAAGGGTTAAACTTAGCAATTAAAATTAGGGGTGCACCGAAATGAAAATTTTGTACCGAAACCGAAATGTCAGGATGCACTTGGCCGAAAACCGAAACCGAAAAAGACTTTTTTTAATTTATTGGGCTAACAAAAGAAACAAAAAATATAGTAGAGCAAGTACAATGGCACAGTGAAAGTGAAAGTCCCATGAGCTGAAGGTTACCAATACTGCTTACTAAACAGGTCTACAAGTCCCAGGGTGCATTGCTTTAATATAATTTTACTCTACAATTTACAATATAGCATAACACTGTATGGATTAAAATATCAAACTAAATATGCAGTGTTCTGCAAAATAAATGGCCTGCAATCTATTGAAAAGTTCTCTGGACAAAGTTTTGTCAGAGCCTCATTATGTTAAGTCAGTGTCCTCACTTCTGCGGTATGCTCCCAGAACGTTATAGTTACATTCAGAGCACGTTCATGTGCTCTGTATAAACGTACATTCTGCCAGCTTCTCCTTTTTATTGGTGCTGGCAAGTGGAGTAGAACATACCACGCGTATATCTGAAAAAACAAGGATGTGCAGGACACACAACACACCCCGGCAAAAAGGGGGACAGAGCTAAGCAGATGATTGACACACATGCAGTGAAAGAGCGCTGCTTCTCACACTGAACGTCAGCAACATGGCAGCACAACACTGCTTGACACTACAGACTTACAAAAATGTTTGTTAAGGAAAAGGGGGCAACATTACTTTTTTTTTTTTAATTACATTTATTGCACTAACTTGGACATGAAAAATCTATATAAGGTCACTGATAAACATGAAAGTTGTGCTCTAAATAGTTTTTGAAGGGCAATAAAGAGATGAAACCTGCTCTTTTTTAATGGGAATAAAAGGTTCTGTAACTCTGAACTGCCTCTCAAAAAAGTAAAATGTACAAACACTTTCCATAATCTCCTAAAAAAAATACACGATAAGAAACATTAACAGTACATTACAGTAACATTTTGAATACCCACAGTATCTATATCCCTGCAATAAGAAAGTGCACTAGCATCAGTGGCACATAACAGAGAACTGTAATTTAATAACATGTTTCAGTTGAGTCCAGCTTGATGATAGTGTAATAATGAAAAGTAGTTCAGTTCTGAAACAAACAAAATACATAAATACAAATAAAATTCCTCTTGATTTAAATAGAGATTTAACCCACTGTACGTTAGAGGGGTCGCCAACGAATTGTGTATTGAAGACCCCTCTATAATTCAAGGGTTTGAAGGACTCATGTAAATCAATGGGGATTTTTTTCGCTATGGCACAGTAAGTTTGCTCCAGAATTGCACCGACTTTTATTATTACATCAGCCTCACCTAGCCTAGAGGCTGCATCATCCCTGTCTGTCTCACCCTGGAATCCTCCTAATTGGTTGGATCTGACTGTCCTTCCCTGCAGCCTTTTTCAGGACGTCGGCATTGCTGTACTGAGCATGCATGGGTATCTCCATTGACATAACACACATGATATTTACTTCATTCTCCCGCGACCGACAAAAAATAAAGGGCCTGGTCTGAGCTGTCATTGAACGTGCCTGCTGCAGAATTGAGCAACAGGTTGCTATTCTGCTGTTATAACATATGTCCCATCAGGGCTCAAAATTTCAAGTCTGGAGCTACTAGCGAGGCCTGAAAAGTTACTCGCCACCATTTTTCCATGACTAGCCCCACCCATATCCCCTCCTTTAACTCCACTCATATCCCCTCCCATGCAAATGCTTGCCCCAATAATGCCCTCTTTCATGGTGCTAAGTTCTATTCTCCACCATTCGGGAAGGACACCTCTATGTGTAACTGAATAAATTATTTAGAGCAAAACCAAATAATTTTCTGTACACAGACTAATTTAGAAGCATCTTTACTGAAGTATAAGTAAAGCAATGTGATACACTTATACACACCACACAGTCTGATCTCTTAGACACAACGACACAAGGGTGGGAAAGAGGGCTTTGCTCTCAAAGAGGGACACTTGGGAGGTATGCCCTTGGGTGTATACCATCTGGTTCATGTGCTTGATTCATCTGAAATTTATCTAAGTATTGTGTTTGCTTTATTCTCTTTCATGTAAAAAATATATGTGCAAAACTATGTATGAACACAGTGGTACCCAAACCAGATAAATATGTCAAGGATATAAATATTTAAGTAATTTAACCCTTTGAGTGACAGAATAATTGTTTCTAATAACACTGACGCACAACCCGTTAACGTTTATGTAAAATGGTTCTAGTGGTTAGAATAACTTTGGCTTTACAGTAAAGCAGATGACTAGTAAGCCCCTGCCATAACAACAAGGGACAGTGACAGCCAATTCACACAATGTTCAAACCTGTTGCATTGAAATCTTCTTAGAAAACTGATAGGTACAGTAAAGATCAGTTACAGGAGCACAATGATAGCAACAGAGAGACTCACCGTAGAGGAACACTAGGTTCTGTGTCATATTCTACATGTAGATCTATAGATTGTGCAATATTTCTTTTTTCTCAATATTTCAAAAGATATAGTTTTTAAAAAGTTGCAGGTGATGTCACATTACTCTTCATGCGGTTACAAGCTCTGCAAGACGCCCCGTTTTGAATTTCTCCTCCCACTTCCCTCACCAGATCTACTTATGTGTCTCCCTTTCCTTCCTTCACCCAGTGCACTTATGTACAAATGTAGCCCAAAAACGCATTTTTTTTTATCTCCGTCTCAGGCCTGCTGATGTACTTATGGTTGTAGTACCGAAGTGCATTTATTCTTATGTCTTGCTTCCATCTAAGCCCCTGTCATACCGTTATAGCCATCGCACAAAGGTAACCCTCTGTGTGCCAGAGAGGTACGCAACGCATTGCAAAGCGATGCGTTGTGTACCTCCTGGCACTCAAAGGGTTAAACTCCCGCGATAGCTATATGACAAGTGCTCAGATGGAAGCGATATATAAGAATAAATGCGCTTCGGTACTACAGGCATAAGTACATCTGCGGGTCTGAGACGGAGATAAAAAAAAAATAAATGCTTTTTGGTGCTACAGTCCACTTCCCTAGCAGGTCCGAGCCAGACCTCATTGACGGATCGGAACCAGCTCAAAAGTGGAAGATCAGGAATGGGCTCCAAACAACTTTGGGAGCCTCCCCAATATTATTCCCATGATCCTCAGGTATACCTGTCAAGTGTACCTGATGGTTTTTGCTCCTTGTCATTTTAAAATATACATTTCAAACAGATAATCACATAAGTCCAAACATTTCAGATGGCCAAAGAGGAACAGTTTTCTTTAGACTTTAGGCTCTGACAGTTCAGGGAGCAATGAGAGAGCTTCCCCTGTTTCGGCTCCCCGTTTCGGCCATTTTTTTTATTTCAGCTTTTTGCCGAAAATGCCATTTTCGGCCGAAACGTTTCGGCTACCGAAATTTCGGTGCACCCCTAATTAAAATAAATCCTACTGACCCCAAAACAGTTATTTGACCTGTACAGTGTATCTGAAATTGGAACAAGCTGGCAAATGGAGAAAGCCACCATCTATGTGAAATGCCAGGCCTGCTGTCCGTAAGCCACACCTCTTATGCAAAATAACTAGTGTTGAGCGAGCACCCCGATGCTCGGGTGCTCGGGTGCTCTGACCGAGCACCCCCTGAGGCTCGAGTGCTCGGCCGAGCACCCGAGCCCCATTGAATAGAATGGGGCGACACGAGCATTACACCAGGCACCCCCTGCTCTGATGAGGGGAGGGTGCCTGGTCAATGCCCCCCTTCATCTCCGCAATGTCTCCCTTCATCTCCGCAATGTCCCCCTTCATCTCCTCTATGCCCCTCTTCCACAATGTCCCCCTTCATCTCCGCTATGCCCCTCTTCCACAATGTCCCCCTTCATCTCCGCTATGCCCCTCTTCCACAATGTCCCCCTTCATCTCCGCTATGCCCCTCTTCCACAATGTCCCCCTTCATCTCCTCTATGCCCCTCTTCCACAATGTCCCCCTTCATCTCCACACTGTCCCCCTTCATCTCCGCAATGCCCCCTTCATCTCCGCAATGCCCCCGTACCTCCAGTCCCTGGTGGTCCAGCGGAGCGTCTTCAGATCTGTGCCTCCTCCGGCACAGATCCCCGCCACCCGAACATGGCGGGCGAGCACATGGCAGTACTCGACGAGTACCGCCATGTGCCGAGCAGAGCGATGCTCGAGCCGATCCGAGCATCGGCCGAGCATGCTCGCTCAACACTAAAAATAACCAATCCGTGCTAAGGCTCATACCTGGGAGCTCTCTGCATCTGCCGCAGAGACTCTGATTTGTGGAGTTAATTACCAGGTCCCATGGGACAGAAACTGATTATCTGGTTTAGTGAGTTTCCGTAAACTTGGTTCATTGTGCCTTACTCCCTACCTGCTCCTCCCACTCCCTGGCCAATTTTTTGATCAAACCCCAACCACCTATTTAAGCTCCATCTCATTACTGTCATGGTCACAAGCTACCAAGTCACTCTACCAACAGCTACCAACAGTAAATGTCTGGTATACAGTGACTCTACCAACAAGGCTGGTGGAGTGAAGGCCAGAGTACGTTGCTAGGGTACGTGGCTGATTTTCGCAGGACCCTGTAGTGCATTGTCCTGCGGCCAAGGCCGTGTAAAGATGCTGGCCGCGAAGCCAGGTGACTCCCTTCAATTGAGCTGAAGAAGGCCTAGGATAACGCACTACAGCGAGGACTTCCACCACCAGCCCCAGGGAGTCTATTTCAGTGAAAGTAAATAAACAAAAATAGGACTCGCCAGGAGTAAGTCCAGAGACAGGAACATGGTAGAGTGCTAGCTGGATTCTGGTAGAATCTGGGAGTCTGGAGAGGGGAACTGGACACCCTGCAACAGAGAACAGGAACAGTAGAAACCTAGGAGGATAGCAGGTAGTTAGAAGCAGGAGCGAGCAGTGAGGCATACAGGGAGAGGCCAAGGTCAGCAACAGAGATAGCAAGGTACCAAACGGGAGACAGAGAGAAGTCCAGAGACAGGCCATGGTCAGTAACAAGGATCCATCAATGTACAAATTGGCAGGCAAGAGGAGAATCAGTCACAGGCAGGGTCAGGACACTAGAGGTCAGATAAATCAAAAGTCAGGCCAAGGTCAGCAGCAAGAGTCCAACAAGGTACAAATCGGCAAGGCTTGTAGCTAAATCCGGTCAAACAGGCAGGGTCAGTAAACAAGGCAACAGGCAGACAACACACATAAACGCTATAATCGCGCACCACACTGATGCGGCGCACGGCTTATAAAGGCCCAGCCTGGAAGTTTGGGGCGAAGATGATGTGTTGACGAGCCGGCAGAACGGCGGAAAATAAAGGAGGAATCCACAACTTCCGCCCCCAGTAACGAGCAGCGGAGGGGACAGTATGACAATTATGAAGTGACTCACATCACTTGGAAACTCTCATGAACAGTCTACCTTCTTAGCATGGGGACTTCAGAAAAAGAAGTTTCCAAGATACGATAATCATAGCTGGAACCCTCCAGATTTGCCCCGGAGGCTCCGGTTTTTGTATTGAATTACCAGGTCTCTGGGAAGAGTGTCTGATTCTCCGATGGTGGGGAGTTTCCTCAGAAACTCTGCCCACTTCTGCTCCTTTCCAGGATGTTCCTCCCACTCCACCCCACACTCCTCTTACTTCTCCACTCTGTTCTGCCCACATTATTAGACCGTGGCACCTGTGATAAAGCCCCCCCCTTTGTGATGTGAATCACGTCATTTATAGCCTCCCACCGGCACCACATGATGATAATGTTGTAGTTGGTGACATCGGCACTTAATCAGTCTAACGAGTGCTTACTTACTCAGTGGATATTGACCTCAGCAATCTGCAACTCATTTGTTTTCTGCACTGTCAAAAAAATTGCTACTTGAATAGTTAGTTAATGCTGTGACAGTTGTGTGATAATGATTTGGATTTTTTCATATTACTTAACTGGATGTATACACTTGTATATGTTAAAGTGGTCTAACGTACAAGTAAATGTAGACTACTCTGTGTTGTTCAGGTGTTACTTCCCCTTTAACCTGCAATTTTTTTTTGCCTTTCCTTTAGTATGGTAAGCTCTGGTCTATGATACAAACTCTACCTCTGAGTGTATTATGAAAAAAACAAACAAAACAATATGCCGCCTGGACAGTATTTGAAGGCTATAGTAACAATTTGATAGGGAAAATTGAGCTGTAATAATGTTTTGAATGAATAGTCTCCAGGCCGTGGAAGTATCCCTTTTTTTACTTAAAGGGATAGTAATACTTCGTTTTATCTTTATTTTATTTTGTAGGCATTAAAAAAACATGAAAAACAATATAAGTCTTATCTCTCAAACCTTTATGGTTTGAGAGATATTCACAAGCAAAGTTTCCCCTCCCTCCCCTTTTACCTAGTGTAAGCCATCTCTGTGTGCCACCTGAAAATTATTGGATGGTGCCCATGTAGGGCCATTGTTTGGCAGTTGCAATGAATCTCCAAGATTGCTTGTGTGAAAAGTCTACAGGCAGCCTCATAGGCCACTGATCACATCTTACTTACTGCAGCTTTACTGTGTTCCTATATGAATACAGTAAAAATACATCATGCTACACGTCTGGCGTGTTCACACAAAGCAGTAGTCACTCATGTGAAATGTACCGTAGTCCAGGATAGGACCTTTCACAATGGGCAATACCAACATCATAGCATCGGTTTGTGAAAGGGACCTAAGACCTATACTGACATTACATCTTTAACCCTTTGAGTGCCAAGTGGGTACATTGTACGAGTTTGGACAGCTGTACCCGCTGTGCCAAGCTCGTACGATGTACCCACTAAAATGCGGTCACTGCATGAGCCGGTATAACCGGCATGCAGTGGCCGCATTTAAAAAAAAAAAAACCTGGGCAATCGTGGGGGGACATGAGGATCACTCCTCATGTCCCCCCTGTTATTGATCTCCCAGCCGATCGCGCTGGGAGATCAATAAAAGAAGAGGAGAAGCGCAGCAGAAGCGCAGCTTCTCCTCTTCCTTCTCTCCTACCCGAACTTCCGGGTAGGAGTGGGCGGGACTGGGGGAAGCCTCCCAACGTCATCAGTGACATGTCACTGATGACGTTGGGGAAGTTTCCCCGGTCCCATTCACTCCTACCGGTGATAGGAGTGAAAGGCAGGAGAGCTTTTGCTCTCCTGCAAGTCGCCTTATTGATCTCCCAGCCGATGGCTGGGAGATCAGTAACTGGGGGGACACCAGGAGGGGTCCTGATGTCCCCCACGAGGTCTGAGTAATTTAAAAAAAAAAAAATAAAATAAAAAAACACTAAGTAGCCCTGTGAGTGCCGCAGGGGTCCCCAGCACATTGCTTTGCAATGTGCTGGAGACCCTTGTAGCACTCACAGGGTCATTTTTTGGGGGTTTGTTTTTTTTTTTTTGAAAGACCTCATTGGGGGGATCAGGGGGAATCCTGATGCCCCTCAATGAGGTCTATTATTAAAAAAAAAAAAAAAAAAAAAAAAAATTTAACCCTGTGTGTGCCACAGGGGGGGTCCAATGCAACCCCCCCCTCCTGTGGCACACACAGGGCTTCTATCATTACTTTGTTACTAGAGATTGTTGGGGGGCCATCAGGATCGGTCCTGATGGCCCCCCAACAAGCTCTGATTACAAAGTAATAATAAAAAAAAAAATTAACCCTCTGAGTGCCAGAAGGGTCCAATGCATTGCTTTGCAATGCCCTGGAGACCCATGTGGCACTCACAGGGACATTTATTTTGATTCCTTTTATTTTTTTTTTTTTAAGACCTCATTGGGGGAATCAGAGGGGTCCTGATACCCACCAATGAGGTCCATAATAAAAAAAAATGTAAAGAAAAAAAAATTAACCCTGTGTGTGCCACAAGGGGGGCCAATGCAGCCCCCCTTCTGCGGCACACACAGGGCATTTATCATTACTTCGTTATCAGAGATTGTTGGGGGGCCATCATGATTGGTCCTGATGGCCCCCCAACAAGCTCTGATTACAAAGTAATAATAAAAAAAAAAATTAACCCTCTGAGTGCCAGAAGGGTCCAATGCATTCCTTTGCAATGCCCTGGAGACCCATGTGGCACTCACAGGGACATTTATTTTGATTCCTTTTATTTTTTTTTTTTAAGACCTCATTGGGGGGAATCAGAGGGGTCCTGATACCCACCAATGAGGTCCATAATAAAAAAAAATGTAAAGAAAAAAAAATTAACCCTGTGTGTGCCACAAGGGGGGCCAATGCAGCCCCCCTTCTGCGGCACACACAGGGCATTTATCATTACTTCGTTATCAGAGATTGTTGGGGGGCCATCATGATTGGTCCTGATGGCCCCCCAACAAGCTCTGATTACCAAGTAATGATAAAAAAAAAATTAACCCTCTGAGTGCCACAAGGATCCAGTGCATTGCTTTGCAATGCGCTGCAGACCCCTGTGGCACTCACAGGGTCACTCTGTTTGTGGACATATATATTTTTTTTTACTAAGACCTCATTGGGGAGGGATCAGGGGGTCCTGATGCCCCTCAATGAGGTATATAATAAAAAAAATTAAATCAAAAATTAACCGTGTGTGTGCCACTGGGAGGGGGGGTTCAATGCAGACCCCCTTCCTGTGGTACACACAGGACTTTTTATCATTACTTTGTGATCAGAGCTTGTTTGGTGGCCATCTGAATACAAAGTAACGATAAAAAAAATTAACCCTTTGTGTGCTGGACACCCCTGTGGCACATAAAGGATTTTTCCCCCTTTATTTTTTATTTAGACCTCATTGTATGGGTTCTGATGCCCCCAACGAGGTCTACACAAAAATATTGGGGGAATATGCCCCAAAAAATGCACGTGCAACAGGAAGGGGGTCCAACGCAGTGCTTTGTATGAGGGGACATACAGTGCACAATGGTAGTCAGAGATCTCCCATACACACTATCAGACACTGCCCCACCATCACCACCATCCTTGCTCCTCTGCTCATACCCACACACACTGCCTAATCCCTCACCCTCTCACACATTTTGTTAGACTTGTAGTCACAGGTCCGCACATACACCGGCTGACGTCCTAGCTTCTTTCATCTGTTAGCCATAAAATCACACATACACTGTTTGCTTTCCCATTTCTGTTTCACTGGTAGCTACGCTCTTGTAGCGTAAATTGGTATGTGAACCCAGAGCAGTGGGGTACCATTTTTTTTTGGCTGGCAAGAAGTCCTCCTAGGAAATCCCACGCCATTGAACCATTTTAGTATCTTTGAAGTGACTGATGTGTAAAACAAATGTTTGTTTTTTTTTCCTGTAGCACCACATTCTGGAAATAGTTGTTCCAAATAACTTAGGGGTACAAAGGCAAGTGACCCCTCATTAGATGCGGCAGGTTGTCTTCTTTCCAAAATGGTATGGTTTGTCTACCTTTTCTTCAATTCTGAAGGTGTTATAGCCATTTTTATACAGGCAAGTCAGGTTTGAGAAAATGTTAGAAACATCAGAGGTTGTAGTAGGTGTAGTTTTCTACTTCTAGCACCCCCTAAGGTAGTTCAACTCATATCAATGGGGTGTCGTTTGACTCCTAAGAGCACTAGCAAACAAATGCAGTTGAAAATTCCATGGTTTTCACAGAGCTCCATACATTTAAAGGGGCAGAAATGTAAAAAAAAGCATTTTTTTTCATTAGCGCCACCTCCTGGAAGCATTTGTGCATACCAGCCTTTGGGTAAGAAGGCAAGTGACCCCTCATTAGATGCGGCAGGTTGTTTTCTTTTCAAAATGGCATTGTTTCTCTACCTTTCCTGCATATCTATTATGGTTATAACCATTTTAGTGCAAGCAGATAAATTAAAAAACAAAAGTGTCAGGTTTACGTTCGTGTTCCTAGCACCCACATATTGTATGTTAACCCACACAAATGGGCTACCATTTTTCTCAAGATGGTAGCAAGTACTGAATACAGCAGGAAATGTTATGGTTTTCAAAGATTTTAGTATCTTTGAAGTGGTGGAAATGTAAAAAAACCTGTATTTATTCCCATAGCGCCACCTTTTGGAAATATTTGTGCACTTCAGCCCAGGGGGTAGAAAGGCAAGTGACCCCTCATTTGATGCGGGAGAATGTCTGCTTTCCAAAATGGTATACCTTTTATACCTTTCCTTCATGTCTCTAACAGTTATGGACATTTTAGTAGAAGCAGCCATTTTCGAAGAAGCAAACAGGTAGGTGTAGTTATGTGCTTCTGGCACCCCTAAGGTAGGTCGACTCATTCCAGTGGGGTGTCATTTTTCTCCTAAGAGCACTAGCTAATGAATACAGTTGGAAATACCATGGTTTGCACACATTTCAGTACATTTGAAGGGGCAGAAATGTAAGAAAATGCCTTTTTTTTTTCATTAGCGCCACCTTCTGGAGGCATTTGTGCACTCCAGGCTTGGGGTAACAAGGCAAGTCACCCATCATTAGATGCGGCAGGGTGTCTTCTTTTCAAAATGGTATGGTTTGTGTACCCTTTCTTCACTTCTGTAGTTGTTATAACCATTTGTGTACAGACAAGTAATGTTTGAGAAAATGTTAGAAAAATTTGAAGTTGTAGTGGGTGTCGTTTTGCACTTCTAGCACCCCCTGAGGTAGTTAAACTCATACCAATGGGGTGTCATTTTTCTCCTAAGAGCACTAGCTAATGAATACAGTTGGAAATACCATGGTTTGCACACATTTCAGTACATTTGAAGGGGCAGAAATGTAAGAAAATGTCTTTTTTTTCATTAGCGCCACCTTCAGGAGGCATTTGTGCACTCCAGGCTTGGGGTAACAAGGCAAGTCACCCATCATTAGATGCGACAGGGTGTCTTCTTTTCAAAATGGTATGGTTTGTGTACCCTTTCTTCACTTCTGTAGTTGTTGTAACCATTTGTGTACAGACAAGTAATGTTTGAGAAAATGTTAGAAAAATTTGAAGTTGTAGTGGGTGTCGTTTTGCACTTCTAGCGCCCCCTGAGGTAGTTAAACTCGTACCAATGGGGTGTTATTTTTCTCCTAAGAGCACTAGCTAATGAATACAGTTGGAAATACCATGGTTTGCACATATTTCAGTACATTTGAAGGGGCAGAAATGTAAGAAAATGCCTTTTTTTTTCATTAGCGCCACCTTCTGGAGGCATTTGTGCACTCCAGGCTTGGGGTAACAAGGCAAGTCACCCATCATTAGATGCGGCAGGGTGTCTTCTTTTCAAAATGGTATGGTTTGTGTACCCTTTCTTCACTTCTGTAGTTGTTATAACCATTTGTGTACAGACAAGTAATGTTTGAGAAAATGTTAGAAAAATTTGAAGTTGTCGTGGGTGTCGTTTTGCACTTCTAGCACCCCCTGAGGTAGTTAAACTCATACCAATGGGGTGTCATTTTTCTCTTAAGAGCACTAGCTAATGAATACAGTTGGAAATACCATGGTTTGCACACATTTCAGTACATTTGAAGGGGCAGAAATGTAAGAAAATGCCTTTTTTTTCATTAGCGCCACCTTCAGGAGGCATTTGTGCACTCCAGGCTTGGGGTAACAAGGCAAGTCACCCATCATTAGATGCGGCAGGGTGTCTTCTTTTCAAAATGGTATGGTTTGTGTACCCTTTCTTCACTTCTGTAGTTGTTGTAACCATTTGTGTACAGACAAGTAATGTTTGAGAAAATGTTAGAAAAATTTGAAGTTGTAGTGGGTGTCGTTTTGCACTTCTAGCACCCCCTGAGGTAGTTAAACTCATACCAATGGGGTGTCATTTTTCTCCTAAGAGCACTAGCTAATGAATACAGTTGGAAATACCATGGTTTGCACACATTTCAGTACATTTGAAGGGGCAGAAATGTAAGAAAATGCCTTTTTTTTCATTAGCGCCACCTTCTGGAGACATTTGTGCACTCCAGGCTTGGGGTAACAAGGCAAGTCACCCATCATTAGATGCGGCAGGGTATCTTCTTTTCAAAATGGTATGGTTTGTGTACCCTTTCTTCACTTCTGTATTTGTTATAACCATTTTTGTACAGACAGGTAATGTTTGAGAAAATGTTAGAAAAATTAGAGGTTGCAATAGGTGTAGTTTTGTACTTGTAGCGCCCCCTGAGGTCGGTGAACTCATACCAATGGGGTGTTATTTTTCTCCTAAGAGCACTAGCTAATGAATACAGTTGGAAATGCCATGGTTTTCACACATTTTAGTTCATTTGAAGGGGCAGAAATGTAAGAAAATGCCTTTTTTTCATTAGCGCCATCTTCTGGAGGCATTTGTGCACACCAGGCTTGGGGTAACAAGGAAAATCACCCCTCATTAGATGCAGCAGGTTGTCTACTTTCCAGAAATATATAGTTTTATATAGTTATTCCACTGTTTTAGGGTAGTTTTACCACAAAAACCCTAGAATGCGCATATTAGTTTATAAAGTTGAAAATGTCATTTTGCGCTGCTGGTGATTAGGGCTCTACGCTAGCCATGGACGTAGGTAAAACTATACAAATTTGGTATTTTTTTACTCGGGGGACTCGAGGCTTTTTCAAATAATTGAAACTTTTTCAATCAAGGTAAATGTTTTTGATACATAGTATGTGATTTTAGCAAAATGAGTAAATTTTCACTTTTTTTTGTCATTATGACATCATAGCTTTTTGCACGATGTAAAATTCTCTTCATGTAAGGTATCACAAGAAAGCTCAATTCGTTCTGAAAAAAACAATATATAGTTTTCCATATGTAACTAAAAATCCCCAGAGGAAATCAAGCCTAAACGGAAGGATAGCAAAAATGTTGAAAAAGTGTCTGGCCTGCAGGGTTCAGAAAATGGCCCGAGCCTCTGGCACTGAAGGGGTTAAACCTTTGAGTGCCAGAGAGGTACGAAATGCATTGCTTTGCAATGCATTCCGTACCCCTTTGGCACTCAAAGGGTTAAAGGGATAGTAAAACTATTTTGTAGGCATTAAAAAAACATGAAGAACGATATAAGTCTTATCTCTCAAACCTTTATGGTTTGAGAGATATTCACAAGCAAAGTTTCCCCTCCCGCCCCTTTTACCTAGTGTAAGCCATCTCTTCTCAGATGTGGAATACAGTCCATAGACCAGACAGATAACAGAAGGGGACAATCTTCTTCCTATGAGAATAATGAAAGCCCTGCCTCCCTTGACAAGTTTTTCAGCTTTTTCCCTTAACTTAATTGAAGATTGTCCCTCTCTGCAGTCTACCTGGGCACCTCCCTTGTGATGTGGCTGAACGGGGGGGGATACTTTGCTTGTGAATATCTCTTAAACCATAAAGGTTTGAGAGATAAGACTTATATCGTTCTTCATGTTTTTTTAATGCCTACAAAATAAAATAAAGATAAAACAAAGTATTACTATCCCTTTAACTGGAAAAAGCCCTATAACACGTTTTCCTAAATAAGTTTACTGCTCCTTTGAGCAAACGTTGGTCCCTGGATATAATATAAAGTAGAAGCAATGCGTTGGACAATTCTCTAGCATTCAAGGGGTTAAATGATAACTTCACCAGTTTTTTCCTGTATGCTAAACAGGAGTGTTCAGTCTTATTATAACGTAACACAATGCTGAACTTACATAAAATCAACTTCACAAAATGCTGCGTGCTTACACTTAGTTTTCAAACACACATTGTTGACACAGTATGGATTTTCTCACCCATCTTCACACAATGACAAGTTTTCAAATATATAATAATTTAGTAACATAGTAAATTAGGTTGTAAAAAGACACACATACATCAAGTTCAACCATTGCCTCATAACCCAAAGAAATGAGAATTATATAAGTTTTCCTGCTGCCAAATAAGTTAGTCTTTGTCAGACCTTCCTGATTTGCCTACTAATAAACAGTATAACTCTGTATGTTCCCTTTTGAAAGAAATGTATCTAATCTTCTCTTAAATGTATCCATTCTGTCTGCTATAACCACCTCTTTGGGCAAAGAATTCCACAATTAACCAGACCTTACTGTAAAAAAGAACCCTTCCTCTGCTGAAGTCTAAACCTCCTTTCCTCTAATCTCAAGGGGCATCCCCTGGTCACCTGATCAGGCCTTGGAATAAATAGCTCATCGCAGAGATCCTTGTATTGACCTCTCATATACTTGTACAATGTGATAAGGTCTCCTCTTAGTCGTCTTTTCTCTAGAGTAAATAAACCAAGTTTGTCTAGTTGTTCCTCATACGTCAAGTCCTCAATTCCCGTAATTCATTTTGTTGCTCTTCGCTGTACCCTTTCCAGGTCTAGAATATCCTTTTTCAGAACTGGTGCCCCAAACTGCACTGCATATTCTAGGTGAGGTCTTACCAATGATTAATCATTACAAATAAAGCATTACAATCCCTTTTAGACCCTGAATGCTATAGGTCACCAACACATTGCATTGGAGACATCACTTACATTTAAGTGTTAAAGGGCTTAATTCATTGGAAATTTTTATTGGATTGCCTCAAATTTCCTCTAGTACTCAACTTTAGAGATCCTAGTGAATAGGCTCCTTAGATTAACATAGGAATTGGAGAAGTAATTTCCACTTTATCAGCGCTTAGTGAATCTACCCCTGTGAATGCTAGAGAATATTGAAGGCCTCTCTAGCTATCAAGGGTTTAAAAGTAAAATTTAAAGGAATAGCAGTACCTGATTTTTCTGAAGTTGAATATTGTTCATATTAAAAAAATAAGTTCAAAGATTCAAGTCCCGTTCCTTAAAGTTTTATAGTTTTTGAGACCAGAATCTCAATCTGTCAGCTAGAGTGCTGACGTCTGGAAAAGGGGTGGGAGGTGGGAGCTTTATAAACGTATATCCCAAAAACTATAGGACTTTAAAGGGATAGTAATACTTCATTTTTACTAAAGACTTGTAAGATTGCATTTAAAAGTTATGCACAGTGGTACCTTACTCATGCTCTGAAATGCTCTGATTCTTCTTAAAGGGATAGTAATACTTCGTTTTAACTTTATTTTATTTTGTAGGCATTGAAAAAACATGAAGAATGATATAAGTCTTACCTCTCAAACCTTTATGGTTTATGAGATATTCACAAGCAAAGTTCTCCTCCCCGCCCCTTTTACCTAGTGTAAGCCATCTCTTCTCAGATGTGAGTCTGGTTGTATGACAGTACAGATAACAGAAGGGGACAATCTTCTTTGTATGAAAACAATGAAAGCCCTTCCCCCCCTTGACAAGTTTTTCAGCTTTTTCCTTTATCTTAATTGAAGATTGTCCCTCTCTGCAGTCTACCTGGGCACCTCCCTTCTGATCTGGCTGAACAGGGGGGGATACTTTGTTTGTGAATATCTCTTAAACCATAAAGGTTTCAGAGATAAGACTTATATCATTCTTCATGTTTTTTTAATGCCTACAAAATAAAATACATTTAAAATGAAGTATTACTATCCCTTTAAATCTGCCATAGAAATTTACCCTTCCTGCCCCTTTTTCTGACATCACAGCCCTGGCTCCTGTATGTGAATTCTTGTCGTACGACCAGACGGCTAGCACAGAAGGACAAAAGGTACTGGGTTACATGGTGAAACCAAGCCCCCTTTACTCGTCATAGTCCCGTTTGCATCAACTTGACGGCAGTGCCGGAAATTCTTTCTCATGGAAATTTGTAGAGAAGCTGCCTAAAGAAGAGTCTAGCAGAGCTGTATGTGTTTAAGCAGGGTGACCACGTGTCCCTGATTGCCCAGGACAGTCCCTGATTTTAAATGTGTGTCCCATGTCCCTGACAGCCCATTTCTGGGACAATACAAAGTCCCTGAATGAAGACTCCAGAGCACAGAGTTCTAGATACTAGAAGTACTGCCCATTACCTACTGTGACAGGAAGTGATGCCTCTGCTGGGCTACAAGGAAATGGCTTCCAGCCAGAGATCTAAACACTAGAGAGAGACCTGAGCCTTGATCCTGACATCAAACAGGAGCTGCAGTGCAATTGTGTTTCAGTGTAAAGCTTGTCTAAGGCTTTGGATGTGACATACATTTTCTTGTAGCCCGCAACAGACACATTTTCTGTTACAGCGGTTAATGGGCAGTTCTCCCTCTAGTGTCTAGAACTTTTTGGTGCTCTGGAGAAAGAGAGGTTTGCTCACTGATGACCAGTGATGTATATTGATCCCTCCTGTATAGCTGCACTAGAGCCGAGGACAAGTACTCTACTGCTGTCATCTCCGCAGTGTCCCTGAATGGCAGCATGGATATGTGGTCACCCTATGTTTAAGTAACATTTTAATCTTCAGTGGTCTGCTTATTAACACTGGTGACCGGTATATAAGCAGTAATACTGAAGGAATGCCCTCTCGGACATGATATTTCTAGACCATAAGGAGTTCTACATTCAAACCATATGTTACAAAGTCGGATAATAAGCTACGTGTGCACTGTGTCATAAGCATTGCAAATGGAAGGACTGGACACGCAAACTAAGTGTTAAACCGTCAGATAGTTATGAATAAATGTGTTGGCGCAGCCTGAATATGTTGATAGAGCACAGGGAACATCCAAATGTACTGAGCGGGGAAAATATATATCCTAGGACTGTGTAGAACGTCAGAAACCGCCGCTAAAAGTGCAGACTAACGCTTTGCGATGCGCTGGAGTCCCAGCGCGAGTCTGTGTTGCAAACGTATAAAGATTATGAAAATATGGGGAAATACTGAAAAAAGCAAGTGTGCTGGTGCTTTAAACATATAGAAACATTAGAGCACTATGTGAGAGGTACAGGGGACGCTGTGCGATGAAATAGAGATCATCTGGTATGTGGCAGATCTCTAAAGCCGTCATATATTTAATTCACCAGCAAATCTCTGCTCCACATTGACACATATTCTAATAGTCTTTATATAATTACAAGACAGAATCGTGCTGGATCTCCAGTGCATCTCACAGCACTAGTCCACATTTTCTGCTGCTGATGCTGACAGATTACACAATCCTAAAATATTTACATCTATAACACCAGCACATCTGTGTGCATTGATACTCGGTATGTACATTATTCCCAGCACCTAGGGATTATGTGCCACTTTGACTAATTGTTCGCTTTATTGCTGCACAATGTACATCATATTCAACTAAGTACAAGAAGTGTTACATTGAGTGTAAGTTTATTAACTTGTCCGCATATAACAAATGCTAACAGTATCTGCTTGAATTGATACATTGTTACACTATGTTTAAATACTTAGCTCTGGGCTGCTACATCGAGTTCCACAGTAACCTCTGCCCACATAGTTCTGCAGCAATGATCTCCTTTGCATCGTGCAGCGTCCCCTGTATCTCTCACATAGTGCTCTAATGTTGCTATATGTTTAAAGGGATGGTAATACTTCAAAATGACTATCCCTTATATTGAAGCCCTTTAAAAACTGAATTAAATGCCACCAGCGGCATCTCTCAAACCTTTATGGTTTGCGAGATAAGCGCTTTTAAACTTCGCTCTCCCCTGCTCTCCCCTGACATCATCGTTTTTGCTGCAGCAGGGAAATCCGGTCCCGGGACCGGCGGAGGCTCTTCAGCAGAGCTGAGATCTCGTTATTGAAGACAAGATCCTTCTCTAAAACGGTCTTCTACATGTGCTTGGTTACCATTTTAGTGAAGGATTGTTTCTTCTATAATGAGATCTGGCTCTGCTGAAGAGCCTCCGCTTGATTCAATGAACGGATTCCCCTGCTGCAGCAAGAACGATGACGTCAGGGGAGAGGCAGGGGAGAGCGAAGTTTAAAAGCGGCTATCTCGCAAACCATAAAGGTTAGCAAGATGCCGCTGGTGGCATTTAATTCAGTTTTTTAAGGGCTTCAATATAAGGGATAGTCATTTTGAAGTATTACTATCCCTTTAAAGCACCTTAACACTTGCTTTTTTCAGTATTGCCCCATATTTTCATAATCTTCATATGTTTGCAACACAGACTCGCGTTGGTCTCCAGCGCATCGCAAAGCGTTAGTCTGCACTTTTAGCGGAGGTTTCTGACAGCCTACACAGTCCTAGGATACATGTTTCCCCACTCAGTACATTTGGATGTTCCCTGTGCTCCATCAACATATTCAGGCTGCACCAAAACACATTTATTCATAACTATCTGACGGTGTAAGTGTGTTGGTACAGCCTGAATATGTTGCTGGAGCACAGGGAACATCCAAATGTGAAGAAAAGGGGGAGTATCGGTAGCGCTTAGGGTTGAGAGTGTAAGTGCGTGTGTATGTGTATGATATGTCCGATTTCTTAGTACATGTAAGTATTCAGGTTTATGACGATAATATATGCAGACAGTCTAACAGTGATACGTTCAATCTATGTTCACTGGATACATATAGATGTCAAGCAGACAGTAGGATAATACAATATATACCCTCAAATAGAAACAATAAATCTTTTCAGGATTATATCAGAGTTTTCGTCCACAGATTATTATAGTAATTCCTAAGGGATTACCTATTTTAAAGGGATAGTAATACTTCGTTTTAACTTTATTTTATTTTGTAGGCATTAAAAAAACATGAAGAACGATATAAGTCTTATCTCTCAAACTTTTATGGTTTGAGAGATATTCACAAGCAAAGTTTCCCCTCCTGCCCCTTTTACCTAGTGTAAACCATCTCCTCTCAGATGTGGAATCCAGTCCATAGACCAGACAGATAACAGCAGGGGACAATCTTCTTCCTATGAGAACAATGAAGGCCCTGCCCCCCTTGACAAGTTTTTCAGGTTTTTCCCTTACCTTAACTGAAGATTGTCCCTCTCTGCAGTCTACCTGGGCACCTCCCTTCTGATCTGGCTGAGCAGTGTTACATCAGTAAAAGGGACGTGAGGGGATACTTTGTCATTGAATTACTCTTGATCTACAACTCGGACAGAACTGAAATAACACTCTCCAAAGTCCAAATACTATGATGATTAATTAGAGCTGCTTTTATTATGAAACATTACTATCCCTTTAACCTTCTTAATATATAGATACATAAAATGAGAGGCATCCAGTGATATTTGTAACAATCACAAACACTCTAGAAGTGTATAAGAATACTGAAATACCAGGACAATATTCTGTATCAATATCAGGCAAAAACTGCAGTATGGAACATAGAACAAAACTATACACACATGTTAACCCTTTGATTGCCAGAGGGGTACGGAATGCATTGCTTTGCAATGCAT
Source organism: Rhinophrynus dorsalis (assembly GCA_037306005.1). Classification (NCBI taxonomy): domain Eukaryota; kingdom Metazoa; phylum Chordata; class Amphibia; order Anura; family Rhinophrynidae; genus Rhinophrynus; species Rhinophrynus dorsalis. The sequence goes on from CM074722.1 coordinate 478,288,120, forward strand.
TCCGTACCCCTCTGGCACTCAAAGGGTTAAAGTTCAATTGAAAAGTATGCATGATAGACTCTATTCCAGTAAGCCCACTACTGATCAATGTCCAGTCTGTGTTTCCTTTTTTTGTGGTGGTAATGCCACTTGTCCCAATCTGGATAAGTTAGGAGTGTATCATTTTACAGGATGGGTAGTTCCGCTCTTTAGGGTAATCCTAATACGAATGAACAAAGCAAGTGTGCTGGATAAACATATAGCAACATTAGAGAACTATGTGAGAGGTACAGGAGACGCTGAGTGAGCTAGGTCAGCTGCTCGTCGGCTACTTCAGTGCTTCTGCAGATTGAACTAGTTGTCCGTCAGACAGGTGGATTGATACATGTGTCAGATAGGCCCCTCACTCTCGCAGGACTTCACCATTCCTCCTCAGTGACGCAGCCACCCCCTCCCAAATAGAAAATGCAAAGGCTCGTTCACATTTAGAGCATAATGGAGAGAGCGAGCTTTTCCTCGGATTCTAAGACATGGCCGACAATTTTTTGAATCGTGTGATATTTTATTGACAAATTTAAGAAGAACCAGAGTGTTTAAGAGCATGAGTAAGGTACCACTGTGCATAACTTTTACATGCAAACTGACAAGGCTTTAATAAAAATGAAGTATCACTGTCCCTTTAAGGAACGGGACTTGCATCATTGAACTTATTTTTTTAATATGAACAGTATTCAACTTGAGGAAAATCAGGTATTACTAGTCGTTTAAATAACTGAGAATTTTAATGTATCACCAGTGGCGTAACTATTGGGGTCGCACCTGAGACCGGGCCCGTGCACTCCAGGGGTCCGGCCTCCCCCTGCAACCCCTCCTCCTGGCCCCAGCAATCTCCCTCTGGTGCTCTAGTTATGCAGAGCGCTGGGAGATGACATCATCTCCCAGCACTTTGCATTAATGAAGAGGACCGCGCGGGAGCTCCAGGTAGGAGATGGGGGCATTGTGGAGGGGGTCAATGTGGTCAGGGGGGCCAGTGTGGATTGGGCTCAAGAGCGCTCCCTTCCTGTTGTCCTCACGCCTGCGCTGTCCATCCTGGTCTCCTCTAGGGGGCATTGCATGGAGCCGAAAGGCACAGGAAGGGACTGACGGTGCAGGCATGCAGACAGCTCTACAGCAAGAAGCCTTCAGTCTCTGAAGAAACAGGATTACCGTACTTCAGATCGTGGTACTTGTGCCAGATAATAACACTATTAAGAAGCTAGTCGCCATATACCTAATTATTGGGGGGAGACTTTATATTGGGTGGTAGTTCTGCTTAAATTTCACAGCAACCATATCATGTCTCTTTGCTTTTTAGCCTTTTTGATCTCAGTTAGACATCACAGTGATTTAACTAACTAGATTGGCTGCTTTTTTGCTGACAGTGGGATGCTATAAGGAGAGTGTTTCTCCCAGCTGCTTTGATCAGGAGTAAGTATGGTCTGTGCGAAATGCGTTGATCACTGCTGGCAGCTGTAGACAGGATGCGTGCATTCATTTATTGAGTCTTCTTCGGATGTCGCACTGTTCTGTTCACATGCTATGTTGTTTTTATATTTTTAATATATATATATAGATAAAGATGTATTGTTTTTACGAGTTTGCAGTCTTAAAGGGATCTTCTATGTGATGGTGCACTTTTCTGTTTTTCTTCTATGGTGATATGAAAGCTTTTGGGGAAGCTTGAAGTGGCACACATCCTATATAATAATTTGCTAAAACGTGTGTAACGATGCAGTTATGCGCAGTAGAGACTGCTGCGGAGCGTCCTGCTGTTTATCAGCTGCGGCTCGGCCAGTCTCTACTGTGCATGACTGCCCCATGACCAGCTGGCAGTGGTACTGTGGCCTGTGTAACGGGCTCTTCAACTAGTTACCCTATATTAGACTAGCAAGCCATTAAAGGAATAGTAAAATTTCACAAATCAAGCAGGTCTGATTAAACTTCAAAGTATTTGGGACATGGAGAGTGTTATTTCAATACTGTCAGAGTTGTAGTTCAAGAGTAATTGAATGATAAAGTATCCCCCTCCCGCCCCTTTTACTGATGTAACACTGCTCACCTCAGAGCAGCAAGACTGTCCGGATGGATCGCAGAGAGGGACAATCTTCAGTGATCATAAGGAAAAAACTGAAAAACCTGTCAAAGGGGCAGGGTTTTCCTTATGCTCACAGTAAGAAGATTGTCCCTTGCTGTGATCTGTCTGGTCAAGAGACCAGATTCCACATCTGAGGGGAGGCAGCTTACACTAGGTATAAGGGGGAGAAGGGGAATATTTTATAAGTTATTCTTGAAATAATACTCTCCAGGGTCAAAGTACTATGAAGATTAATCGGAGCTGCTTGTCTTTAAAGGGGAACTTTCACCTAAAATAAAAATTTAACCATGGATTTTAATCATTAACACAAGATAGCGCTTTTTTTTGTAACTCACCCACTAGTGGAGATATTTAGCCTTCAAAATCGGGCACTTCCCCGTTCTGCGGGACCCTGCAGGACTTCCCAGCCGCCCCAGGGAGTGAGTTCACTCTCCCCTTCGTATCTGTATTTCTGTGGACTAAAGTTACAGCAAATTCTGTTTTCCATGCTCCTGAGCTCCCTGGGGCAGCTGGGAAGTCCTGAGGCATAATGCGGGACATAGAGGGTCCAGCAGAAGGTGTAAGTGCCCAATTTTGAAGGCTAAATATCTCCACTAGTGGGTGAGTTACAAAACAAACATACACAGCGCTAATCTTGTGTTAATAATTAAAATCCATGGTTCAATTTTTATTTTAGGTGAAAGTTCCCCTTGAAGTTAGAGGTACAATACTGACGATATCTTCATGGATCTCCTTATATCTTTAGTGTTGAGCCATTGAAGTTGCCACATTTGAGCCACTAAATGTTTTGGCTTGTTGGATATACACATATGGGGGATCCACAATGATCCTTTGCTGCATTAATGCTGCCTCGAGCAGGACAGAAAACTGCAGGTCTCTAAAGACCCGGTATCTGGTCTATAGGGATCAGATCTATAGGGACTGCACATGGGACTCAGGAACTCGTGATTGATAAATATACCTCTGGCATACCTGGTAACCTTCTTATCCTAAGCATCCAGAGGGCCAATAATGTCTGATGATACAATTTAAATAATAAAGTGGGTGGGGTTTGAGGGGGAGGAGTGTTTCCCTTAAAATGTGTGGAGAGTGGGACAAAGAGCATACCTCACAACCATACCTGTACTTTGCTTTCCCCTGAGAGGAGTCCTCCGGTGCCGGTGGGGGGAGAAAAATGACGTGATTCGTGTCAAATAGGGGGTGGTGCTTAACCATGAGTGGGGGTGGAGCTAAATCGGCTAGGGAAAACTAGGCTGAGAAAGGAGGAGAAGTTGCAGGGAGTAGGAGGAAAGACTTAAAAAGTGCAGAAGTGGGTGAAGTTTCAATAGAAACTCCCCACATCCGGAGACTAAGCCCCTGCCCCGGAGACCTGGTAATGCAGTGTGAAAACCGGAGTCTCCGGAGCGTTCCCAGCTATGCTCACAACATTTCAAATTGCCAAACAAGGACACTTCTGTTTTAGGGGGTGTTCCTGGGGGCATGGCTGGTGGGCAGGGCAATACCGAGAATTTTAATTGTATTTCATGATTTATTGACAACTCTTTGTGCAAGTGAATAAAATTTTTATAATAATAACTAGTATTTATATAGCTCTTTTCTCCCAGTGGGACTCAAAGTGCTTTCAGCATTAAACAAATCAGCAGCTAAAATAATAGATGCTATTATTACCCAGTCAATGTTACTCCTTTATCAACCTCGGAAGGATAAAGGGCTGAACTGACCCTGCTGGGATTCGAACCTGCATCCTTGAGTTTTGAACAGGCTCCATAGTGATGGAATTTACCATTGAGCTATCTCACCAGCTTTAGACCAAGATCAAATTATTTTATTTACACAGACTAATTTATAAACACATATAGTGAAGTTTATACAAACATTAATGTGAGTTTTATTGTTGTGGCGCAATGTGATGCACACCCCACAGTTTGATCTCCTAAAAAGAGGGACACCAGGGTGAGAAAGAGGGAGAGAGGACACTTGGGAGGTATGGAAGAGGGTGGAATGTGACCGGAACTGGCAGTGAAGTAGGTGGAGTTATAAGAAAACTCACTGAGCATTGAGAATCATTATCTTCCCTCAGAGACTCGGTCATTAAGAATAAAAACTGCAGTCTCCAAGATAAGATCTGGACAGGTGCCTTCTATATGAGGGGGTTCAGTGGGATAATTGCCCTTTAACCCCTTAAGGACCGGTGCGCGTATGCGCGGCCGGCACTTGAGGACCATGGGGCATTTTTTTTTTTGCGATTCCGGTTTAGGGTTTCCCTGAACCCCATGACGTACCAGGACCATCAGTGGTCCTTAAGTGCAGGACCGCCGTGACGGTCCTGGTACGGTAATGGTCCTTAAGGGGTTAAATCCAATCTGAATCAAATGGAATCTTCTTTGTCATCTATGCAGCGGTTAGTTCTATCCATAGTACGTCAGCCTCTCTGATCTTAGTGCAGTGTTTTTTCTGTTTAAATGTACTTTCTCCTTTTTCTGCTGCCTGTATGAAGTTGCTCTAAAAAAATCATAAATAACCAAACTAGACAGGAATCTCAGTATGTGCCAAACAGGCAGCGTATGAAGCATTTACCCTCTGCGGGAACAGCAATCAAACTTTCAAAATGTTTTCATACACTGGATGTCAGCTACAAAGACAAGTTTATTTCAAGCTCACACCTGGTATAACATAAGAAGTGTCTGGTACTTTTCATTTTCAATGCTCTGGATATGGTTTAAGCAGCCAAGGGGTTAAACGCAGGATAATCAATTGCTGGACCTCCAGCTATTGAAGACTACAACTCCCATCATGCCCCCACCGGCTGGTGGGGGCATGATAGGAATTGTAGTCCCCAGCAGCCAGAGAGCCAGCAATTAAATATCCATAGGGTTGCCACCTTTTCTTCAAAAAAATACCCGCCATGGCATTCCCTCCATAGACTTAACATTGGACAGAAGCCAATTTTTTACCGGCCTGCCGGTAAAATACCGGCTGGGTGGCAACCCTAAATATCCAACATGTGTGTCTTGGTGCTAAAGTAAAAAAGAGGAAAGCTTTTCCACCGACCTGCAGACAAGATGGCAGAAGTTGAGCAGAAGAAGAAAAGGACCTTCAGGAAATTCACCTACCGAGGGGTGGAGCTGGAGCAGCTGCTTGATATGTCATATGAGCAGATTATGCAGATGTACTGTGCTCGTCAGCGCAGGAGATTAAACCAGGGTCTCCGCCGCAAGCAGAACTCTCTCCTGAAATGTCTGTGAAAGACAAAAAATGAAGCTCTTCCCATGGAGAAACCAGTGGTCGTAAAGACTCATTTGAGAGATATGATCATCCTGCCAGAGATGGTGGGGAGCATGGTGGGAGTGTAAAATGGCAAAGCCTTAAGGGATAGTAATACTTCGTTTTATATTTATTTTATTTTGTAGGCATTAAAAAAACATGAAGAACAATATAAGTCTTATCTCTCAAACCTTTATGGTTTAAGAGATATTCACAAGCAAAGTTTCCCCTCCCGCCCCTTTTACCTAGTGTAAGCCATCTCTTCTCAGATGTGGAATGCAGTCCATAGACCAGACAGATAACAGCAGGGGACAATCTTCTTCCTATGAGAACAATGAAATCCCTGCCCCCCTTGACAAGTTTTTCAGGTTTTTCCCTTATCTTAATTGAAGATTGTCCCTCTCTGCAGTCTACCTGGGCACCTCCCTTCTGCTCTGGCTGATCAGTGTTACATCAGTAAAAGGGGCGGGAGGGGGATACTTTATCACTGAATTACTCCTAAACTACAACTCTGACAGAATTGAAATAACACTCTCCATGGCCCAAATACTATGAAGATTAATTAGAGATGCTTTTATTATGAAACATTACTATCACTTTAAACCAGGTGGAGATAAAGCCTGAGATGATTGGCCATTAACTGGGAGAGTTGTCTATCACTTATAAGCCTGTGAAACATGGCCACCCAGTCCTCTCTGTTCATTCCTCTGAAGTAATCTGCTTATGATGTAAATAAAGGAGGCTCCCCTCCCCCCCAAAAAAAGAGAGGAACATCTATCCTTCAAAATATCTATGATAGTAATAGCAAATAGTGAATATTTAATAAAATATAATAAATTAGACAATAGTATTACAGTCCAAAAAGTCTCTCAATAATATAGTAATCTTCTAAAATAGGGAAGGGTAGATGTCAAAAGACCTCTCTGATGGCCGCTGCCCACTATACACTGGTGAATTGTATAAACCACAGACAACTGCAAAACGATAAGAGAGAAAGAGGGTGCAGGCTCATCTAAGAGCAGCCCTGTGAGATGTTCAGGGAAAGCCAAACGCTCCCTCGTGTATTATGTGCTCAACAGATGTGCTGAGTCAAAAGGGCATAAAACCACAATCTGAGGAAATCTTCCTCCACATATAGATGACATATTAAAGCACCAAAGATCTCACTGAGTAATAAAATCTTCCCAGAGTAACTGAGAGTTGAGGTCAGCTCGGTAAATCAATATTTATTTCATAATAGTGTAAGTTACTCACATGATAAAAGTATAGGTCAGAGGTGCTCAGCTAGGCTAATGAACCTGCACGGGCACGCAAACAGCTCACTAGGGGCTGCATTTTCAAATGCAGGAAATAAGTGTTACCTCCTGTTTTATCAAACATTTTCCTACTGAAGTCAATTCAGAAATCTGGAGATAAAAGCAGAGCTCCAGACGAAGGCGCAGTTCTGCGCAGAAACGCGTTGAGCAAACCCCGAACCTATTCCACGCTCCACGTACAGAGCGACTCCTCGTGCATCGGGGAAAACACAAACGCCGATCGCCGGCGGCTGCCTGCGATCATCTGGGGGAGAGTATTGAACTACAGAGCAGGGAGAAGGATTTGAGCGAACTTTGGGAGAACTGACAAGAAACGGCGGGAGACGATCTTCGGCACAGAGACTTATATACAGGCTTTGGACGCAAGAAACATTCTAGTAAGCGGACACCTACATCATTTGATTAAATTGTACTGCTGTTTTCCTGTGTGTACATTGTATCCAATAGTGCCTGAACTACGTCTCTTTCTTGTAAGCAGCCAATCTATTTGTCTATAGTCCCGTGCTCAGTATACATACCTCTCTCTGACACTAGCCATTTGCTTATATTTTTAATATCTTATCCTACCTATATTATACATGTGCATATAATCTTATAACTACTGTTCTTTTGTGGATTTTTATTCACAGTGGTTACATATTTTAAGAACCCAGTTTTTGTTTATTATCTACATACATGCATATGGTATGCACCAATCTGGATCGATTCTAGACCAGTTAATATATGTAGATTTTCTCCAATGTCTTTGTCTCCTAATAGCATTTTAGACATACAATAAATAATAATATTATCTTTGAGAGATTTTTTCTTTTTTATCTCCTTTTTTATATATTGTCATTCATATATATATAACACCTACTACGCTTAGAGGATATTACCTGCGCTGTCCACCCCTCCCTTTTAGAGCTAAAATTAGCACCTGCATTTGAATCTAGCCCTAGGACTGCTGTCCTGCGCCCAAGGTGCAATCTCTTTCAGCTCACAAGTGGCTTACACAGAAATATTCTGAAACATATCATACTGGTCCTGTCAAAATGCCAGTCCAGCTACAAAATGCCAAACAATTCCTTCCTGAACGAGAGAAACGGTTAATCCTAAAAGTACGATTCAGACGTTTAGGCTGATCCCTTTAGGCACCTGTGAACAAGAGGTCCATGTCTGAGTTCCCTCATTACCCTTAGGGTAATCAACCCCAAAAGCAATTTGCATGTACAAAAGTATAAGTCAGAGATGCTCCACTAGGCCATTGAACCTGCAAAGGTATGGAAATGGCTCACTAGGACTGGTGTCCTATGCCCAGGGTGCAATCTCTGAAAAAAACAGCAGGAAAAAAAGTGACTTTTTGCATATCCATAGAAACCTCACATTTAGTGTTCTGAAGAATAATCTTGTTGTTAAAGACTAAAATGCTGGTTATATTTTTCGTCTTAGTTTCCCTTTATAAAGCCAGCAAGTGCTTCTTGCCAGAGACACAGATTTGCATCCAGCCACATTAGCCAACAGCCAGGCACCTGGACCCTGCTGTTCATTCTGTCTCCTTTCCTGTTTCTCATTTATTGAAATTGACTACCTCTGGGTTAAACAGTCTATTTACATATTAGGAGAACTGTAGTAATATGATTTCATGCTATAACAAGCTCTGACATCTGTTTACTGGTTCTATTCCTGCCTAATGCTAATGAACTATTTATGCCAAAAATTCTTCCCTCAAAGAGGAGGGCAGTGGGGCAGTATATGGATGTTTTAGAATATTCCTTCCCTCTGTGCCTTGGTTAACAATTTAAGGACTAGAAGGGGTGTTCAATGCATTGTGCACCCCTCTTGTCTTTAAAGGGTTAACATTAGGTACTAAACACACAGCAAAGGAAAGTGGCGTAACTCTTTCCTTATTTCCTTATAGTGCTATTGTGATTTCCTTATTGTGCTGTTGGGGAGGTGTTGGTGGCTTCCTGATAAAGTTTTGAAGTGGAACTAACACTTTATAATGACTCGGGTGATTTTAAAATGGTCACCTATATTTGTTAGTCATTATTTATTTAAAACTAAAGTTTATGAGTTATTTAGCTTTATTTAGTTGTCACTTTGTGCAAGTTACCCAGTACTTCCTGGTAGAAAGTGGCAGTTGGGAGCGAATGTGGAATGTTAGTATATATACAGATATTTCCAATTGATGGAGCTATGGGGAAATATATACTTAAATGAGTCTAAAATATTTGAAGACCATGGAATTTTCTACTGTATTCAGTACGTATTGCTAGCTCAGGAAAAATGACACCTCGTTGATATGGGTTGACATTCCGTAGGGGTAGGGTTGCCACCCAGCCGGTATTTTACCGGCAGGCCAGTAAAAAATTGGCTTCTGTCCAATGTTAAGTCTATGGAGGGAATGCCATGGCCGGTATTTTTTTGGAGAAAAGGTGGCAACCCTACGTAGCGGTGCATGAAGTACTAAACTATACCTACTTATTTTAATGTTTTAATTACCTGATTACAATCAAATGGTAATAACTATTATAGATATGAAGAAAACTTATGTTAGATATAGCATTTTGGAAAGAAGGCATTCTACCACATTAAACATCTACTACTAGGCTGGTGTGCAAAACCGCTTTTAGAAATATATATATTATTACACTTCAATCACTTCAAATATATTAAATCTGTTAACACCATCAAATTAGAATGTTTGGGGCACACCTAACTTTTCCTATGTGTTCCTAGGTGTAATGAAGCATACAAATACATAAATATATAGTTTTAGGTCTCACAATCAGAATAGCAAAAACATAGTTATTATGCATAAATATATCTTTGAAACTCAACATTCACATTTTCGTCAAAATCAGTGTAGAAAAGGAGGGGCACCCTAAGTGAATGTCTGAAGCACACAAAAGTGCCCTGGTGCCCTGGTTGAGAGCCACTGCCATAGAGGGTGCCAGGAGAATGACTACCAGTGAATCAAGGCTGTGGAAGCAGACAGGGTATATATATGTGGTTCTGCAACTACCAGAGGGCAAGGCTGGGGTGTCAGAAAGTTTATGTGCAGTTCTGGGGGTACCAATAGGATAAAGATGGGGAAGTAGACAGTGTGTGAGTCTACGACTGCCACTGGAACAAGTCTGGGGTGTAAGACAGTGTATGTGTTGTTCTGTGACTATCATTGGACAGTGGAACATGGCTGAGGTATCAGAAATTGCATGTGCTATTCTGTAGCTTCTAAAGAGGCAAGGCTGGGGAGACAGATAGTGTATGTACAGTTATATTAATACCATTGGACAGAGAAACAAGACTGTGAAGCAGACAGTGTATGTATGTATGTATGGTTATGTGGATACCAGTGAACAGGGAAACAAGTTTGGGTAAACAGACAGTTTATGTGTGGGTCTATAATGACCAGTAGGCAGTGGAATAAGTCAGGAATGCTAGTGTATGTGTGGGTCTGTAGATACCAGGGGACAAGGCTGGGATGTGGAATGCTATGACAACCAAAGGGCAGTGTAACAAGACTGGGGAAGCAGACATGGTATGTATGTGTGGGTCTATGGCTATCAGTGGGCAGAGGGATAAGGATGGGATATTAGTGGATATGTGGGTCTATGGCTACCAGGGGACAAGACTCAGGTGTCACAGTGTATGTGGCGTGCTATGACTACAAAAATACAGTGGAACAAGGCTGGGGAAGCAATCAATGTATATTTGATTGTTCCAGAGGGGTGTCCAACACACTGCGAAACCGTGTATTGACATCACTCTGGCAGACATGCACTGTATAACTTTTTACTACTCTACACCTCACTGGGGGCATCCTGGTACCCCTCCCAACCCTTGATTACTGAGCCAATAGTGCTGGGTGATCAACAAAGGCGACCATGCATGAAGCGTAACTCCTCTACCCAAACTTCCGGGTTGAGTAGGTGGCACTAGAAAAAGACTTCAATATCATTGGTGGACATCTGTAATGGGTCCTGATACCATTCACCCAATGAGGTCTGATAAATAAAAAATAATTATTAAAACAAAAAAAAAATATTTTTTTAAAACATTTTAGAATGAGAGCAGTGACAGGTAACCCCCCCAAAGTACATATAGTCAATGAGGAACAGTTTTTTTTTGCAGAAGCATTTTCTATGAGTTGGCACTCAAAGGTTTCATTGGGGCATTTAACATCCTTGACGGCTAGAGTGGTCACTAATGCATTGTAAAGCAACCAGTGGGAATTTGGTGAATCTGTATTTGTCTACTGTGGTGCAGTTGATTGGCTCTGGAATTGTAGCTCTTTTTCCCTAGTACATTAACCCCACAGTGTGTTGCATCCATGGCTAGTCGACATTGCGTCGGATACCCCTTTGGCACCCAAAGGGTTAACCATGACCACATGGCAGAACAGAAAATTTAACTTCCCACTGACTGTAATGGAAAACATTTCTAATGTATTTCCACCAGACAAGTTATCAAAAGCAGTTACGTGCCTGTAAATTAGAAAATCCTCTATCAACACATTGTCATAAAGGGAAAATCAGCTTGTTTCCCACCAGAGAGATGCGCAGCACTGATAAATGTCACATTTATGAGAACATCTCAATATACAGAAGAGGTTTAAATAATTAAAAAAATGTTTTTTGATTTGTTAAAAAAGTACAAGGGTCTATTTAAAGTGATAGTAACGTTTTAAAATAAAAGCAGCTCCAATTAATCTTCATAGTATTTGGGCCATGGAGATTGTTATACCAATGCTGTCAGAAGTGTAGTTCAAGAGTAATAGAATGATAAAGTATCCATCTCCTGCCTCTTTTACCTAGTGTAACACTGCTCACCTCAGATGTGGAATCTGATCTCTTGACCGGACAGATCGCAGCAAGGGACAATCTTCTTACTGTGAACATACAGAAAGCCCTGTCCCCTTGATAGGTTTTTCAGGTTTTCCCTTATGATCACTGAAGATTGTCCCTCTCTGCGATCCATCCGGACTGTCTTGCTGTGCTGAGGTGAGCAGTGTTACATCAGTTAAAGGGGTGGGAGGGGGATACTTTATCATTCAATTACTCTTGAACTACAACTCTGACAGTATTGAAATAACACTCTCCATGGCCCAAATACTATGAAGATTAATTAGAGCTCCTGTTTTTGTGAAACATTACTGTCCCTTTATATATGTGATTTCTAGAAGGGTGTGCAAACCATTACAAAGTAGGTGATACATCAGGGGTGGACAACCTTTGTCTTTCCAGCTGTAGAAAACTACAGTTCCCATCATCTTGTTGGCTGGGGATGATAGGACTTGCAGTGTCCAACAATTGGAGAGACAAAGGTTGCCTCTACTCCCGTGATAAAATAGGACTTGAGTGGGTCACTGGACCTCCTATAGTCACTCTTTAATCCTTTGATGCACTGGACACCCCTCTGGTACTGGGCACTTACACCAGCTTTATTAGCCAATGCCTTCTTCATATTATTTGGTCATCAGACTGTGCATCTCATAGTTTTATGAATGAATTCACATGCCTGCGTGAGCCATATGCAGTGCAATGTGAGCCAAATGAAGCATTCAAGATTGTTAACATGCTATCTACATACCTGGGGACTTCTTTGCCTGGCCCCCCGGAGGGGAGCCCTGTGATGTTGCTGAAGGCAGAAAAATGTACGCGATTTGCATTGTAAAAAAAGGGGCGGGGCTTAATTGAGGCTGTGGGGCGGGACAAAAAACAAAACAAAAAACCCAAAAAATACGTCGAATACACTGAGGAAGGAAGAGAAAGGGGAAACTTTGCTTGTGAATATCTCTCAAACCATAAAGGTTTGAGAGATAAGACTTATGTTGTTCTTCATGTTTTTTTAATGCATACAAAATAAAATAAAGATAACATGAAGTGTTACTATTCCTTTAAGCAAAGCTACACTATTGATACCAGCTTAGTGATAGAGCTTATAAGGGAAATGGGTTATGCTACTAGTGTAGTTCCATTTGGATTGTAGCCTGTGGTACCATTTGTGTAGCTCCATTTCAGTTGTAAGCTCTGTGGTATCACTAGTGTAGCTCCATTTCAATTGTAAGCTCTGTGGTAACACTAGTGTAAGTCCATTTCAATTGTAAGCTCAGTGGTATCACTAGTGTAGCAACATTTCAGTTGTAAGCTCTGTGGTGTCACTAATGTAGCTCCCTTTACAGCAGTAAGAGGGAGACTGAGTGACTACCGGCCCAGACATATGACCAGCCCAGGGGGCAATTGCCCCCCTTCCCCTCAACATTTCTTCAAGGGAAATTCATACCACTATATCATCTATATCATAAGACTCTTCAGTGCTAAGAGTCAATCCATTTTCATTTAAAATCATATTTATTGTAGAAATCCACATATAAAAAAATCACATACTTTCTTAGCATCATAAACAGATTAGTCAGATGTAACCGCAGGTAACTCCAGGACATCCCTCCCTTAGTAACATGTTATAGTGTGAATTCTTTCTAGCCTTTTTTATCAGTGCCTTTCTTGTATTATTTCGTTATTAATCATTTTCTTTAGCTGGTTTCACTTTATGCTGCGCTGAGTGAAGTGTTGTCCACTGCGGTAATACAGGAGTATGGACATTTACACTAGCCTCATTAGCCAATGTTTTTTACTATTTGGTCACTAAACTGTGCATCTACAACATTTTTATGAATGAATTCACATGCCTACGTGATACATATGTTAAGTCTGTAAGTCAATATAAAAAGTTTACATTGACTTAAAGAGTTAAAGGGATAATAATACTTCCTTTTAACTTTATTTTATTTTGTAGGCATTAAAAAAATATGAAGAATGATATAAGTCTTATCTCTAAAACCTTTATGGTTTGAGAGATATTCACAAGCAAAGTTTCCTCTCCCCGTCCCTTTTACCTAGTGTAAGCCATCTCTTCTCAGATGTGGAACCCAGTCCTAGCAATGCCTCCTAGACCCGGCTGGGACTGGCAGCACAGGTGCGCGGACGTCACAATGGCAAGATATCCGCTCTCGGTCCTGCCTGTCGCCCCCAGAAGAGAGCAGAAATCTATTAAATAAGGTAATTATTCTGGCGACTAGCGCTACTAAGCAGATAGTCGCCAGATGGGGGTAAGCTAAAGATTGTGTCGGGTGGTAGTTCCCCTTTAATACACTGGTCTTTCCCAATATACTGGTGTTCTTCTTTTTTGATATCCTTTTTGATACTCTTTCAATATGTTGCATATGCTAAATATGCTTTTCAGTGATATTTCATATGCTAATGAAGTACTGGCCTGCACCAAGAGACTTTCACTTTTGCTTTTCCCAGAAATAAAAGTGTAAATATCTCCTAAATTATGCATCTACTGGACTTTTGGTTAACTTGACTTGACGCATAGGCAGTTTTGAATAACATTTTCAAGTATGTAAAACAAATCCAAGGTGACAGGTCCATTTTCAGCATTTTTATAGTCTTCTAATAACACTATCTTGGCGATGTGTTTCCTTAATTGTGGCGGTGGGCATCCCAATCTATTGCATTTGGCCAGTGAATAGTAGTAAACAAACATTGGTCCAGTGAAAATATAAATGGTTCTGTTCCCAGTACTGTTTAGTCATTTGGACTAAGAAAAATCAGAACATTGTCTCTACCTACAACAAAAATTATCAAGGCACTCAAATCATTTTGTAACCTTTTGAGTGCCGGTGGGGTATCCAACAAATTGCACTTTAAGGGTTAAGCAAATGAGCCACTTATTTGGGAATATAAATTCCAATATAAATTCCATTTACCACCTTGTTTGCTAGAGACATTTCCAGCATATAGAGTCACATGCATTAAAGTGATAGTAATGTTTTACAAAAACAGCACCTCCAATTAATCTTCATAGTATTTGAGCCATAGAGACTGTTATTTCAGTACTGCCAGAAGTAGTTCAAGAGTAATTGAATGATAAAGTATCCCCCTCCCTCCCCCTTTTATCTAGTGTAACACTGCTCACCTCAGATGTGGAATCTGTTCCTGGGAGAGATCACAGCAAGGGACAATCTTCTTACTGTGATCATAAGGAAAACCCTGCCCCACTTGACAGGTTTTTCAGGTTTGTCCTAATGCTCACTGAAGATTGTCCCTCTCTGCAATCAATCCAGACTGTCTTGCTGCTCTGAGGTGACTAGTTTTACATCAGCAAAAGGGGCGGAAGGGGGACGCTTTATCTTTCAATTACTCTTGATCTACAACTCTGACAGTATTGAAATAACACTCTCCATGGCACAAATATTATGAAGATTAAATGGAGCTGCTTTTATTGTGAAACATGTCTATACCTTTAAAGGTGTCTCTATCATCAAAAGAGTTGAAATAATATTAATGCCTTGTAATAATAAACCCCCACTTACTATGATATTGAAAGAAAAGCCTAATCACAATTATGAATACATTTTGCGTTACTTGGTTTTCCAAAAATTAAATTAGTACTTCATATCATGGCCATGTTTTTGGACAAGATTAATTATAGATTGACTCTAGGACCCCACTTTCTTCTCCCACCGGAGGCATCTTAGAAAGAAAGAGAAAAGGGAACACAAAGGGGGTGATCTTAGTGTAATAAAGTGTAAACTGTCAAAATTAGCTTAAAGGAGCAGTAAACTCATTTTTAATTATAACATTATAAAATTTTTCCTGCTGAGTTAAACAAGGTACCCATTGTTTTTGGGTTTATTCAAATGTTTATATTATCAGAAAGTGACTGACAGCTTAGTTACTTCCTGAGAGTTCAAACTGGCAGGAAGTAACTCTATAGTTTGTATAACATTCTATGGAGCGCTGTTTGTCAGTGACTCACCTCTCAAATTGAATGCAACATAATAACAAATTGGAATCTGACCACTAGAGGGCACTGTTCATGTAAAAAAAGCAAGAGTTTTAACTAATAATTCTGAAAATATGCATCTCTCAGCACTGGAAGTATTGTATTATTCAATAAGAAAAGCCATGCAATATGTATATTTTAATCATAAATAGTTTACTGCTCCTTAAAGGGATAGTAATACTTACAAATTACTAATCCGCATATTGTAGGCATGCTAAAAAGAAATGTATTGCCCCCGTGTCATCTCTCAATCCCTTATGGTTTGAGAGATAATAGCTCGCAAAGTTCCCCCTCCCTTCCCCTTCCCTGAAGTCAGCGTTCTAGCTGACTGCAGGGATATCCGGTCTTACGTGCATCAGGCGGCTCTGCAGCAGAGCCGAGGTCGAGTTAGTAAAAAATAAATCTTTCACTGAAACGGTCTTCTACACGTGCTTGCAAACCAAGCACATGTAGAAGACTGTTTCAGTGAAAGAGCTCTTTTTTATTAACGCGATCTCGGCTCTGCTGCAGACCTGCCTGACTGTCGTACGACAGGCTTCCCCTGCAGTCAGCTACAACTCTGACTTCAGGGAAAGTGGATGGAGGGGGGAACTTCGCAAGCTATTATCTCTCAAACCATAAGGGTTTGAGAGATGACACTGGGGGCAATATATTTCTTTTTAGCATGCCTACAATATGGGGATTAGTAATTTGTAAGTATTACTATCCCTTTAAATAAGCCAAAAGTCTACTCACGTTTAAATTTTCCTCTACAGCATATTCGGTCAGATGCTTTTGTGGAGGATTTTATCCTGCCTTCAATGAGATGAGCTCTTCTAGTGTAGTTGCTCCCCACTCCCAACATTGGGAAATATGGAGAGCAAACAGTCCACGTTTGGGGGCCCTATAATTCAAATTAAATAAATGTAATATAGGAAATAGTCATATGGTGTTATAGATATAAAGAGAAGCAGTGCGATTTTGGATTAAACCAACTGTACCATAGGTGACACATTAAAATTCACCAGATTTGTATTTTCCACCTATGACGAAGTTGGTTTAACTTTGAATCGCACTGATCCCCTTCTATATATAAGGCTGATAGTATCGTACCAGAATGTACACAGTGCAGGTCAGTATCTGAGCATGCAGGGGTTAATAACCATTCCTACTCAGGAAGTATCAATTCATTTGCAGATGTATAGAAGGGTGCGTCAATCCCCAAAGATAGCAGTAACCAAATCAGCTCTTAGTATATAAAACATCCCTCCCAAGTGTCACTCTTTAGGAGGAGCAGACCCTCTTTTGGACCCAAATCCCTCTGTCCCTCTTTCCCACCCTGATGTCCCTCTTTTTAGGAAATCAGATTGTATGATGTGTATAAGTGTATCACATTGCTCTACAGCAATAAAACCCACACTAATGTTTGTTTAAATGTCAGTATATGTGTTTATAAATTAGTCTGTGTAAATACAATACTTTGATCTTGTTATAAGTCATTTATTAGGTTACACAAGGAGGTGTCAATGGGTCATGAAATAGCCTAAAACTTCTCGGTAATGTCCCACCCACCAGCCACGCCCCCAGCAACACCCCCTAAACCACAAGTGTCCCTCTTTGGCAATTTGAAATGTTGGGAGGTATGAATAAAATAAAGAAACATTGGATGCCTAACGTACTTACCAAATTAAAGAGGCGCAATTCTGGCTGTGCTATAGATGGAAAATGAAAATGTCAATTCATTTAAATGGGGATTTTAACCCCTTCAATGCTATAGTGGTCTCCAACACATTCAAGAGTTCAAGGCTGCACTTAAATCGCTGGGGATTTGAAAAATTGCCATTTCAGCCAGTTGGTTTGCTAAGGAATTGCTCTGGCACACAAAGGGTTAATGACAAAAGGAGTTTCACAATGTGATACACAATCCTTCTGGTCTTTAAAAGGTTAAACAAATTAAAAGCTACTTATTCCCATGATGCAATTCACCTTTAAGTCCTGCAGACTGTCCGAAGCACAGATAATAAACTGAATCTAGCTATTGTATACACCGAAATCCCCACATATTCAATTAATTTTGGTTTTCAGCAAATAAAACCAGTTCAATCAGAAAATCTCCTACTGAGCAAACCATCTTGATCCACAGTGGATTGGGCATGGCACTCATAACTTGCACAACTTTCATATACAGTAAAGAGGACTGTGTATTTTTTCCTTTATGTAATGTGCCTCTTGTCTGTAAAGTAATAAGTGGAAAGATGATTACATTGCACATACTGGAATAAACTGGTAGGGGAAATAAGCTCGGCTAACGCAAAGCTTCTGTCTGCCCTTCTGGGATATTTACGGCTATCATTCACTGGCAGTGGGGGAACAGATTGATGCTGAAATAATAATACCGTGAATTAGTGTATCTGTAAATCTAACATTGATACCTAATATATACCTAATATAGATTACACAGCACGTCTCCTGCACAAGGAAAAATGTATAAAGAAATATTTGTTGTTAGTGAAACATGATGACCAATTATCCTACATTATTGTAAACCCTAGAACCCTTTGGGTGCCAGAGGATATGTGATGCATTGAGGAGCAATGCGTTGCATACCCCACTGCCTCTCAAAGGGTTAATTAAGGATCTGAGGGGTGTGCAACATTGTACACCCAACTATTAAAACCATACCTCTTTAGGAGGGACAGTCCCTCTTTTAGACACAAATCCCTCTGTCCCTCTTTCCCACTCTGGTGTCCCTGTGTTTAGGAGACCAGACTGTGTGGTGTGTGTGTATATAAGTGTATCACCCTGGTGTCCCTGTGTTTAGGAGATCAGACTGTGTGGTGTGTATATAAGTGTATCACCCTGGTGTCCCTGTGTTTAGTAGATCAGACTGTGTGGTGTGTATACGACCTGGTAAGGAGCGCTCGACGGACCCGCCGCGCTCAGGAACATCCAAAGACTCCACACAGCGATAAAAAATATATCCAATTTTTATTGCAAAAGATACAAAAACTAATAAAAACACCGTATGGAGAGTATGGAAAACATAATGGAGACACGATAGCTACACAAAGCGCCTAACGCGTTTCATGTAAGATTACATTTAATCATAGGCTCACTGTGTAAAATACAAAGGTTACCTTTATGGTCAGTGAATCAGGTGTTTCAAATACCACTCCATAGATCAAACTACGATATCACATCTGATTCAAAAACCAATCCCAAAGCTGAAAATGGTATCTACCCAGTTCCAGGGATGTTAACCCTTTCTATCCCACGTTTAAAGAAAAATAACTGACATATAGACAGAAATAACAAAAACATATATACAGTACTTGTGAATGTGTCTCATGCTAAATAAGACATAAACATACATATAGATATTATAAATTACAATAGTGCCCCTAAATAGACACAAAGAAATGTCAAATCGCATGATGACCTCATTCACATATATTGAGACTCAATAAACATAAGAAAATATACATAAAAAATGTAATAACACTTAATACAAATACAAAATTACCTATGTATAAATAAGCTGACATCATGTTCAGAGTTTAACCCAAAGGGTTTCCGAGTACAAAGAAACAAAATCCATCTAACCTCTGCTTTATCTAATGTGATATGAATATCACCACCTCTCTCATGTGATGTAATACGTTCTATGCCCTGAAAAGAGAACATATTAATGTTCCCTTCCGAGCAATCCATGAAATGTTTACCCACTGGTTTAGTGATATCTTTATTTTTAACTGCGAGAATATGTTCCCTTATACGATCTTTCAACGGTCGAATAGTGCGACCTACATATTGTTTAGTACATCTCAGGCAAGTAATTAAATATATCACAAAACTGGTTCTGCAATTTATATATTGTCTCATGGTGAAAGACTTACCATTTGCCGAACTAGAAAAAGTCCTGCTTTCATTCACCAATGAACATGTTAGGCATTTCCTAGCTCCACACTTATACATTCCCACGGTATTTAACCAAGTGGGTACTGGTCTACTCGTTGACCTAAAAAGACTAGGAGAAAGAATATTTCCTAGAGTTGGAGCCTTTCTAGCGACAAAATGGCAACCTTGTCCCAAATGCGACTTTAACAAATTATCACCCCATAAAATGGGCATGTATTTGTTAATAATACCTTTAATACAATTAAATTCTAAACTATAATCTGTAACAAACACAGGAATGTTGCCATAGTTTTTTCTTTTATTTGAGCTACTCCTCATCTGTCCTTGTATGAGTGACATGCGATCAGTGGATTTAGCCCTTCTATACGCACGATCCACTATGTCGGCTGTATAGCCTCTACTAGTAAAACGTTCCTTAAGGTCCACTGATTCCCGTTGGAAATCCAACTCCCTGGAACAATTCCTGCGGACTCTTAAAAACTGACTAATAGGGATGGCACGTATAGTATGTTTGGGATGTCCAGATTGTGCATGCAATAATGTATTCCCCGCACAAGGTTTTCTATAGATAGTAGACTCAATTTGTGTGGAGCCAAAAAATAACTTAAGATCAAGAAATGCTATTTCACTCTCTTGAAATTCACTAGTGAACTTCAATCCCAAATCATTAGTGTTAAGAAACTGCACAAATGCCTCAAAATGTATCCTAGTGCCAGTCCAAATGAGGAGCAAATCATCAATATAGCGATGATATGTTAAAATGTACTCACGAAAACAATTATCGGAGCTATAAATGAAATGCTCTTCAAATAAGCCCATATATAAATTGGCATACGATGGGGCAAATTTTGCCCCCATCGAGGTGCCCCGCTTCTGAAGATAAAAGACATTATCGTATTTAAAGTAATTATGTTGAAGTAGATAATGTATAGATGACATCAAAAATTGCACAAGATCATCAGAATATGAGCTATAAGTAATAAGATGGAAATGAACTGCTTCCAGACCTTTATTATGTGGAATAGTTGTGTAAAGAGAACTCACATCTAGAGAACCCCAAACACAACTATCCTCCACTTGAATCTGTGCCAACTTAGACAATAAATGTCCTGAGTCTCTGGTATAGCTCTGCAACCTTAACACCAAAGGTTGGAGATAAGAATCAACAACCTGTGAAAGATGTTCATTTAAAGAGCCAATACCAGAGACTATAGGTCTCCCTACAAATGGCCTCTCCGGTTTGTGTATCTTCGGCATATGATGGAAGATAGGTATACACGGATGTTGAACCAAAATAAAATCAGCCTCCTTCGGATTCAAAATGCCCAAAGACAAACCCTCATCCACTAGAGATTTCAATATTTTCAAAAAGGCTTTAGTGGGGTCTCTGTTCAACGCCAAATAAGATTCACTATCCCCCAACTGTCTTAGAGATTCTTGATGGTAATCTATAGCATCCATAACAACAACACAGCCGCCCTTGTACGCACTCCTCACAACTATACTAGTATCACTTTTAATCTCTCGTATAGCTTTTCTCTCAGCTGTAGTAAGATTATCAGGGGTGCGGGCAGGGCCAGTGCCGATACCACTATACAGATCCATCAGCTCCTGTTCCACAAGTGACTGAAATAAATCTATAATAGATCCTCTACATTGTATAGGGTAAAAACTAGTGGAGGAGATCTTCCAATTATCTTTAATCACCGATTCAACCCCAACACATTTCAGTCCATGAGAGTGACTCTCTCTTTGTAGACATTCCAAATCATACACAGCACATTGATTAGAAAAATAACCAAAATTAGCAGAACCTGAACCTGGGGCAAATTCCATAGGATATAGGGCCGAAGGTTCGCCTAAATGATCTTTACCATCCGTTGAGGAAAATACATTATTAGTCTCTATGGACGAATCATCTTCCTGTACAAAAAACTTTTTCAAAGTAAGTTTCCTCACAAATTGATTAACATCTATGATGGTATTTAACAGATCAAAATGTTTCTTTGGAGCAAACCCCAGACCTTTGGATAATGCGTCCATTTGTACTGGGGTTAAAGCTCTAGCAGACACATTCAATACTGCCTGCCACGACCCCTCACATGTCGTCTTGTGCCTCCTCTTCCCCTTGGACCCCCTCCTCGTGTGCCTTGATTTAGATGGGACTGTGGATAATTCCGGGGTTGTTGCCGTGACGACTCCTTGAAACTCTGCCGTGCTGACGTCATACCCCGTCTTGCTCCCCGGTTTTTTGATACCTCAGAACCACTACGGGAAGAGTCCATAAAGACTTCATTTGAAACACTTGTTCTTTCATCCTGTTGGAAAGAGAAGGTAGAGGCAGGACTCTGTTCAACAGTATCACTGTCTACACTTGTAAAACTAACACATTTATCTTGTTTGTCAGATCTCAATATTGATTTATTAGAAGATTCTTTCCTAAACGTGTTTCTTCTAATCCTCCTCTCTTGGGGCCACGTATAGACCCTGTTCTTGTCATAATCCTCAGAATCCCTGACAAATTTCTTCGATTTAATGAGGGTGATATTATGCTCCAATTTCTGAATCTTAGTTTTCATATCATTGTTAAAGGAAGTAAATCTATCGATCTCACTATTTGCCTTTAAATGTACTTGTAGTGACTCCAAATCCTTCCTCAAAGTAGTGTAAGTTCCTTGTTTAAATTTCAAAATTAATTCCATTAACCGTATGGAGCAATCATTCAAAATTGTATGCCATTCAGTCATAAAATCACCCTCATCATGTGCAAAAGTGGGAAATTTCATAATCCGTAAACCTCTAGGTATCATTTTATTAGCTATGTATTTCTCTAGGGTAGTTATATCCCACCATGTTTTAACTTCTTTAGTCATCGTTTTCTCCAATTTAGAATATGACATATCCAGATCAAATAATACATCCCCTGTATAGGCGGTTTCCAATGAAAACACTTGCTGTGCTCGCTGCATGCGCTGTGATTGTAATAAAAATATATCGGATATGTCTTCAATATGTGGTCCAACATGTGAAACCACTTCGTCTAGTTGTCCTTCCATTATCTATATATGTTGCAACCGCACTTCAAAAGATAGATAATATATACTATGATAATGGTTGGAGTTCCTTAAGGTGAGTGTTGCCTGATAAATAAACCTCGTTATAGAGGGAGCCAACCAAAGTTAACGCCATAAACCACAACCACATGTAATACTAATGGTTGCTACTAATTATCAGGCTTGAAACAAATGTATAGTATATATGCACTCACCTAGCCAAAAAGGCTTTGCAGGTCCGGAGCTGCCCCCTACAGCCCCGGCTAGGGCTTCAACAAATGAGAAGACGACCTGGTAAGGAGCGCTCGACGGACCCGCTGCGCTCAGGAACATCCAAAGACTCCACACAGCGATAAAAAATATATCCAATTTTTATTGCAAAAGATACAAAAACTAATAAAAACACCGTATGGAGAGTATGGAAAACATAATGGAGACACGATAGCTACACAAAGCGCCTAACGCGTTTCATGTAAGATTACATTTAATCATAGGCTCACTGTGTAAAATACAAAGGTTACCTTTGTGGTCAGTGAATCAGGTGTTTCAAATACCACTCCATAGATCAAACTACGATATCACATCTGATTCAAAAACCAATCCCAAAGCTGAAAATGGTATCTACCCAGTTCCAGGGATGTTAACCCTTTCTTTCCCACGTTTAAAGAAAAATAACTGACATATAGACAGAAATAACAAAAAACATATATACAGTACTTGTGAATGTGTCTCATGCTAAATAAGACATAAACATACATATAGATATTATAAATTACAATAGTGCCCCCAAATAGACACAAAGAAATGTCAAATCGCATGATGACCTCATTCACATATATTGAGACTCAATAAACATAAGAAAATATACATAAAAAATGTAATAACACTTAATACAAATACAAAATTACCTATGTATAAATAAGCTGACATCATGTTCAGAGTTTAACCCAAAGGGTTTCCGAGTACAAAGAAACAAAATCCATCTAACCTCTGCTTTATCTAATGTGATATGAATATCACCACCTCTCTCATGTGATGTAATACGTTCTATGCCCTGAAAAGAGAACATATTAATGTTCCCTTCCGAGCAATCCATGAAATGTTTACCCACTGGTTTAGTGATATCTTTATTTTTAACTGCGAGAATATGTTCCCTTATACGATCTTTCAACGGTCGAATAGTGCGACCTACATATTGTTTAGTACATCTCAGGCAAGTAATTAAATATATCACAAAACTGGTTCTGCAATTTATATATTGTCTCATGGTGAAAGACTTACCATTTGCCGAACTAGAAAAAGTCCTGCTTTCATTCACCAATGAACATGTTAGGCATTTCCTAGCTCCACACTTATACATTCCCACGGTATTTAACCAAGTGGGTACTGGTCTACTCGTTGACCTAAAAAGACTAGGAGAAAGAATATTTCCTAGAGTTGGAGCCTTTCTAGCGACAAAATGGCAACCTTGTCCCAAATGCGACTTTAACAAATTATCACCCCATAAAATGGGCATGTATTTGTTAATAATACCTTTAATACAATTAAATTCTAAACTATAATCTGTAACAAACACAGGAATGTTGCCATAGTTTTTTCTTTTATTTGAGCTACTCCTCATCTGTCCTTGTATGAGTGACATGCGATCAGTGGATTTAGCCCTTCTATACGCACGATCCACTATGTCGGCTGTATAGCCTCTACTAGTAAAACGTTCCTTAAGGTCCACTGATTCCCGTTGGAAATCCAACTCCCTGGAACAATTCCTGCGGACTCTTAAAAACTGACTAATAGGGATGGCGCGTATAGTATGTTTGGGATGTCCAGATTGTGCATGCAATAATGTATTCCCCGCACAAGGTTTTCTATAGATAGTAGACTCAATTTGTGTGGAGCCAAAAAATAACTTAAGATCAAGAAATGCTATTTCACTCTCTTGAAATTCACTAGTGAACTTCAATCCCAAATCATTAGTGTTAAGAAACTGCACAAATGCCTCAAAATGTATCCTAGTGCCAGTCCAAATGAGGAGCAAATCATCAATATAGCGATGATATGTTAAAATGTACTCACGAAAACAATTATCGGAGCTATAAATGAAATGCTCTTCAAATAAGCCCATATATAAATTGGCATACGATGGGGCAAATTTTGCCCCCATCGAGGTGCCCCGCTTCTGAAGATAAAAGACATTATCGTATTTAAAGTAATTATGTTGAAGTAGATAATGTATAGATGACATCAAAAATTGCACAAGATCATCAGAATATGAGCTATAAGTAATAAGATGGAAATGAACTGCTTCCAGACCTTTATTATGTGGAATAGTTGTGTAAAGAGAACTCACATCTAGAGAACCCCAAACACAACTATCCTCCACTTGAATCTGTGCCAACTTAGACAATAAATGTCCTGAGTCTCTGGTATAGCTCTGCAACCTTAACACCAAAGGTTGGAGATAAGAATCAACAACCTGTGAAAGATGTTCATTTAAAGAGCCAATACCAGAGACTATAGGTCTCCCTACAAATGGCCTCTCCGGTTTGTGTATCTTCGGCATATGATGGAAGATAGGTATACACGGATGTTGAACCAAAATAAAATCAGCCTCCTTCCGATTCAAAATGCCCAAAGACAAACCCTCATCCACTAGAGATTTCAATATTTTCAAAAAGGCTTTAGTGGGGTCTCTGTTCAACGCCAAATAAGATTCACTATCCCCCAACTGTCTTAGAGATTCTTGATGGTAATCTATAGCATCCATAACAACAATACAGCCGCCCTTGTCCGCACTCCTCACAACTATACTAGTATCACTTTTAATCTCTCGTATAGCTTTTCTCTCAGCTGTAGTAAGATTATCAGGGGTGCGGGCAGGGCCAGTGCCGATACCACTATACAGATCCATCAGCTCCTGTTCCACAAGTGACTGAAATAAATCTATAATAGATCCTCTACATTGTATAGGGTAAAAACTAGTGGAGGAGATCTTCCAATTATCTTTAATCACCGATTCAACCCCAACACATTTCAGTCCATGAGAGTGACTCTCTCTTTGTAGACATTCAACTACGGGAAGAGTCCATAAAGACTTCATTTGAAACACTTGTTCTTTCATCCTGTTGGAAAGAGAAGGTAGAGGCAGGACTCTGTTCAACAGTATCACTGTCTACACTAGTAAAACTAACACATTTATCTTGTTTGTCAGTAGTGGTTCTGAGGTATCAAAAAACCGGGGAGCAAGACGGGGTATGACGTCAGCACGGCAGAGTTTCAAGGAGTCGTCACGGCAACAACCCCGGAATTATCCACAGTCCCATCTAAATCAAGGCACACGAGGAGGGGGTCCAAGGGGAAGAGGAGGCACAAGACGACATGTGAGGGGTCGTGGCAGGCAGTATTGAATGTGTCTGCTAGAGCTTTAACCCCAGTACAAATGGACGCATTATCCAAAGGTCTGGGGTTTGCTCCAAAGAAACATTTTGATCTGTTAAATACCATCATAGATGTTAATCAATTTGTGAGGAAACTTACTTTGAAAAAGTTTTTTGTACAGGAAGATGATTCGTCCATAGAGACTAATAATGTATTTTCCTCAACGGATGGTAAAGATCATTTAGGCGAACCTTCGGCCCTATATCCTATGGAATTTGCCCCAGGTTCAGGTTCTGCTAATTTTGGTTATTTTTCTAATCAATGTGCTGTGTATGATTTGGAATGTCTACAAAGAGAGAGTCACTCTCATGGACTGAAATGTGTTGGGGTTGAATCGGTGATTAAAGATAATTGGAAGATCTCCTCCACTAGTTTTTACCCTATACAATGTAGAGGATCTATTATAGATTTATTTCAGTCACTTGTGGAACAGGAGCTGATGGATCTGTATAGTGGTATCGGCACTGGCCCTGCCCGCACCCCTGATAATCTTACTACAGCTGAAAGAAAAGCTATACGAGAGATTAAAAGTGATACTAGTATAGTTGTGAGGAGTGCGGACAAGGGCGGCTGTGTTGTTGTTATGGATGCTATAGATTACCATCAAGAATCTCTAAGACAGTTGGGGGATAGTGAATCTTATTTGGCGTTGAACAGAGACCCCACTAAAGCCTTTTTGAAAATATTGAAATCTCTAGTGGATGAGGGTTTGTCTTTGGGCATTTTGAATCGGAAGGAGGCTGATTTTATTTTGGTTCAACATCCGTGTATACCTATCTTCCATCATATGCCGAAGATACACAAACCGGAGAGGCCATTTGTAGGGAGACCTATAGTCTCTGGTATTGGCTCTTTAAATGAACATCTTTCACAGGTTGTTGATTCTTATCTCCAACCTTTGGTGTTAAGGTTGCAGAGCTATACCAGAGACTCAGGACATTTATTGTCTAAGTTGGCACAGATTCAAGTGGAGGATAATTGTGTTTGGGGTTCTCTAGATGTGAGTTCTCTTTACACAACTATTCCACATAATAAAGGTCTGGAAGCAGTTCATTTCCATCTTATTACTTATAGCTCATATTCTGATGATCTTGTGCAATTTTTGATGTCATCTATACATTATCTACTTCAACATAATTACTTTAAATACGATAATGTCTTTTATCTTCAGAAGCGGGGCACCTCGATGGGGGCAATATTTGCCCCATCGTATGCCAATTTATATATGGGCTTATTTGAAGAGCATTTCATTTATAGCTCCGATAATTGTTTTCGTGAGTACATTTTAACATATCATCGCTATATTGATGATTTGCTCCTCATTTGGACTGGCACTAGGATACATTTTGAGGCATTTGTGCAGTTTCTTAACACTAATGATTTGGGATTGAAGTTCACTAGTGAATTTCAAGAGAGTGAAATAGCATTTCTTGATCTTAAGTTATTTTTTGGCTCCACACAAATTGAGTCTACTATCTATAGAAAACCTTGTGCGGGGAATACATTATTGCATGCACAATCTGGACATCCCAAACATACTATACGCGCCATCCCTATTAGTCAGTTTTTAAGAGTCCGCAGGAATTGTTCCAGGGAGTTGGATTTCCAACGGGAATCAGTGGACCTTAAGGAACGTTTTACTAGTAGAGGCTATACAGCCGACATAGTGGATCGTGCGTATAGAAGGGCTAAATCCACTGATCGCATGTCACTCATACAAGGACAGATGAGGAGTAGCTCAAATAAAAGAAAAAACTATGGCAACATTCCTGTGTTTGTTACAGATTATAGTTTAGAATTTAATTGTATTAAAGGTATTATTAACAAATACATGCCCATTTTATGGGGTGATAATTTGTTAAAGTCGCATTTGGGACAAGGTTGCCATTTTGTCGCTAGAAAGGCTCCAACTCTAGGAAATATTCTTTCTCCTAGTCTTTTTAGGTCAACGAGTAGACCAGTACCCACTTGGTTAAATACCGTGGGAATGTATAAGTGTGGAGCTAGGAAATGCCTAACATGTTCATTGGTGAATGAAAGCAGGACTTTTTCTAGTTCGGCAAATGGTAAGTCTTTCACCATGAGACAATATATAAATTGCAGAACCAGTTTTGTGATATATTTAATTACTTGCCTGAGATGTACTAAACAATATGTAGGTCGCACTATTCGACCGTTGAAAGATCGTATAAGGGAACATATTCTCGCAGTTAAAAATAAAGATATCACTAAACCAGTGGGTAAACATTTCATGGATTGCTCGGAAGGGAACATTAATATGTTCTCTTTTCAGGGCATAGAACGTATTACATCACATGAGAGAGGTGGTGATATTCATATCACATTAGATAAAGCAGAGGTTAGATGGATTTTGTTTCTTTGTACTCGGAAACCCTTTGGGTTAAACTCTGAACATGATGTCAGCTTATTTATACATAGGTAATTTTGTATTTGTATTAAGTGTTATTACATTTTTTATGTATATTTTCTTATGTTTATTGAGTCTCAATATATGTGAATGAGGTCATCATGCGATTTGACATTTCTTTGTGTCTATTTAGGGGCACTATTGTAATTTATAATATCTATATGTATGTTTATGTCTTATTTAGCATGAGACACATTCACAAGTACTGTATATATGTTTTTTGTTATTTCTGTCTATATGTCAGTTATTTTTCTTTAAACGTGGGATAGAAAGGGTTAACATCCCTGGAACTGGGTAGATACCATTTTCAGCTTTGGGATTGGTTTTTGAATCAGATGTGATATCGTAGTTTGATCTATGGAGTGGTATTTGAAACACCTGATTCACTGACCATAAAGGTAACCTTTGTATTTTACACAGTGAGCCTATGATTAAATGTAATCTTACATGAAACGCGTTAGGCGCTTTGTGTAGCTATCGTGTCTCCATTATGTTTTCCATACTCTCCATACGGTGTTTTTATTAGTTTTTGTATCTTTTGCAATAAAAATTGGATATATTTTTTATCGCTGTGTGGAGTCTTTGGATGTTCCTGAGCGCGGCGGGTCCGTCGAGCGCTCCTTACCAGGTCGTCTTCTCGTTTGTTGAAGCTCTAGCCGGGGCTGTAGGGGGCAGCTCCGGACCTGCAAAGCCTTTTTGGCTAGGTGAGTGCATATATACTATACATTTGTTTCAAGCCTGATAATTAGTAGCAACCATTAGTATTACATGTGGTTGTGTGGTGTGTATAGAAGTGTATCACCCTGGTGTCCCTGTGTTTAGGAGATCAGACTGTGTGGTGCGTATATAAGTGTATCACCCTGGTGTCCCTGTGTTTAGGAGATCAGACTGTGTGGTGTGTATAGAAGTGTATCACCCTGGTGTCCCTGTATTTAGGAGATCAGACTGTGTGGTGTGTATATGTGTATCACCCTGGTGTCCCTGTGTTTAGGAGATCAGACTGTGTGGTGTGTATAGAAGTGTATCACCTGGTGTCCCTGTGTTTAGGAGATCAGACTGTGTGGTGTGTATAGAAGTGTATCACCCTGGTGTCCCTGTGTTTAGGAGATCAGACTGTGTGGTGTGTATAGAAGTGTATCACCCTGCTTTCCCTGTGTTTAGGAGATCAGACTGTGTGGTGTGTATATAAGTGTATCACCCTGGTGTCCCTGTGTTTAGGAGATCAGACTGTGTGGTGTGTATAAGTGTATCACCCTGGTGTCCCTGTGTTTAGGAGATCAGACTGTGTGGTGTGTATATAAGTGTACCACATTGCTCCACAGCAATACAACTCACATTAATGTTTGTTTACACTTCAGTATTTGTGTTTATAAATTAGTCTGTGTAAATAAAATACTTTGGTCTGGTTATAAGTCATTTATTAGGTTACACAAGGAGATCTCAACAGGTCATGAAATAGCCTAAACATTTTGGTAATGCCCGCCCACCAGTCATGCCCCAGCAACACCCCATAAAACACAAGTGTTCTCTTTGGCAATTTGAAATGTTGGGAGGTATGTTAAAATGTTAATAAACCTTTATTATAACAATACATATATTACAGGGCTGTTTACTGCTGAGTACTACTATACATTCATAAAAGGTCAAGGCAGTTCCCATTTTTCAGATATTTGCAATTTTGCACAGTTGCTGCAGTCAAAATGGCTGCATAATGATTGACATGTGCAGAATTAGGATCCAAATCCTGCACAGTCTCAGCCCTGCCGTTGGACTACATTGTTTAAACTGTATATATATATATATATATATATATATATATATATATATATATATATACAGAGAGAGAGAGAGAGCTAGAGAGAGAGAGAGAGAGAGAGGGAGGGAGAGAGGGAGAGAGAGAGGGAGGGAGAGAGGTAGAGAGAGTGAGGGAGAGAGGCAGAGAGAGAGAGAGAGAGAGAGAGAGAGTGAGGGAGGAGAGAGGAGAGAGAGAGGAGGGAGAGTGGAAGGGAGAGAGGTAGAGAGAGAGGGAGGGAGGGAGAGAGGTAGAGAGACAGAGGGAGAGAGAGAAGTAGAGAGAGGAGGGAGAGTGGAAGGGAGAGAGGTAGAGAGAGAGAGAGAGGGAGGGAGAGAGGTAGAGAGGGAGGGAGAGAGGTAGAGAGAGAGGGAGAGAGGGAGGAGATGGAGGGAGAGAGGTAGAGAGGGAGGCAGAGTGGGAGGGAGAGAGAGAGGGAGGGAGAGAGGTAGAGAGAGAGAGAGGGAGGGAGAGAGGGAGAGAGGGAGGGAGAGAAGGAGGGAGAGTGGAAGGAAAGAGGGAGAGGAGAGAGAGGGAGGGAGAGAGGTAGAGAGACAGAGGGAGAGAGAGAGAGGTAGAGAGAGGGAGGGAGAGTGGAAGGGAGAGAGGTAGAGAGAGAGAGGGAGGGAGAGAGGTAGAGAGAGGGAGGGAGAGAGGTAGAGAGAGAGGGAGAGAGAGAGGGAGATAGAGGGAGGGAGAGAGGTAGAGAGGGTGGGAGAGAGGGAGGAGATTGGAAGGGAGAGAGGGAGGGAGGGAGGTAGAGAGAGAGGGAGGGAGAGTGGAAGGGAGAGAGGTAGAGAGAGAGGGAGAGAGAGAGCGGGAGAGGGGACGTAGAGAGGGAGAGAGAGGAAGGGAGAGGAGGGAGAGAGAAAGACGGAGGGAGAGATTTTTGTACATTAACAGTGCCTTTGTTGTCCTCTCTCTCTGTTGTAATTTCCTCCTTACTGCACTGTACAGTAAGCGGACACCAGCTCCAGCCAAGTCTTACTACAGAGATTGCTGGGGCGGTGATTTGGGCAGCTGTGCCCTCTCTTCCCACCCAAAAAGTGTCCATCATGCCCTCCGCTTCCCTGCCCTGTGTCTCTCAGTGTCCCCTCCTTTCAGTTACTATGGACAGTATGTCAGGGAGGATAATAGTACCAAGGTAGCGGAATGAGAGACTCCACCAGCAAGGGATTAATGAGCTAGCTGATAGGGTGCAAGCTTGGGTACGGTGCTTGGGAGTGGGGGTTGCCAAAGATGGGGTTGTGCTGCGGCTGAGCCGCCTATAGGTGCTGGCTGTGAAGGCAGATGTTGTGGTCTCCAGCAGAGAAGCTGCAGGGTGACCCTGGTTAACCCCTACCAAGACAAGCTATACTAAATAATCCCCAGTGAGACAGACAGACACTCCATACAGGAAAGGTGGTACTCACTCAGTATCCAAGATGTAGGTAGGTTCCCCGTAGCTGGAAGAGGAAAGAGGAAGGTCTGGAACAATCCAGGTCATACACAGCTGGGCCAAGGAAGGAGTAGGCTGAATAGTAGTCAGTTCCGTTTCGGATCATGCACTGGTAAGTATTACATAGGAGAAGGCAAGAGAGAGGTCAGGTACAGTCCTAGATCACACACAGGTGAGCATCACAGGAACTGGCAAAAGAGATGTCTGAAGAGGTCCGGGTCAAACATAGGTAACAGAAACACTGGAGTAGGCAAAGGCAAGGTCTGGAGAGGTCTGGGTCATACACAGGTAACAGCAATAGGCAATACGAACAAGGCTCAAGGCAAGGATGAGACGCTATAATAATGTGTCTGTCAGTGCAGGAATCCAGCCTTAAAAAGCCCAGAACCAGAAGCGGAGGTGACAGCAAGGAGTGGATGCCAGTAGGATCATAGAGTGGCAGAAGCCGGCTACATCAAGAAGAAGGGCGGAAGCTGGAGGGAGGCCCAAGCAGCAACAGAGTGTAGAGGATAGAGACAGAGGATCGGAAGCACAAAAGGGGCAGACAAAACCGAGCGAGTGTGTAAGCAATGGCATAACACCTCCACACTCCACATTCTTACATCCCCCGCATTGTGATCCATGGTCTTCTCTCCATGTTCTTGTTTAAACAGCCATTTCCACAGTCTCCCACTCCTGCTCTCTGTTGTCTCATCTGGACTCCTGTACTTCAACTATGATAAGTCCTCCATCCTGCAGACCTGCTGCCACCAGCCTCTGTGTGCTTTCCTCCTGGTGCTTTACGCTCTCTACCCAATGCTATTGTGTGTGTATGGTGGGCAGAAAGTGTGTGCCACTAAATGCTGTTACTTCCATAGTAGAGGCCAAACGTAATAGCATTTAGTGGCATTACACCTCCACACACTTTCTGCCCACCTCACCCCCAGTAACATTGGGCAGAGAGCGTAATTCACCAGGAGGACCCTGCACAGACAGTGTATGGCTACCAGTGGGTAGTGGAACCAGGCTGGGGGTCAGGCGGTGTATGTGGGGATCTGTGACTGCCAGTGGACAGTGGAACCAGGTTGGAGAGAGCCCCACAGTGTATGTACGATTTGTTACTACCAGTGAAACAAGGTGGGGCTGCCAGAGACTGTAGTGTAGTTCTTTGGCTACCAGTGTAACAAACAAGCTAAAGGATGTGAGAGGCTCTGAGCATGAACAGAAGAATGTTGCCTGTTCTACGGCTAGTCACCGCTCTAGGACATCACATTTTAGCTCTCTGGTGCCATTACAGAGGAGAAATTTCCACATACATATTAGACTAATCCCGCCCAAAAGGGCTGTACAGTTCCAAAATAATAGGCAAGTCCACCCTGCACTGGAACACCAGCTA
The DNA here is from genome assembly GCA_037306005.1 of Rhinophrynus dorsalis. NCBI lineage: Eukaryota > Metazoa > Chordata > Amphibia > Anura > Rhinophrynidae > Rhinophrynus > Rhinophrynus dorsalis. Next base: position 478,321,066 of record CM074722.1, read on the forward strand.
ACCCCAAGCATACATTTTGGCCTTGTTTGCACCTCGTCAGTGAGGTGCATCTGGTTTCCCTGGCACTGAGAGCAAGGGGTACACATCTGAATTACTCTTTACTCTTAGGGAGAGACCCTAAGAGTGGTCACAATCAAGCCAAAAGATGCGAGAGCCTCTGAGCAGGAACAGAAGCATGTTGACTGTTCTACGTCTAGTCACCGCTCAAAAGCCTCACATTTGAGCTCTCTAGTGCCATTACATAGGAGGAATTTCCACATACATATTAGACTAATCCCGTCCATAAAGGCAGTCCAGTTCCAAAATGATGGGCAAGTTCCCCCTGCACAGGAAATACCAGCTAACTCCAGATTTCGACCTTGCTTGGGACTTCTCAATGAGGTGCAGCTGGTTTTCCTAGGCACTGAGAGCAAGGGGACTTGCCCATCATTTTGGAACTAGACCGCCCTTTTGGGCAGAATTAGGCTAATACGTATGTGGAAATTTCTCCTTTGTAAGGGCACTAGAGAGTTAAAATATGATGATCTGAGAGATGTCTAGCCGCAGGATAAGCAACATTGCTTTTGTTCATGCTCAAAGCCTCTCACATATTTTGGCTTGTTTATTGTAAAACTCTTATGGTATCTGGGGTTAGCTGGTATTTCCTGTGCAGAGGGGACTTGCTCGTGATTTTGGAACTAGACTGCCTTCTTTGGACAGCATTAGGCTAATATATACGTGGAAATTTCTCCTCTGTAATGGCACTAGAGAGCTAAAATCTGATGCTCTGAGCGGTGATTAGATGCAGAACAAGCAACATTGCTTTTGTTCATGCTCAGAACCTCTCACATCTTTTAGCTTGTTTTACCGGTGGAACAAGGCTGGGCTGGCAGACAGTGTATGTATACTGCTATGGCTAATACTGTAACAAGACTTACCTGGCAGACACTGTGATATGGTTCTGTGTAGGGGAGTTTTAAGAACCTCTGATCCCCCTGGAAAAATTGTGAATGGAAACCCTCAAATATAGGCTAACATCCTTGAGTTTAACTGTAGCATTCCTCTTTCTTCCTGTTTTCCACATCATCCACATTTACATGTTTTGTATGTCTTCAATGAGCATAAGCATCAAGGGGTGCAGGGTTTTCCATATAACTCTGTGAATGAACATTGTCCATTACTGTACATTGTCCGGTCCCCCCACTGTATTCTACATCTAAGGGGAGGTGTCTTGCTGTCTGTAAAAGGGGCGGGAGGGGAATCCTTTAGCAGTTAATTTCTTTTTAACTACAACAAAGAGCATCCTATAATATAAAAGGCCAGATGTCTGTTTGTCCGATGCAGTCATGTGCAGTAGAGACTGCCCGAACGCAGGCCACGCAGTCATGCACAGTAGAGACTGCCCGAACGCAGGCCACGCAGTCATGCACAGTAGAGACTGCCCAAACCAGTCCTATGCAGTCATGCACAGTAGAGACTGCCTGAACGCTGGCCATGCAGTCATGCACAGTAGAGACTGCCTGAACGCAGGCCATGCAGTCATGCGCAGTAGAGATTGCCCAAACGATGGCCATGCAGTCATGCACAGCAGTGACTGCCCGAATGCTGGCCATGCAGTCATACACAGTAGAGACTGCCCAAACGATGGCCATGCAGTCATGCACAGTAGTGACTGCCCGAATGCTGGCCATGCAGTCATGCACAGTAGAGACTGCCCAAACGATGGCCATGCAGTCATGCACAGTAGTGACTGCCCGAACGCAGGCCATGCAATCATGCACAGTAGAGACTGCCTGAACGCTGGCCATGCAGTCATGCACAGTAGAGACTGCCTGAACGCTGGCCCATGTACATGGGCTTTTACACTAGTATTGAAATAAAGCATTTCATGATCCACTTTATACGAGGATCAATCGGAGCTGCATTTGATTCAAGGTATTACGATCCCTTTAAAGTGATAGTAATACTTGAAATTCAAACCATTTCATTCTGTAGATATTTACAAAATAAACTAATTGCGCCATTTCCGATCTCTCAAACCTTTATGGTTTGGGAGATATAAGTCTGCAAAGTTCCCCCTTCCCTCCCCTTGTGCTGATGTCAACTTTAAAACTTACAGGCGGAGATCTCAGTCCATAGACCGTCCTGCGGGTCTTCAGCAGAGCCATGATCGTGGTAGTTACAAAGAAATACTTCATTTGTACCGTCTACAATGTGTATCTGGTTTTCAAGCACACGTTGTAGACCGTTCAAACGAAGTATTTCTTTGTAACCTCCGAGATCATGGCTCTGCTGAAGAGCCGCAGGACGGTCTATGGACTGCAATCTCCATCTGTAAGTTTTAAAGTTGACTTCAGCACAAGGTGAGAGAAGGGGGAACTTTGCAGACTTATATCTCCCAAACCATTAAGGTTTAGGAGATTGGAAATGGCGCAATTAGTTTATTTTGTAAATATCTACAGAATTAAATGGTTTGAATTACAAGTATTACTATCACTTTAAATCTCAAATCTACTTAGTCCATTTTCACATGCCCTGAACATATTTCTATTTTGGATGTAAAATCATAAACTGTACATCCAGAATCCAGAAATTCTCTCACCCTGTGAGGCATGAAGAGAATATGCTGATCAATTGGAATAGAAAGTTCTTTAAACACATCCCTTTCATTTGCAGTCCTGCTGCCAGATACAAACAGCTTACACTGAATAACATTTGCATGATGTGTCTGTGCTCTCTGTAATCAAATTAAAAGATTTAAAGGTGAATGCATTATTTATGACGGCTTTATGGAACTGTGTTTCATCGTAGTTTGTAGTGCATTTAAAATGGTTCTAAGGACGGTCGTAGTGATGCTTTTTTGACATGGCTTATATACAAAAGATAATGGAATATATAGATAAAATTAAATCCCCTTTTCTCTTGGCACAAAGAGAATGCAGAAGTGAATCCGAGTTTCATGCTGTTAGATTTGAAGAATATGTTACATATTTCATTGTATTGGCTTGTAGGTGTATTTGACTGGAACATCAGAAGAGAAAGCATGAAAATAGAGATTTTGGAGCAAACCAAATGCAGCATGGGGTGGATAAAAAAAACAATCCTCAAATTCCCGTTGAATTAAAGGGAAATTGTATCCCTTTGAGAAGCAATGTGTTGGAGACCTCTATAGCTTTTAATCCTTTGAGTGCCAGAGGGGTAGGCAACGCATTGCAAAGCAATGTAGTTCAAGAGTAATTGAATAATAAAGTATCCCCCTCCCACCTCTTTTACTGATGTAACACTGCTCACCTCAGAGTAGCAAGACTTTCTGGAAGGATCGCAGAGAGGGACAATCTTCAGTGATCATAAGGAAAAGAATGAAAAACATGTCAAGGGGGGCAGGATTTTCCTTATGCTCACAGTAAGAAGATTGTCCATTGCTGTGACCTGTCCGGTCAAGTGACCAGATTCCACATCTTAGGGGAGGTGGCTTACACTAGGTAAATGGGTTGGAAGGGGGAAACTTTATCATTCAATTACTCTTGAACTACAACTCTGACAGAATTGAAATAACACTCTCCATGGCCCAAATACTGAAAGGGTTAAAGCACAGAATGCTAGAGATGCTTCCAAAACAACATATTGAAGACCTCAGGAGTTAAAGGAATAGTAATACTTTGTTTTAACTTTATTTTATTTTGTAGGCATGAAAAAAACATGAAGAATGATATGTCTTCTCTCTCAAACCTTTATGGTTTAAGAGATATTCACAAGCAAAGTTTCCCCTCCTGCCCCTTTTACCTAGTGTAAGTCATCTCTTCTCAGATGTGGAATGCAGTCCATAGACCAGACAGATAACATCAGGGGACACTCTTCTTCCTATGAGAACAATGAAAGCCCTGCCCCGCTTGACAAGCTTTTCAGGTTTTTCCCTTATCTTAATTGAAGATTGTCCCTCTCTGCAGTCTACCTGGGCACCTCCCTTCTGCTCTGGCTGAGCAGTGTTACGTCAGTAAAATGGGCGGGAGGGGGATACTTTGTCATTGAATTACTCTTGAACTACAGCTCTGACAGAATTGAAATAACACTCTCCAAAGTCCAAATACTATGATGATTAATTAGAGCTGTTTTTATTATGAAACATTACTATCCCTTTAAAAGCTCCATTTAAAGGTGCTTGAGCAAAGGCACAAAGCCAAAATTCAAAGGGGTCATTAGTTTTCTTCTAGCGATAGTAATGTAAGTGTGTGTTTGAAGGGGGGCTGTTATTAGAGGTGTTAGTTACATAGTAACATAGTTAGGTCTCCTTGAAGGTCCCCAAAAAGTAGACATATCCTGTAAAATCCTGACATATGGCAGCCCTACTGTACACAGACCTGGTGAATGATTCCTCAGGACTTTATTCTTTTTGAATCCCAGTCTGACCGGCTGGTAAGTGTTACTTTTAGGGAGCACATATTTTATTAGAGATACATAAGGAACGATTAAGAGTATTTACATTGGTCGTACGCTCTTTGCACTTCCTAGTCTAATGTCCTTTGACTGATTTTATTATCATTTGATAGCAATTGATTTCACAGGCAGTAGTAATTGCTTCTATATTACACAGCGTTAGGGAAATCAATAGGTATATACAAGTCTGAGATCATACTTTTTTAGAAACAACATTAAAGAGTTAGTAACGCCCAAAATAAACTTTATTATAAATGGTAGATTTTACAAAAATAATTATTTCGAGAAAGTCCTATCTCACCAACCTTTATGGTTTGAGAGATATCCTCCACTAAAATTCCCCCTCCCTCCCCTTCTCCTGACGTCAGCGCTCTGCTGAAAGCAGGAGATCCCAGTCCGGAGACCAGTCGGCGGCTCTGCAGCAGAGCCAAAATCGCATTATTGGAAAAGGTCTACAAAGTGTGCCTCGATTGCAAGCACAAGTTGTAGACCGTTCCAATGACATAATTCTTTTCCATTATCGCTACTGTGGCTCTGCTGAAGAGCTTCCTTGTCTTGGCCGACACGGATATCCTTCTGTCAGCTTTACAGCTGACGTCAGGAGAAGGGGAAGTTTAGCGGAGGATATCTCTCAACCATTAAAGTTTGAGAGACAGGACTTTCGCCAGGTACTTTTTTTGTATATTTTTGTAAAGTCTACCATATAGAATAAACTTTATTTTGGGCATTACTATTCCTTTAATGGGTAATGTATAAAGCAGTGGTGTAACTAATAGAGGTGTAGAAGATCCAGTTGTGATGTGGCCTAACATTTTTTGGCTTTGCACTATACCGTGCCCCTCTTACAATCAGTAGCAAAGAAAAAAACATACTCACATGATAAAGGCCATCTTAAAGTAAAAAAACTATTCATTAGAGAATTTCATAAAATGAAAAAAGCATGTGGACTACGGGACAAAGTCCAAAAAAAAAGGCGGTAAGTTTATTCATGACTTTTACCCATTCTATTTATCATGCACCATTTGCATTATTCTTGTTTGGGACCTCATACAATCAGACCAGTTTCCTATCACGACTGCCGGCTGCAGTCATCATAACACATAGCCACTGACACCCAGTAAGATAAGAATAGCATTGGCGAGTTCCTTCATTTCTCTTTTTTTTTTTTTTTTTTAACCCTTTGAGCGTCAGAGAGCTGTTCAGCTCATTGCCTGACAATATATTGGACACACCTCTGTCATTTAAAAGGACAAAGCTATTGGTTCATCTTATGTGTGGTTTTGGGACAACCAATGAGGTAGTAGGACAATGATGGGTCGTCAGTGTGTGTGTGGCTCTAAGGCATCTGAGTCCAAACCTGTCATTGGTGGGCTCCGGTGCAAGCATTATTTTGGACCCCCTAGAATAAAAATATTCTCCTAGGGGAGTAACTAAAACCAATATGGCTGAAGGGTTGATGGGCTCCCCATAGAATGCACACAACTGTGGTACACAACTGTCCCCTCTGAGTCGCACAGTGGAAGAAGACTGGGGTATCAGTTTATGTGTAATTTTTTTTCTTTGGCTACCAGTGGGATATCATTTTAAATATTTTCTTTTGATCTGTCGTTTCTCCTGCTATCCCCTATCCCACATAGAAAGTCTACAGGAAACTGCTGTGAGGCACATTAGGCATCAAAGTAGATTTGTGCTGCCTTTGCCCATTGCTCATTCTATTGGACATGTATTACTGTAAATATGGTATAAATAGCAGAGTTTTTCCAGACCTAATGAAGTAATGCCCCTGCATGTCATGTCCACGGAGGCAGACATGACAGTTGCTGGCAGTTTTCAAACTGAAGCAGACAGAGCACATAAGTCTACTTAAGGGATAATAATGTTTCACAATAAAAGCAGCTCCAGTTAATCTTCATAGTATTTGGGCCATGGAGAGTGTTATTTCAGTACTGTCAAGAGTTGTAGTTCAAGAGTAATTGAATGATAAAGTATCCCCCTCCCGTCCCTTTTACTGATGTAACACTGCTCTCCTCAGAGCAGCAAGACTGTCCAGATGGATCGCGGAGAGGGACAATCTTCAGTGAGCATAAGGATAAACCTGAAAAACATGTCAAGGGGGCAGGGTTTTCCTTATGCTCACAGTAAGAAGATTAAGGTTGCCATGTGCAGTGAGAAGAGTCTGAAGTCCTGTGATCCTCAGCAGCAGTCATGTTTTACAATGCTTTGAAGATGACTTTACCATCAAAGGGGATAAAATGACAATAAGAAGATAAAAGTAGTAACTCTTCATTCCACAGTTAAAATAATCTCATTAATTATTAATCTAGTGGAGGTCAATACTTTGATTTAAACTATTTCCTCTATATAGATAATATAAGATAATCTATCTGATAATTCTCTGATTGACCCCAGTGTAATCTTTCTCTATTGAATAGCTGATGGATGGTTTAGTGGCAAAACAATTGAGCAATGGTTTTATCTATAGGGCACATTAATGAGAGAGAGAGATGGGCTAAAATACCTTTGGTGTAGCAGGGGCAAAGGAACAAGGGACAGACAATATTAGGGGAACTTTAATTGCTGATAATATTTAGGGGTTTTCAGCAGTTTGCAGTGAATCATGGGCTCAAAATGTATTTTTCATTAAATCTGGCACTGGAGAAAGAGAGTATGAGAAAGAAGGAACGAGAGAAGGAATGAGAGAAGGAACAATGAAGGAACAAGAGAAGGAAAGAGAGAAGGAAAAGAGAAGGAAGAAAGAAGGAAGAGAGAAGGAAAAGAGAAGGAAAAAGAAGGAAAGAGAGAGATAAAGAAAGCGAAAGAAAGAACGAAAGAGACAATGACGATGATATTTTAAGGAGACCTGGAGGAATTGTGGAGCAAATACAAATTTTCATTGATTTAATAGGGACTTTTAACACACGTTGGCCTAGATGCACTAGAGGTCGAAGAGGGCTATGAATGTCGATGTTCTGTCGGAGTAGTTTCGTAGGCACCTCCGCAGTATTCACAAAGTGTCTACTATATCACTTCATCAGAACTCCGACAAAAAAATACCCACATCGACATCAATCTGACATGCCTTCACCATGTCTACGAATTTGTTGTCTTCGAATTGACAATTGCTAATTTCCATATGAAAATGAAGCATAATCAGATACATTCGTATGCAAGGGGGTGTGTTGATATAATGTGACACTTTGACTCATTCAGGAAAAACCTATAGCAGCCTCTGCTGTCGGAGTTCACTGTCTCCAGTTTGACAATGTCGATGCAGAGGCGTATGAGTGACAAGGGGCGAAGTCGTTCAGTGTGTGACTCCATGCAGGGGACAATGTTGATGATCTTGGAGGGGAGAGAGGTATCAGAGGAAGCGCTGAGAGGGAAGTATCGGAGGAAGCGGGGAGAGGGAGATATCGGAGGAAGCGGGTGGCAAATACAAGCTTGCCACCCGCTTCCTCCGATGCCTCTCTCCCATCCAAGATCCTCGGCACTGTAGAATCTGTAGTAAGGAGTAAAATTAAATATGAATATAAACAGACCCGGAATGTCTGAGCGACTACACCGCTAACAACCAACAAAGGGAAGTACATCCACCAATATTACATGATGAATTGCTCCAAAGTCGATCTGATTGGAGATACAGAGATCTACATAACTATTCAATTACCTTACCATCAATCAGTTTTCATTCAAGTAGGAAAGATTACATCAGATATGTGACCCATCTAAAATTAACCCATAGAAAACAATAACTCCATTAGAATCAACCATAGGACCAAATAATAGTAACAAGGCCCGTGGCATGGAGGTCCTTGTATTTCTACCACACAGAAAAAATGGCCATCTTAAATTGTTTATGCTTGTTAATCCAAAAGGAGGGGAATAGACAAAGACTGAAAGATCCATAGAGTTAAAGATACATCAAAGATATCCAAAACAAGGAATTCCACAGAGAGTCTACTACATCGCCATGTCATGTGATGTCACATGTCACGTTTTGTCATATGCAATACGCAGAGTCATATAACCTTAGCTGTCCTAAGAGAAGCACTTCCAGATAACCTCCTTGTTCATACCCATCCTATATAATAATTCGCTAAGTTGTGTGTAACGCCCGACATGCGCAGTAGACACTGCTGCGCGTGCAGCAGTCATGCGCAGTACAGACTGCCCGCGCCGCGGCTGATACAGAGATGGGCGCTCCGAAGGAGCGTCCAGCTCTGTATCAGCAGTGGCACGGGCAGTCTCTACTGCATGTGACTGCCCCGCAACCGGCTGCCAGAGGCACTGTGGCCCGTGTAACGGGCTGTTCAACTAGTAGAATATAAAGTATCAAGTTATCGTATTCATTTCATTTCTATTTGAATTTGAAACCTTTGTCTATTACCTCCCCTCTGTAAACTGACAACTGGTAAATTGGTAGATACTCAGTAACATAGCTCAGATAGTGATGATTTGTTCTATTTTTTTGGGGAAGAAAACCAATACCAAGTGGAGTGGAAATAAATATAGGAAGAGGATGGGAAAGCAGATATTATCAAGATGTGCACAAGGAGATACAAACTCCACCCACCGCGCCATGATAGTAAATATTTGTAGTCAGGTTTTGACAAAGGAACATATGGATATTGTAACTAAGGGAATGTCATTTATTCTGATGTCTCATCCTGATTATTTTAAACTAGAGATTGAGCTCCATAGATTCTTTATATCCATTCAATTGCAAGGTGTTTTTGTGAATGATATGGAAAAAAGTAACTTCTGATGAGATAAATAAGTACTCCCCCTTTAACTATTTAAGTAGTTCATTGAGAAGTAAGATTCATTTTCAGCCTCCACAGATGAATTACATGGTAGAGGCCTATATCATTATGGTGACGTCTGAATTTCAAAAATGTGAGATAATCTAAATGTCATTAAAAGCTATAATTAATATAAATCCACAATCTGACTATCTCTGAATAATCCAGAGATGATAGGTGGTGGAATAAATGTCACTAGCCTGTATAAGACATCGGTAAGTCTGTTCCACAAATCTGTGTCTTGGTATAGTTTGTTTGTCATTATTATACTTTGATCTTTCCCTCTATTGTCGCTTCATACTGCAGCTGGTTCTTAATCCTTTGAATGCCACAGGCGTGAGCAATGCATATCCCTATGGCATTCAATGCTATCCATGTTGCTGAAAGCCTTCTCTGTGTTCCCCTACTGGCTGGGTAGGGAAGCACAGAGAATGCTGTTCAGAATTGTCGTAGTGTTGGTGACGTGTGAGGGGAGGAGATCCCTTCCACACCGACATCACTTCGAAAATCCTGTATGCTAACAGGGACCTTTCCAACCCTCCCCTTCCATCCGACATTTTTGGTGACTATGTCGATGTGTGTGCATATGGAATTGTCAGAGTGATTCGAACACATCGACACGATCATACCGTCAACACATCGACTTTTAGTTCATCTAGGCCGTTGAATGCTATAAAGGCAAAACAATGTGTTGAAGACCTCTCTTGCATCCAAGGGGTTAAAAGACATTTAAATTAATGTGAATTATGAGAACTTTTTTGTCTCCTATGGTGCATCTGGTTTGCTCCAAAATAGTCCAGATTTTTTTGGTAACTCAGCCACTGTGAGTAAAAGAGATTAGGGAGGGGGAGAAATAGACAGAGAATGGAAATGTCCCTTTGCCTCCTGTTGGTGCAGCTGGAATGCTCTGGGATTGCCTTGTTGTGCTGTCTGCAAAACACCCTTTGTGTAACTGCAAATCTTCCCAACGTAGAGCTCTGAGTGCAGGTCCTGTCATGTTATTGTTTGTGATCTCTTCAGAGTGGATGGAGTTGGCCGGACCTTGAACAGCAGCTTTGTCACGGCTGCATGCTGTGAGGGTTTACTTTTAAAAGGTTACACGCAAAATAGCATGCGACCACATGACACATTAACCATGTCGCCATGTTAAAAATGGCGACATGAGAATCTCGCACTGCATGACAGTGCAAGATTCTCATGTCGTCTACTGAACGGTCGCATACCTTTAACCCATTCATAAATGTATAAGTGTGTATGTATTTATGTAGACAAGACTCATGGTTAATGTGTCATGTGGTCGCACGCTCTTTTGCATGTGACCCTTTAAAGGGATAGTAACATTTAAACTTTACAGCACTGCATTTTGTAGCCCTTAAAAAAAGAAATTAAATGCCCTCAGTGCCATCTCTCAAACCTTTATGGTCTGAGAGATATTCTGTTTCAAAGCTCCCCCCTCTCTGACGTCAGCGCTCTAGCTGACTACAGGGGAATCCGGTCCCAGGACCGGCAGAGGCTCTTCAGCAGAGCTGAGATCGTGTTATTGAAGAAGAAAACCTTCACTGGAATGGTCTACATATGCTTGGTTTGCAAGCACACATAGAAGACCGTTTCAGTGAAGGATTTCTTTTTCATTAAATCAATCTCAGCTCTGCTGCAGAGCCGTCGGCTGGTCCCAGGAGAGGATTCCCCTGTAGTCAGCTAGAGCGCTGATGTCAGAGAGGGGGGGGACTTTGAAAGCGAATATCTCTGACCATAAAGGTTTGAGAGATGGCACTGGGGGCATTTAATTTCTTTCCTTTTTTAAGGGCTACAAGATGCAGCTTTGTAAAATGTAAGCATTACTATCCCTTTAAAATGATACCTGCTGGGAGGGGATTGCAGTTGTGTATAGTCACATATGCAGACTTTAATCCTTTGAGTGCCAGAGGGGCAGCCAACGCATTGTGAAGGGATGCATTGGCTACCCCTCTGGCACTCAAAGGGTTAAAGTGATACTAATGTTTAATAGTGTAAAAAACATAAAAATAAACCTGAGTACACGCATGAGAGATGTTTTATTTACAAGGTATTACAGCTCAAACTTGCATTATATACAGTATGTCCCGTACCTCCACAGCCTGAAATGTTATGGTGGAACTACAACGGTTTATGGGCTTATATGTTCAAAAGAAAAGTGGAGAAGTTCTGGGGCAAACCATTTGCACTGTAGGGGAGGACTAAAAATTCAAAAAAAATTCCCATTGATTTAAATGGGAATTTGAACCCCTTGAATGCAAGAGCAGTCAATGTGAATTTTTAGTTCTCCCCTTTAGTGCAACTGGTTTGGACCTGAACTCCTCCGCTTTTCTTTTGAACATACGGCCCTATGACAGCTCTGGTCAATTGACCATAAACTCCATAAAATGCTGTAGGAACAGTGCCACTGTCAGGCCAATGGCTGCACTGCATCAAAAATAGTTTGAGCTATATTACATTTTGAATTTACCATATTTCAGCAGTGGGAGTACCCTTGCAATATATATTTTCTCTCCATATTAAAGGGATAGTAATGTTCAAATTTAAGTCTATTAAATATTGTAGATTTTTATATAATATAGTATTTGAAGAAAGTCCTATCTCTCAAACTTTTAAGGTTTGAGAGATATTCGCCGCTAAAGTTCCCCCCTCCCTCATGTCAGCTGTAAAGCTGAAAGAAGGAGATCCGTGTTGGCTGACTTGAGGAGGTTCTTCAGCAGAGCCGAAATAGTGATCTTTAAGAAGAACTACTTCATTGGAACGGTCTACAAAGTGTCCTTGTAAACCAAGCACACTTTTGTAGACCGTTCCAATGAAGTAATTCTTTTTAAAGATTGCTATTTTGGCTCTGTTGAAGAGCCGCTGGCTGGTCCCAGGACCAGGATCTCCTGCCGTCAGCTAGAGCACTGACGTCAGGAGAAGGGGAGGGAGGGGGAATTTTAGTGGCGAATATCTCTTAAACCATACAAGTTTGAGAGATAGGACTTTTTTCATATACTTTATTTTTTTAACATCTACAATATTTAATAGACTTCAGTTTCGGCATTACTAACCCTTTAAGCATTATTATCCCTATAAAGGAAAAGGAACACCTCATTACTCCCCATTTGCCAGAAAAAAGCCTAATGACCCCCCAATGGCAGATATATGACCAGAGTGATGGACAATACATTGTGATGCAATGCGATGCATACCATTCTGGGTTAAGATTATCACGTACAGTGAGCAGAGTATAAGGTTCTTCGGTCCTGCTAACAACTGTCATGTCTGCCTCCACGGACAAACCATCAGGGTCTGGCTGAAGATTTTTTTTGTCTTGGGCAAGGACACGTGGGAAAAAGTTATCGAGGCCATTATGATTTTCCTAGCCATAGAATAGTAAGTGGGAGTTATTTTTGGGTGGTGTTAGTTCTCCTTTAAGAAAAGGAAGAACTTGTTTTAAAGGAGAACTATACCCGTTGGAATAAGTGGACCATAATTTAACAAAAATAATTAACTAAGTATCCTAGATGCCATTCACAATTTAACCCTTTGAGTGGAAGAGTGGTACGGAATGCATTGCAAAGCAATGCATTCCGTACCACTCTGGCACTCAAAGGGTTAAGTACATTTTTTTTGGGGAAAAAAAAAAGCCCACACATTCAATATAAGTCTGTGCAGATAGTAAATTGACACTATGGGGGATATGCACTAAGTTGTGATAAAGAGGTGATAAAATGTAGATAACTTCTCCATTGATATACTTCTCCAAGTCCTATGCTATTCTATGGAGCCAATATAATAACATTTCTCCAACTTTTGAGATCTTAGTGCATAAAATCTATTGAATAACATTGGAATTGGAGAAGTGATATCACTGGAGAAGTCATCTCCACTTTATCACCTCTTTATCACACCTTAGTAAATCTCCCCCTATGTCATGTGAGGGTCATGTCTATATAGACTATGGTTTACTCCAAAATTACTCCAGGGGGTTTGTTCACTAAGGTGTGATAAAAAGATGATAAAGCAGAGATGACTTCTCCAGTGATATCACTTCTCCAGATCCTATGTTATTCTATGGAGCCTATTCAAAGTTGGAGAAATCTCAGTGCATTGGCTCCATAGAACAACACAGGTCTTGTCACTGGAGAAATCATCTCCACTTTATCTCCTCTTTATCATGTCTTAACCCTTTGAGTGCCAGAGGGGTACGGAACACCTTGCTTTGTAATGCGTTCCATACACCTCTGGCACTCAAAGGGTTAATGCATCTCCTCCGGGTCCAGAAGGGAGATGAATGAAGGAGTGATAAACAGGGCCAGATTTACATTCCAGGCCCCCGTAGGCAAGGCAATCTGTGCACACTTAACTCCGCCCATAGCCACACCCCACTCCTCACATGACCACTCCACCAGTCTCATCCACTGTTTCCTGGCACAGAATATACCTTTGACCTACAACAAGTAAGGACATAAAAGCTTTAACCCCTTGGTTGCTAGAGAGATCTCCAACGCATTGCAGAGCACTAGCATCCAAGGGGTTAAATAATAACTTGTAAAGGGGTGCATAAGCTACTGCGTGGATACAGAGTTTGCTCTGGCCCCACCCACAATTCAGAATGTGGGTGTGGCCAGCACAGATGAGGTGCCCCTCAAAATTTGGTGCTCTATGCAGGTGCCTATTGGGAAGTCCGGCACTGGTGATAAACAGGTGATAAAGCGGAGATGACTTCTCCATTGTGATAAACTCTCCAAGGCCTATGTTATTCTATGGAGCCAATGCACGAAGATTCAGTCAGAATTAGAGATGTCAGTGCATAGACTCCATAGAATATCATATGAACTGGAGAGTTTATAACACTGGAGAAGTGATCTCCTCTTTATCACCTCTTTAGTACATAACTCCCAAGTTTTTTTTCTACAGCGGCCTCTTTCTTCACCTACAATACTTATCAGGCCTCTTGAGAGTTTTTGCTGACTTTAAAATCGCACATTTCTTAGATAATGCTATTTTCTGAATTACAGCTTCCGAAACTTCTATGCAATTGAGGCGTAGATTAAATATTAATAGAAATGAAACAATTTCCTCTTAAAAGGCAAACTTTTAAACATCTGTTAAAATAATCTTACAACTGCATGCAGTATTGCTAAAAAAGAGAGATAACTTCATTAATATGTTAAATAATGTATTAACTGTTAGGTGGCAGAACATCAGTATAATGTCAGAGCTTAGAAATCTGCAAGATATCTGAATATTGCATGGCTAGAAGGAACTAAAACAATATAGAAAGTGAACAGAGATGGACACAATTAGGAGTTGTTGGCAGGGCTGTATCTAAATCACAGGTGCCTTTAGGAAAGGCATCCTAGTTGCCTCTAGCCACACCCTTGGTCACTCCCTCTTCTCCGCCCACTGCTATTCGGCACAGAAAACACTGTTAACATATAACATTGAAACACAGGGAGGCTGTACTAAGTAGAATTGGGGTATTTCCGGAGCACACTATTTGCTCCATATGGGACAAATAAAAAATCCTCGAATTCCTATTCGATGAAATGGGACTTTTAACCACCTTGAACGCTAGAGAGATCACAATGCATTGGAGACTTTTCTAGATTTTGAGGGGTTAAAAGTCCCTTATAAATCAATTGGAATTTTTTTATTTCTTACTACTGTTGCAATTGGTTTGCCCCATAATTAGCCAGTTCCTCTTAGTACATCAGCCACAGTGAGAGATATTAGGGGTCCATACATCCCAAGTGTCCCTCTTTAGGAGATATTAGGGATCATACCTCCCAGGTGTCCCTCTTTAGGAGATATTAGGGATCCGTACCTCCCAGGTGGCCCTCTTTAGGAGATATTAGGGATCATACCTCCCAGGTGTCCCTCTTTAGGAGATATTAGGGGTACATACCTCCCAAGTGTTCCTCTTTAGGAGATATTAGGGGTTCATACCTCCCACGTGTCCCTCTTTAGGAGATATTAGGGTTCATACCTCCCAAGTGTCCCTCTTTAGGAGATATTAGGGTTCATACCTCCCAAGTGTCCCTCTTTAGGAGATATTAGGGGTTCATACCTCCCACATGTACCTCTTTAGGAGATATTAGGGTTCATACCTCCCAAGTGTCCCTCTTTAGGAGATATTAGGGGTCCATACCTCCCAAGTGTCCCTCTTTAGGAGATATTAGGGTTCATTCCTCCCAAGTGTCCCTCTTTAGGAGATATTAGGGTTCATTCCTCCCAAGTGTCCCTCTTTAGGAGATATTAGGGGTTCATTCCTCCCAAGTGTCCCTCTTTAGGAGATATTAGGGTCCATACCTCCCAAGTGTTCCTCTTTAGGAGATATTAGGGGGCCCATACCTCCCAAGTGCATCTCTTTAGGAGATATTAGGGGTCCATACCTCCCAAATGTCCCTCTTTAGGAGATATTAGGGTTCATACCTCCCAAGTGTCCCTCTTTAGGAGATATTAGGGGTCCATACCTGCCATGTGTCCCTCTTTAGGAGATATTAGGGGTCCATACCTCCCAAGTGTCCCTCTTTAGGAGATATTAGGGGTCCGTACCTCCCAAGTGTCCCTCTTTAGGAGATATTAGGGGTCCGTACCTCCCACGTGACCCTCTTTAGGAGATATTAGGGGTCCGTACCTCACAAGCTATCACTTTGCTCCACAGCAATCATAATCACATTAATGCTGGTTCAAACTTCAGCATATGTGCTTATAAATGAGTCCGTGTAAATAAAACACTTTGGTCTTCACTCGATATCATTTATTCAGTTACACAATGAGGTGTCAATAGGTCATGAAATAACCTAAAAATTCTCAGTAATGCCCCGCCCACTAGCCACACCCCAAGCAACACCACCTGAAAAACAAGTGTCCCTCTTTGGCCATTTGAAATTGTGGAAGTTATGTGCATCGCATCAAAACATGGTAACAGATATAATGAAACAGTGTTTGTATGGGATCGGGAGGAGAGGCAGTCCTCAGTAGAGCTTAGAGATAGAAAGAGCATAGGGATGTGGGATGAACATGCATACCTGGGGAATCTCCGGATCTGTCCCGGAGAATACCGAGCTCACCGGGGACACATATACTCTGGTGGAGGTGAGTTGCCTCTGAAACTCTGCCCGCTTCTCCTCCTTACCACCCTGTTCTGTCAACATCCCACTTTATGACACAAGGACAATAAGCCACACCTATCTGGTTAAAGGGATAGTAATACTTAAAATGTAAAAACAGATATGTTGTAGGGTTTATCCCCCTGAGTAAAACAAGAGTACTCCCACTGCTGAAAGGTGTTTCATTCAAAAGTTATTAATTTTCAAAGTTGAATTATTTAGGTGCAATATCACAGTGGCCTGAAATTGTACAGTGGCGCTGTTGCTACACAATCCTATGGACAGCTCTGGTCCCAGGACCATAAGTCTCCATAGTATGGTGTAGCAACAGCACCACTGTACAATTGCAGGCCACTGTGATATTGCACCTAAAAAATTCAACTTTGAAAATTAATAACTTTTGAATGAAACACCTTTCAGCAGTGGGAGTACTCTTGTTTTACTCAGGGGGATAAACCCTACAACATATTTTTTTTTTACATTTTAAGTATTACTATCGCTTTACGCCCCAGTCCTTTATGACATGAAACGCGTCATTTACATCCCCCTGGTCACAGCACATCAGCCCTTTCTCTTTGGGGGAAGGATAAAGAGAACAAAGTTCTCTGTATTAATACAATGCTATAGTTAGGGCCCTGGATGTTAAAGGCTTTGAAGCATAACATACCTGCCAACTGTATTCAATTTCCAGTGACAGTCCCTGGTTTTGTCTCTCTGTCCCAGGATCCCGCTGTCCTTGTTTTTGTCCCTGACCTTACATAGCCAAATAAATGGCTGCTACCACTGTAAGCCTGCAAAATTTGCCTTGTCCTCTCCACATCCTAATGCCATAATAACATGACCTTTCTCTCTGCACGTGCAGATTCTGCTCAGACAAATCTCTTTATAAATATTCTCCTGTCTATAACTGCATCGATTTTACCATTCAGAGTAACAACTATCAGGGCAGGCGAAAGCTCCTTACTGAAATATAAAAAAAAGTAATTCCTGTTATTTCAGATTATTGTTAAAAAAATGACATGAATCACTGTAATGACCTGCTCTGGAGGGCATCCAAATTTGTTGTTATTGATTAAATCATACACTAATCAGGTCATGGCAACATTGAGGGATCTACTTAACAAAGAGTGAAAGGCTAAATACACAGTTAACCCTCTGAGCGCCAGAGAGGTACGCAACGCATTTAGGGTTGCCACCCAGCCGGTATTTTACCGGCAGGCCAGTAAAAAATTGTTTTTTTTCCAATGTTAAGTCTATGGAGGGAATGCCTTGGCATGTATTTTTTTGAAGAAAAGGTGGCAACCCTAAACGCATTGCGCTGCGTACCTCTCTGGCACTTGAAGGGTTAAAAGCCATATGTGTAAAGAAAGATAGAAGAGTAATTCTAATGCAAACCACTTGCCCTACAGGGAACAAATGAAAGACTTTTAACCACTTGAATACAAGAAAGGTGTAATGCACGAATTGGTCACCCAGGGAGGCTGATATACTAAGAGGAAGTGGAGGAATTCCAGGGGAAACCAACTGTAGTCTGAGGAACAGATACACATGATATTAATTTAACCTTCTGAGTGCCAGAGAGTTTTACAACAGATTAAATGGGGCTATTAACCCCTTGAATGCTAGAGAGTTCTCACATGCATTGTGAAGCAACATGTTGGATACCTCCCTAGCATTCATTAGGTTAAAACATAATTTAAATCCATCCAATGAACAATGGGGGCATTATAACTCAGAACTTCGTATATTAAAGGGAGCAAGAGTATTTTTGGGGACAAAGAGCCGTGAGGAAAAGTCCAAAGAGGCCTAGAAACGCGTTGGCTTATTTTAGCATTGGTTTAATTTCTTGTTTTTTATAAACCTTCTTAATATGTGATACCAGTGGCGTAAGAATAGCGGTTGCAGGGGTAGCAACTATGACCGGGCCCGTCAATCCAGTGGTCTGGCAGCCCCCTGCAACCCCTGCCCTGCGCCCACAACAAGCTGATGTCTGTGCCTTCTTCTGCACAGACCTCTATTAGCAGCTGAGCTCCCTCCGGCACTCTAGTAATGCAGAGCGCTGAAAGATGACATCGTTTCCCAGCGCTTTGCATTACTAGAGAGAGGACTGCGCGGGAGCTCTGAGTTGCTAATAGAGGTCCGTGCAGGGGGCACAGACCTCTCCTATCACATCACTGGACCACCAGGGAGGTAGGAGATGGACACTGTGGGTCACTGGGGGCAATGTGGTGGTAGAGAAAGGACATTGGGGGGTAATGTGGAGAAAGGACATCATTAGGATGCAATGTGGTTGGGGGGACCCCATGGCAATTTTTGCACCAAGGCCCGGTGGCTTCTAGTTACACCTCAGTGTGACACTGGTTCTCTATTTGCAGTTTTCAATACTGGAGATATCCTAACAGGGATGGGATATGTTCTGTTGCTTCAACACATGAATGCCAGAGGGGTTTCCAACACATTGCTTAAACTGGTGTGTACCTGTGGTACTTAATAGCTAACTATACATACACGTTTATACGGTTTCTCCATTTAGTGTATGAAGTGCTGTGTTAAAGTTCCCCTGTTTTTCTTTGGTTAGTCTTTCTTGGCTGTTGTCTTTTCGTTTGAAGAAACAGCAACCACGTTGAGGGAAGCAGATGACTGAGATATTAAATATGACTGCCTGAAGGCAGAGTTGATGTTCTCCACATATCCATATTCTACTTTCCATATGTTTGGTTTAGTAGCCACTAGTGTTGAGCGAGCATGCTCGGCCAAAGCTCGGTTCGGCTCGAGCATCGCTCTGCTCGGCACATGGCGGTACTCGTACGAGTACCGCATGTGCTCGCCTGCCATGTTCGGGTCTCCTCCCCGCACGTTTCTCGGCTGCTGCGCAGCCAATAAACGTGCAGGGAGGCTCTGACATCAGTGTAATGCCAGCAGCCATGTTGGCTGCTGGCATTACACTGATTGGCTGGCCAGAACCCGTGATCGGGTGCTGTATAGCACCTGACCAGCGAGTTCGGCTCAGTCTTAGCCAGGGAGAGATGAGGATAGGAAGGGAAAGTCAGTGTAGGGAGAAGAAAAGCTATTTAAAAAAAAAGAAAGACCCAAAAGTCCTTTTTAGGACTACTGTGTGTGGGGGCAGCAGTTTATTTTGGTGGGGGGGCAGAGATATAAAAAAAAAAATCTTCATATATTCTGTTCACTGTGCCTAGCCGCAGATTAGGAGCACATTCTGTTTAGTGTGCAAAGTTGCAGATTAGAGCACATTCTGTTCAGTGTGCAAAGTTGCAGATTAGCAGCACATTCTTTTTAGTGTGCAAAGTTGCAGATTAGAGCACATTCTGTTTACTGTGCAAAGTTTCAGAATAGGAAAACATTCTGTTAAGTGTTCAAACTGTAAAATATCAAAGTCACATATTCCATTACTGTGCGTAGCCGCAGTTAAGAAGCAAATTCTGTTTACTGTGCAAAGTTTCAGAATAGGAGAACATTCTGTTAAGTGTTCAAACTGTAAAATATCAAAGTCACATATTCCATTCACTGTGCATAGCCGCAGTTAAGAAGCACATTCTGTTTACTGTGCAAAGTTTCAGAATAGGAAAACATTCTGTTAAGTGTTCAAACTGTAAAATATCAAAGTCACATATTCCATTCACTGTGCGTAGCCGCAGTTAAGAAGCACATTCTGTTTACTGTGCAAAGTTTCAGAATAGGAAAACATTCTGTTAAGTGTTCAAACTGTAAAATATCAAAGTCACATATTCCATTCACTGTGCGTAGCCGCAGTTAAGAAGCAAATTCTGTTTACTGTGCAAAGTTTCAGAATAGGAGAACATTCTGTTAAGTGTTCAAACTGTAAAATATCAAAGTCACATATTCCATTCACTGTGCATAGCCGCAGTTAAGAAGCACATTCTGTTTACTGTGCAAAGTTTCAGAATAGGAAAACATTCTGTTAAGTGTTCAAACTGTAAAATATCAAAGTCACATATTCCATTCACTGTGCGTAGCCGCAGTTAAGAAGCACATTCTGTTTACTGTGCAAAGTTTCAGAATAGGAAAACATTCTGTTAAGTGTTCAAACTGTAAAATATCAAAGTCACATATTCCATTCACTGTGTGTAGCCGCAGTTAAGAAGCAAATTCTGTTTACTGTGCAAAGTTTCAGAATAGGAAAACATTCTGTTAAGTGTTCAAACTGTAAAATATCAAAGTCACATATTCCATTCACTGTGCGTAGCCGCAGTTAAGAAGCAAATTCTGTTTACTGTGCAAAGTTTCAGAATAGGAAAACATTCTGTTAAGTGTTCAAACTGTAAAATATCAAAGTCACATATTCCATTCACTGTGCGTAGCCGCAGTTAAGAAGCAAATTCTGTTTACTGTGCAAAGTTTCAGAATAGGAGAACATTCTGTTAAGTGTTCAAACTGTAAAATATCAAAGTCACATATTCCATTCACTGTGCATAGCCACAGTTAAGAAGCACATTCTGTTTACTGTGCAAAGTTTCAGAATAGGAAAACATTCTGTTAAGTGTTCAAACTGTAAAATATCAAAGTCACATATTCCATTCACTGTGCGTAGCCGCAGTTAAGAAGCACATTCTGTTTACTGTGCAAAGTTTCAGAATAGGAAAACATTCTGTTAAGTGTTCAAACTGTAAAATATCAAAGTCACATATTCCATTCACTGTGCGTAGCCGCAGTTAAGAAGCAAATTCTGTTTACTGTGCAAAGTTTCAGAATAGGAGAACATTCTGTTAAGTGTTCAAACTGTAAAATATCAAAGTCACATATTCCATTCACTGTGCATAGCCGCAGTTAAGAAGCACATTCTGTTTACTGTGCAAAGTTTCAGAATAGGAAAACATTCTGTTAAGTGTTCAAACTGTAAAATATCAAAGTCACATATTCCATTCACTGTGCGTAGCCGCAGTTAAGAAGCACATTCTGTTTACTGTGCAAAGTTTCAGAATAGGAAAACATTCTGTTAAGTGTTCAAACTGTAAAATATCAAAGTCACATATTCCATTCACTGTGCGTAGCCGCAGTTAAGAAGCAAATTCTGTTTACTGTGCAAAGTTTCAGAATAGGAAAACATTCTGTTAAGTGTTCAAACTGTAAAATATCAAAGTCACATATTCCATTCACTGTGCGTAGCCGCAGTTAAGAAGCACATTCTGTTTACTGTGCAAAGTTTCAGAATAGGAAAACATTCTGTTAAGTGTTCAAACTGTAAAATATCAAAGTCACATATTCCATTCACTGTGCGTAGCCGCAGTTAAGAAGCACATTCTGTTTACTGTGCAAAGTTTCAGAATAGGAAAACATTCTGTTAAGTGTTCAAACTGTAAAATATCAAAGTCACATATTCCATTCACTGTGCGTAGCCGCAGTTAAGAAGCACATTCTGTTTACTGTGCAAAGTTTCAGAATAGGAAAACATTCTGTTAAGTGTTCAAACTGTAAAATATCAAAGTCACATATTCCATTCACTGTGCGTAGCCGCAGTTAAGAAGCACATTCTGTTTACTGTGCAAAGTTTCAGAATAGGAAAACATTCTGTTAAGTGTTCAAACTGTAAAATATCAAAGTCACATATTCCATTCACTGTGCGTAGCCGCAGTTAAGAAGCACATTCTGTTTACTGTGCAAAGTTTCAGAATAGGAAAACATTCTGTTAAGTGTTCAAACTGTAAAATATCAAAGTCACATATTCCATTCACTGTGCGTAGCCGCAGTTAAGAAGCAAATTCTGTTTACTGTGCAAAGTTTCAGAATAGGAAAACATTCTGTTAAGTGTTCAAACTGTAAAATATCAAAGTCACATATTCCATTCACTGTGCGTAGCCGCAGTTAAGAAGCACATTCTGTTTACTGTGCAAAGTTTCAGAATAGGAAAACATTCTGTTAAGTGTTCAAACTGTAAAATATCAAAGTCACATATTCCATTCACTGTGCGTAGCCGCAGTTAAGAAGCAAATTCTGTTTACTGTGCAAAGTTTCAGAATAGGAAAACATTCTGTTAAGTGTTCAAACTGTAAAATATCAAAGTCACATATTCCATTCACTGTGCGTAGCCGCAGTTAAGAAGCAAATTCTGTTTACTGTGCAAAGTTTCAGAATAGGAAAACATTCTGTTAAGTGTTCAAACTGTAAAATATCAAAGTCACATATTCCATTCACTGTGCGTAGCCGCAGTTAAGAAGCAAATTCTGTTTACTGTGCAAAGTTTCAGAATAGGAAAACATTCTGTTAAGTGTTCAAACTGTAAAATATCAAAGTCACATATTCCATTCACTGTGCGTAGCCGCAGTTAAGAAGCACATTCTGTTTACTGTGCAAAGTTTCAGAATAGGAAAACATTCTGTTAAGTGTTCAAACTGTAAAATATCAAAGTCACATATTCCATTCACTGTGCGTAGCCGCAGTTAAGAAGCACATTCTGTTTACTGTGCAAAGTTTCAGAATAGGAAAACATTCTGTTAAGTGTTCAAACTGTAAAATATCAAAGTCACATATTCCATTCACTGTGCGTAGCCGCAGTTAAGAAGCAAATTCTGTTTACTGTGCAAAGTTGCAGATTTGCAGCACATATTCCGTGTAATATGAAGAAGGCGGGTAAAAAGGGACGGGGAAGTGGACGTGATCCTGATAGTTCAGGGCGCGGGTCAGGACGTGTAGAAACTGCGCCTGGTGCCAGAGCAGAAGACAGAAAGACATCCACCATACCTAGCTTCATGTCTCAGTTTACAGGGCGTCGCAGGACATCACTCTCGAGGTCCGACCACTGCGAACAGGTGGTCGGTTGGATGTCAGCTGATACTGCTTCCAGTCGGTTAAGCACCACCCTGTCTTCCACCAAGTCCACTCTCAGTAGCCAAGAGTCTGGTCAACATAATCCTCACTCTGATCATCCTTCCTCCCACCATAGAGGATCTGGTCAAAGAAGTGATCCCACACTGGGATATAGTGAGGAGCTCGTCTCATCACCAATCCTTCATTTGAACCTCTCTCCAAGCACGCTTGCAGAGGAACATGACATCTTGTGCCCTGATTCACAACCTCTAGAGGGTACCCAATCACAAGAAGATGACAGAGGTGAACGGCATTTAAGGTCAAAGGAAGTGGATGATGATGATGATGAGACACAGTTGCCATTAAATCAACCACTATTACTGTCTCAAGACCTTGATGAGGAGGATGATATACAGTTGTCAATGACTGAGTATGTGGTGGGATCAAGACATGAGGAGGATGATCAGAGTGAGGAAGTGGAGGAGGACTTGGTGGACGATGAGGTGACTGACCCCACCTGGGAAGGTGTAGAGCCGAGCGATGACAGCAGTCCTGAGGGTGAGCAATCTGCAGCACCACAACAGGCTGGAAGAGGCAGTGGTGTGGCTACAGAAAGAAGGCGGACCGCACCAAACCGGCCCGCAAATGTTCCACGGAGCACCCCCTTGCGTAAATCTCCCTTGCCAAGGGGTAGGTGTTCCGCGGTATGGCGTTTTTTTAAGGAAAGTGCGGACGACAAAAGAATTGTAGTTTGCAACCTGTGCCACACCAGAATGAGCCGAGGCATGAACACTAGAAACCTCACCACCACCAGCATGATCCGACACATGGCATCCAAGCACCGTAATAAGTGGGAGGAACGCCTGGATCGCCCATCTGTGTCTGCAGGCCACACCACTGCCTCCTCTTCCCCTGTTTTCGGTGCCGGCCAATCGCCTGTTGAAGACGCAGGCCCGCATACCTCCCGCCCTGCACCTGTACCATCTGAAGCACCATCAGCGACCACATCCACTTCCCTGTCCCAGCACAGCGTCCAAATGTCGTTACCCCAGGCATTTGAGCGCAAGCGAAAATACCCAGCCACCCACCCACAGGCCATAGCACTAACCTCACACCTTTCCAAATTACTGGCCATCGAAATGCTGCCATTTAGGCTTGTGGAGACTGAGTCCTTCCGCAGCCTGATGGCAGCAGCTGTCCCTCGGTACGCAGTCCCCAGCCGCCACTACTTTTCCCGGTGTGCCGTCCCCGCCTTACACCACCATGTGTCCCGTAACATCACCCATGCCCTGACCAACGCAGTTACTGGGAAGGTCCACTTAACGACTGACACATGGACAAGTGCTTGTGGCCAGGGACGCTACGTTTCCCTGACGGCACACTGGGTGAATGTCGTGGAGGCTGGGAGCGACTCGGACCCTGGGATGGCACAGGTGCTACCCACGCCGAGGATTGCGGGCCCTACCTCCATCAGGGTTTCCGCCAGCACCTACGTTATTGGCTCCTCCTCCTCCGTTTCCACCTCCGAATTCTCTGCGCGCAGCGCCACTCACCCATCAGCCGGTAGCTGGAAGCAGTGTAGCACTGCAGTGGGGAAGCGTCAACAGGCCGTGCTGAAGCTGATCTGCCTTGGGGACAAACAGCACACGGCCTCAGAGCTGTTGCAGGGGATTAGTCACCAGACCGAGCAGTGGCTCTCGCCACTCAACCTGCAACCAGGCATGGTTGTGTGTGATAATGGGCGTAACTTGGTGGCGGCTTTGGAGCTCGGCAAGCTCACACACGTACCATGCCTAGCGCATGTATTTAATTTAGTGGTTCAGCGATTTCTAAAAACCTACCCCAATGTGCATGATCTCTTGACCAAGGTGCGCCGCGTGTGTGCACATTTCCGTAAGTCATCAACAGCTTCAGCCGGCCTGTTGAAGCTGCAGCAGCGCTTACAATTGCCAGCTCACCGGCTGCTGTGTGACGTGAGCACGCGCTGGAACTCCACCTTCCACATGTTGGCCCGGCTTTGTGAGCAGCAGAGGGCAGTAGTGGAGTACCAGCTGTTACACGGTCGTCGCCTCTCCGTTCAACTTCCTGTAATCAGAAGTGAGGAGTGGGAATGGATGTCAGACCTCTGTGAGGTTTTACGCAATTTTGAGGAATCGACACAGATGGTGAGCGGCGATAACGCTATTATCAGTGTAACCATCCCACTTCTGTGTCTACTGAAACGCTCGCTGCTCACAATTAAAACCGACGCTTTGCATGTGGAAGAGGTGGAAATGCGGGAGGAAGAGCTTACACAAGGTGATAGCCAGAGCACCCTCACTTCGTCTTCTCAGCGACAATTGGAGGAGGAGGAGGAGGAGGAGGAGGAGGAAGACACGGTTGCCTCCGCTACAGAGGGTAGCCATGGAACTTTAGTTCCATCTCTTCAGCGTGGGTGGGCAGACGAGAAGGAAGAGGATGAGGAGATTGAGAGTCATCCTCCTGGTGAGGACAGCGAAATCTTGCCTGTTGGTACTCTGGCACACATGGCTGACTTTATGTTAGGCTGCCTTTCCCGTGACCCACGCGTTATACGCATTTTAGACAACACGGATTACTGGGTGTTCACCCTTCTGGACCCCCGCTACAAAGAGAATTTCTCATCTCTCATTCCTCCGGTGGAGAGGACAAGCAAAATGGTGCAATACCAGAAGGTTCTTGTCGAAAAATTGCTCCAAAATTTTCCATCTGACAACGCTGGCGGCAGAGTACGTGCTGCCTTGGCCAACCGAGAAGGGGAGAAAAGGGGAGCACACAGCAGTTCCGACAAAGGCAGGGCAACACTCTCCAAGGCGTGGGACACCTTCATGACACCCCGCCAGCACCCTCACCCTGATGCGCAGCCTAGTGTCACAAGGAGGGAAAAGTTTTGGAAGATGGTGAAGGAGTACGTAGCAGACCGTGTCAGCGTCCTCAATGATCCCTCTGTGCCTTACAACTACTGGGTGTCCAAGCTGGACACGTGGTATGAACTGGCACTCTACGCCTTGGAGGTGCTGGCCTGCCCTGCCGCCAGCGTTCTGTCTGAGCGGGTATTTAGTGCTGCTGGTGGCATCATAACAGATAAGCGTATCCGCCTTTCCACCGAAAATGCTGATAGGTTGACACTTATAAAAATGAACAAGGCCTGGATTTCCCCTGACTTCTCCACTCCACTGGAGGAAAGCCCCGGGGGAACATAAACTCACTTTATATATGTTATTTACAATGATGGGAATACTCTGTATTCCCATTCACCCCTTCCACCCAAAAAACGGGTATATGGTTGACTCTTAATCTTCTCATCCTCCTCCTCCTCTTCCATATACCTGGTGATATAATTTTTATATAGAGCCAGCTCACCAGCGGGCCCTGTGATATAATTTTTATATAGGGCCAGCTCACCAGCGGGCCCTGTGATATAATTTTTATATAGGACCAGCTCACCAGCGGGCCCTGTGATATAATTTTTATATAGGGCCAGCTCACCAGCGGGCCCTGTGATATAATTTTTATATAGGGCCATCTCACCAGCGGGCCCTGTTTGACAATTTTTGTATAGGTCAGCTCACCAGCGGGCCTTCTCATATAATGTTTTATAGCGTCAGCTCACTAGCGGGCCTTCGCATATAATGTTTAGGATGGTCAGCTCCGCAGCAGATCCTCACCCATAATGTTTTAGATGGTCGGCTCAGCGCACGTTTCCCTCTTAATCATGGCCCCAGTTCAGAAAAATCAAGGAAATTTTTGGGAGAATTTGCCTTTGCGCACGTTTCCCTCTTAATCATGGCCTCAGTTCAGAAAAATCAAGGAAATTTTTGGGAGAATTTTCCTCTGCGCACGTTTCCCTCTTAATCATGGCCTCAGTTCAGAAAAATCGAGGAAATTTTTGGGAGAATTTGCAGATGATATACAAGTAAATATACAGCAAATACTGTTTGGTAACAATTTTTCGCCTAAAGTCGTTTTTATCTTCCTTTTTGTGTGTTTTACGGTCAGTCTGTAAAAATGGCGTACTACGGGCGAAAGATCGTTCCCAGCAGCGACGTTGAAGTCCAAGATGCATCCAGACATCCTCCCTATGCTGTCCCTGAACCATTTCTGTGGTGTTTCCATCATTTTCTGCCCTTTTCCTATGGACCAGGCACCCTCCCCTCATCAGAGCAGGGGGTGCCTGGTGTAATGCTCGAGTCCTCCCATTGACTTCAATGGGGCTCGGGTGCTCGGCCGAGCACTCGAGCCTCCGGGGGTGCTCGGTCAGAGCACCCGAACACCCGAGCATTGGGGTGCTCGCTCATCACTAGTAGCCACCACTATATGTGAGGAAGAGCATATTATGAAACGTGTTGTGCGACCTTTTTTTAAATAATCTTTTTATTGTATCATTAAATGGAAGTTAATTTCATATAACTAGCCATGTATTATTTATTTGTTTTTTTCTATCATATATTGCGGTCACTATGCCAAGGTACAGAAGAAGAAATCAAGTACCCAGGATCACACACATATATTTACATGCATATATACTGTGAGGCTGGTGAAGCATCAGGTTCCAGTAAGTACTCTCTAAAGGGGACTCAAGTTGGGAAACTAACAAAAGAGTTATTTTTAGAGATGGTTCTGCTCCGTGGTTTTGTATAATGTTTTTGTGTATCTGAAGAAGTCTGTCAGTTGAAAGGACACAAGACCAGGTGGCCAACAAACAGCAGCAACAATGCCTTAAAAGACGAAGAAGAAAGAAAAAGGAGATAGGATACGTATATTATTATCCATTATAATTCACTAGATAACTGGGACATCTTATTGAAGGGGTTATATCCATTTTATGTTTACTTTATTTGTATCTATGGATACTGTTTTCACAATATTTTTAAAGTGGAATTACCATCCTATATAAAGTCCACCCTCCCTAATAATTAGGCATATGGCAATTAGCTTCTTAACCCCTTAACAACCGGCCACGCGTTGAGGTCACTAAAGGACCACGGAGCATTTTTTTTTTTTTTAAATTCGGATTCCGGACTCACCGAACAGCGTGCAGCCGCGGTGTTCTATGACGTACTATGACCTAGGACCTCTCCGGATTTGCCCCGGAGACTCTGGTTTTGATACTGCTTTACCGGATCTCCGGGGCAGAGGCTGATTCCTCTGGATGTGGGGAGTTTCTATTGAAACTCTACCCACTCCTACTGTTTCCCCCGTTGTAACTCCTTCCCCAGCATTCTTTTGAGCTCTGTCTCACACCTTTAAGCCCTCCCCCCCAACCCTGCATGCATCAAGACCCGCCCCTTTTTGACGTGATTCTCGTCATTATTCTCACCCCTGGTGCACCAGAGGACCCCCCTCCGGGTGGACATCCGTGGAAAGTTCCCAGGTATGGTCATGGGTCGTTAAGTCAGATCTACCCATGACTACTATGACAGTCAAGGGTCGTTAAGGGGTTAATAGGCTATTATTTGACACAAGCACCAGGTTCTGATAGAATCCGTTTCATTGCCGGCGATTAGATGCCGACATTTCAATAGGCTACCGGTTGGTTGACTCCAAAATCTGATTCTTCATAAATCACCCTCAGCTGTATACACAATCCTCCTGCAAATGAGAGCAGTATTACACAACATATACATATAAGTCCCCTTGCAAAATTGCTGATAACAATCTTCCAAATAAGAGGAAAAATACAGCAGAAAAGAAAACCATCATTTTCAAATGATTCAGCCCCCGAATATGACTGTGGCATTCAAGTTCCTAATATGGGTAACCACACAGCCATTGTGTTTCCCACTCATCTGTTCTACCTGTGCAGGGAACACTTTGATACTCTTGATATTGTGAGGCCCCCTGCAAATGCTGGGTAAGTGTTAAAATGCCTTTGTAGTACATCATCCTCAATAACATATCTATGAGACTGGTTAACAGAGAAGCAATATACAGCAATATTATGGCATACCACAACAAGTGCCCTGGAAAAATACAGCTTATGACAGTAGTGCTTCACAACGTTTTCAACAAATGAACCTTTGAAGTCCTGGGTGCAAGGTTCACACCACTATACCGCCCAAGTGTCCATCTTTAGGAGGGACAGTCCCTCTTTGAGACCCAAATCTCCCTGTCCCTCTTTCCCACCCTGGTGTCCCTGTGTTTAGGAGATCAGACTGTGTGGTGTGTACATAAGTTTATCATCCTGGTGTCCCTGTGTTTAGGAGATCAGACTGTGCGGTGTGTATAGAAGTGTATCACCCTGGTGTCCCTGTGTTTAGGAGATCAGACTGTGCGGTGTGTATGGAAGTGTATCACCCTGGTGTCCCTGTGTTTAGGAGATCAGACTGTGCGGTGTGTATGGAAGTGTATCACCCTGGTGTCCCTGTGTTTAGGAGATCAGACTGTGTGGTGTGTGTATATAAGTGTATCACCCTGGTGTCCCTGTGTTTAGGAG
Source organism: Rhinophrynus dorsalis (assembly GCA_037306005.1). Classification (NCBI taxonomy): domain Eukaryota; kingdom Metazoa; phylum Chordata; class Amphibia; order Anura; family Rhinophrynidae; genus Rhinophrynus; species Rhinophrynus dorsalis. The sequence continues at coordinate 478,350,636 of CM074722.1, forward strand.
ATCAGACTGTGCGGTGTGTATGGAAGTGTATCACCCTGGTGTCCCTGTATTTAGGAGATCAGACTGTGCGGTGTGTATGGAAGTGTATCACCCTGGTGTCCCTGTGTTTAGGCGATCAGACTGTGCGGTGTGTATATAAGTGTATCACCCTGGTGTCCCTGTGTTTAGGAGATCAGACTGTGTGGGGTGTATATAAGTGCATCACCCTGGTATCCCTGTGTTTAGGAGATCAGACTGTGTGGTGTGTATATAAGTGTATCACCCTGGTGTCCCTGTGTTTAGGAGATCAGACTGTGTGGTGTGTATATAAGTGTATCACCCTGGTGCCCCTGTGTTTAGGAGATCAGACTGTGTGGTGTGTATGGAAGTGTATCACCCTGGTGTCCCTGTGTTTAGGAGATCAGACTGTGTGGTGTGTATGGAAGTGTATCACCCTGGTGTCCCTGTAGTTAGGAGATCAGAGTGTGTGATGTGTATATAAGTGTATCACCCTGGTGTCCCTGTGTTTAGGAGATCAGACTGTGTGGTGTGTATATAAGTGTATCACCTTGGTGTCCCTGTGTTTAGGAGATCAGACTGTGTGGTGTGTATATAAGTGTATCATCCTGGTGTCCATGTGATTAGGAGATCAGACTGAGCGGTGTGTATATAAGTGTATCACCCTGGTGTCCCTGTGTTTAGGAGATCAGACTGTGTCGTGTGTATATAAGTGTATCACCCTGGTGTCCCTGTGTTTAGGAGATCAGACTGTGTGGTGTGTATAGAAGTGTATCACACCAGTGTCCCTGTGCTTAGGAGATCAGACTGTGTGGTGTGTATAGAAGTGTATCACCCTGGTGTCCCTGTGTTTAGGAGACCAGACTGTGTGGTGTGTATATTAGTGTATCACCCTGGTGTCCCTGTGTTTAGGAGATCAGGCTGTGTGGTGTGTATAGAAGTGTATCACCCTGGTGTCCCTGTGTTTAGGAGATCAGACTGTGTGGTGTGTATATAAGTGTATCACCCTGGTGTCACTGTGTTTAGGAGATCAGACTGTGTGGTGTGTATATAAGTCTATCACATTGCTTCACAGCAATAAAACTCACTTTATTGTTTGTTTAAACTTCAGTATATGTGTTTATACATTAGCTTGTGCAAATAAAATACGTTAGTCTTGTTATAAATTAATTCTGTTACACAATGAGGTGTCTTAGGTCATGAAATAACCTAAAAATTCTTGGTAATGCCCCGCCCACAAATCACGCCCCCAGCAACACCACGTAAAAGAAAAGTGTGCCTCTTTGGCCAGTTGAAATGTTGGGAGGTATGTTTAAAGCCTCTTTCATTACAATATTTTTTAGCACAAAGGCTAAAGAGAAAATAAGAGTGAAAAAAAAGAAAACTTTATAATGCAAATAAAGAATTGTGCTGAGAAGTTAAAATAACACAGCTATTAAAGTTTGACAAGTTGACAGCTTAAAATGGTTGAGAACATTTCACTTTAATATAACAGGGAACATCTGACAGCTCTGAAAGCAGGGGGAGAGCAGGCAGGGAGAAGGAATGCGTAAAGACGTTACAGCACAGTGACACAAGGCAGTCAGGAGCAGAAGGCCAGACGCCAAGGCAACTTACAACGGGCATCCAGAAAACTGTGTCCTTTTTAGAGTTAACCCTTTAAGTGCTACAGGGTCATCCGACGCATTGCAGCGCAATCACTTGAACACCCCTTTGGCACTACAAAGGTTACAGTGAATATTTCCAAAGGATTTCTTGCACGTGTCTAGTTTGCGCGACCCCTTGTGGGGCAAATCACATGAACATCTTTCACCAATGATGGGCAAAATTAATCTGTATGTTTGGAATTAGTAACAAATACGAGTTCTGCAAGACGTCCTGTGATGCAAATGTTTCAGTTGCTTTTTCGACCAATCAGATTGCAGGAAAAGTGATGACATGATATCTGGAGGTTAAAGGAGCAGTAAAGTTTTTTATGAAAAAAAAATATATTGTATGGTTTTTGCTGATGAGTAAAATAAGGGTACTCCCACTCCAGAGAGATGCATATTTCCAGAGTTATTACTGTCTAAACCTGTGTTTTTTTTCATTAGCAGTGCCTTCTACTGGTCAAATTCCAATTAGTTTTTCTGTTACATTCTAATGGAGAGGAAAGTCAGTGACAAAAAGTTCTCCATAGAATGTGATAGAAACTGCTGAGTCACTTCCTGTCAGTTAGAACTATCAGGAAGTAAACACACAGTAAATTCATTTCCTGATTATAGGAATGGTTCTAACATTTAAATAAAACACATGACAGCGGTGGGAGTGCCCTATAACATACTGGTTTTCATACAAAAAAGTTTATTGCTCCTTTAAATAAAAAAAGCAGATTTGTTTCCTTCAGATGTCAGTCAAACAGGCTCTTGTCTGTGTCATAAGTGTGAACAAGGTAGGAGAGATTCTGTGGCAGTTTTGTTATCCGACAGGTCAGCTGGTCAATTCTGCTTCTCGGTATAATTTTCTCCTATTTAGTCTCTCCTCTTTCATTCTCTATTTCCAGGTCTCTCGCTTTCTTAGCTGCCCACAGTCCTGCTCCCTCTCTCAGGTGATCTCACCCCACTTTCATCCCATCTCTCACTTCCAGTGCTCACCTTGTTCCCTTCCTTCCGCAATCCAGAATCTTCTCTTGGTTCTTCTAATCAATAAATGAAACAAACTGTGGACTTGCTTGCTCATCTAATGACAGTCTATCTTGCAAGCACATACCACAGCTTTTATTGTGAGTGACCATAGTTGGGGAATGAGTTGCCTCTCTGGGATCCAAAAGGTTAAATAAATAAAGAAGTAAATAAAAAAAAAAATCCACTGCCACATTAACTGTATGTTTTGATTTGTTGTCTTTAGTGTTAGTTTTTTGGGGATATTTTTGCATGCCTTAGTATGTATAAGTACCCCATGTACGTAGGGTGAATGTACCCCATTTTTTCATTTTATTTGTCACAGAGAGGATTTAAAGTGCACCCTTTTAATAAAAAAGATGTTTTTGGGGGTCCCGGGACCCCCATTATTTTACAACACTCTCAACTCTGATTGCAGTGGAGAGTTGGTGGGGTGGTGTTATCCATCAAAGAATATTCTAGGACTTTTGGCCTAAGGTTTGACAAATGTTTACTCTTCCACAAGTTTAATTCCTTAGTTACAAGAAAAAAATGTAGGTCAAGGCACAGATACTAGGCTAGGAGGTCCAAGCAAATTGCAAGAAATATACGGGTATATATAAAATATACCAACAAGCAAAAAAGTAATAACAACGTATATTAATTGGTGTAACAATATAGAAAGGCTTGTATATAGATAAAAGGTAGTCAATAAAAGTCAATCAATTTTATGAATAAAGTTCCATCAATAACGACAGATTCCAATACTTTTTGAAAAGGCCGTATAGTATCCTTCAGTCCCAGTATCGCTGTATGGAATTCGCAGCTCCCTGGTACACCGGTGGAGTGTGAAGACAACTGTAACATAGAGACAAAAGAACAGAGGGGCGGACACCCATCTAAGAGCGTAACTGCGTTACAATGGTATAATTCAATTCGTTTTACTCCACAGACTGCAACTACAATAGTCCGATGTTCACCCTCCATTCAGAAATGGATAATGCAGCTTCACCAATTTATTGAATACGTTTCCACTTTATTAGAACGATAAATACAAAATAAAATGTATAGGTGGCTATTGCCACTCCGTACTGATATTGGGAAGAGAAAAGCACTATTTTCCTATCTTTCTTTTGACAGCTGTATTTCCATTCTGGTGAAATGAAGTCTCAGCCTTTATGTGATGGGGTCATTTCAGATGCCCCAGAATATATTTTGGACATAAATATGTGGCAATTACAAAATATACATTTGACTTTTTTTTAATGAATAAATTACTGGGAAAATTTTTCATCCCTAAATAAGGTTTAAACTAGACAGAATCCTTCCATCAAATAGTGTTCATTTTAGCTCAATATTTAGGGCTGGGTGAAATTTTTCACTAACAAAGCGAAACGCGTAAAAAGCTGCAATTGTTGCGTTGTGTGGGAATTCCAGAGAAAACTGACATTTTCACAATGTTTCCACACATTGAACTAGATGGTATTACTGTAATTCCCTCCACATCTACAGTTACTCCCATGTATTCCTGTGGTTTCCACCTTGCGTGGGAATTTCAGTGAAACAGGGACAGCTTTAGGCTTTTTGGGGTCCCTAAAAGAAAAACTGACATGGAACACCCCACTTTACTCCCACATTGGTATTTTTAGTAAGATATTGCCATTTGGTTTTGTTTACATGTGGCGACAGTACTGAAAAATGCTGCAAGCTCCTCTGATCAATTTAGGGGCCTAAGCAGTTGCATATTCTGCTTTATTGTAGCATCACCAGTGCAGTGAAAGCTGACATTTTTCTCAATTCTTTCCTCACATTGCTGTCCAACTCATTTAAAAGGAAGTGCCAGTTAGTTTACTGTATTGGCAGTTTATGTTGAAGAGAGAGAGAGAGAGATGCTGAAAGCATGAACACCCCAGCCTGGTCCAACAGCTCAGCTAGCCATAGAACCACTCATACTGACCTCCCAGCCTTGTCCCACTGCAATGGTAATCATAGGACCACACATACTGATCTCCCAGTCTTGTTCCACTGCACTGGTAGCCATAAAACCTCACATACTGATCTCCCAGTCTTGCTCCACTGCATTAGTAGTCAAAACACTTATACTGATCTACCAGCCTTGTCCCACTTTACTGGTAGCCATGGAACCACACCTACTGATCTCACAGTCTTGTTCCACTGCACTTGTATCCATAGAACCACATTTACTGATCTCATAGTCTTGTTCCACTGCGCTTGTATCCATACTGATCTCAAAGTATTGCTACACTGCTTTGGTAGTCAGAACCAAACAAACTGACCTCCCAGCCTTGTGCCACTGCACTGGTAGCTATAGAACTACACATATTTATCTTACAGCCTTGTGCTACTGCATTGGTAGCCAGAGAACCACATATACTGGTCTCACAGTCTTGTTCCACTGCACTTGTATACATAGAACCACACATACTGATCTTACAGTCTTGTTCCACTGCATTGGTAGCCAGAGAACCACTCATACTGATCTAACTGACTTGTTCCACTGTGCTTGCATCTATAGAACAACACTTACCGATCTCACAGTCTTGTTCCACTGCATTGGTAGCCATAGAACCACACTTACTGATTTCACAGACTTGTTCCACTGCACTTGTATCCATAGAAAAACATATACTGATCTCACAGTCTTGTTCCACTGCATTTGTATCCATAGAACAACACATACTGATCTTATAGTCTTGTTCCACTGCATTGCTAGCCATAGAACCACATAGCCATAGAATCAGGCATACTGCCCCTCCACTGCAATGTAGCGATAGGACCAAACATACTTACCCTTCCAGCCTTTATTTACTGCACTGGTAGCCATAGAATCAGACATATTGACCCCCCCCAGACACACACCTTTTTCCGCTGCTCTAGTAGCCATAGAACCACACATACTGAGTCTGACCCCCAGTATTGCAGCAGGTATTCTTGAGCTATCCATGCAGCAAACAATATTGGAGGAAGGGTGATAATAAGCTATATATAAATGTGCTGGTTACATAGCACACAGCCCAGTGTGTTCTGTATACTGTAAATAATACACTAGATTGGAGGCAGTTTGCTTCATAGCTCCCCCTCTTCAGTCTGCAGGGATAGTGTTAAATTGTACCAATATCCCTGCTTTCACTGTCACTGACAGGGAGATATCTAGAAACAAGAGATACAGGGAGTTCACTGTCAGGTATATAAAAGCTGTAAAAACAGGATAACATAAAAAATAAGTATAGGTAGAATGAATTACATAGCTGAAAAATATGTAAATTCAAAAACTAAGATTACCCACACTTTGAACCCCTATGGCTGCCTAGGGCCTAACACAAATTTACTAAGCTATACACACCAAAAGTCTCTTCTTAATTATTTTTCATCAAGGGGAGGGCAATGGGGCATTTGGGGAAATTCCCAGTGCCAGAATGTATGCCATGTATTTACATGGAGTACAGACCATTGTTGCCATCAAATAGAAATTCCATGTGCATGCTATGGGGCTGGCATCCAGGACTTGCTGGCAACATAGCCCTATAATGGTGAAGTGTGTCCACTGGTTTGCACTACAGGGCTCATATGCTGCAGTGCATACCCTTTACTACAGAAGATGGCGCTAAGGGAAAAAAACAGATGGCTACACTGAGTTTTTTTGTGCATTCACCCCACTGTCACAGAGGAAGAACATCAAATACAGGCCCAAGTTAAATACGGGGTGGAAAGAAAGAGAATGTGAGGCCATGCAAACACAGGACTTCAAGTGAAGACTGTGAAGCAGGTGACTGCTACAGGATGCACAATAGACAAATATATACCCTCACTGGTTGAGTCTTAATCCAATTTAGCTCATTAGCACACTATATCACAGAGCCTAAACTACATATCTTACTGGAGGACCCATACACTATCTGGTGAAAGAGACTGAATGAGATGCTTCTTAATAGTGACAGAATTTGACGGCAGAGAGAATTTGACGGAAAATAAAAACCATTCAGTCCATCTAGTCTGCCTATTTTTCCTACTGTAAAAACCTCAAACCATATTTGATCCTTGGTCTTGTCTTTTGTTCAGGGGAACCTTATGCTTATCCCATGCATGCTTACATCCTCTCACTGTATTAACCTCTACCACTTCTAGGGGTAGACTATTACACTTTTCTACCACCCTCTCAGTGAAATAAAACTTTCTTTCATTACAGTTAAACCTCGGGTCCTCTAATTTTAGACTATGGCCTCTTGTCCCAACATTTCTACTGTTTTAAAATGCACTTCCCTCCTGCACTTTGTTGAATCCCTTATGTATTTGAATGTTTCTATCATATCCCCCCCTCTCTGATTTGAAAGAAATATACATAGAGCTTGCAGACTTTTATTCCTTCATCTATACTGGACTGTTTACATTCAAAACCTTATCAAATTCATAAAAAACATCACCAACATCACCAACAAGTTAATTTAAAGATCTATAACATATATATTCATTTAATCTATTTCATCGAATCCGCCTCTCATCATTTGATTAACTCCTAGTTTTTTAAATCACTATTATATAAGATTTCTCAGTGGAAGGAATTTGTTTATCTATATAAAAGAGAAAACCTGCGTCTCCAGCCACACACACCCAGGGGTAGCAGTAAGGAGGAGATATTCATGTCTCCTTCCAACTGCCACTCCACCACATACACAGGGGTGTGATTTTCATACTTGCACTTAAACTATGTTGTTAACCGTTTTAGTGCCAGAGGGGGTATGCAGCACATTTCAGAGCAACACATTGTGTACCTCTCTACCATTCAAAGGGTTACACTTTTGAGCATCGTGCCTTCAACTATCAGTCATCATCCCAGAGATTACCTCACATTCGCTCACTAATAAAGCCAATTTAGTGTGCTACAATCACCCTTTTCATCACAACCACTGAAGATGGATAAGGATTATCTAGTGTAAGCCACCTCCCCTCAGATGTGGAATCTGCTCTTTGACGGACAGGTCACAGCAAGGGACAATCTTCTTACTGTGATTATAAGGGAAACCCTGCACCCCTTGACGGGTTTTTCAGGTTTTTCATTATGCTCACTGTGATCCATCCGGACAGTCTTGCTGCTCTGAGGTGAGCAATGTTACATCAGTAAAAGAGGTGAGAGGGGGATACTTTATCATTCAATTACTTTTGAACTACAACTCTGACAGTATTGAAATAACACTCTCCATGGCCCAAATACTATGAAGATTAGTTGGAGCTGCTTTTATTTTGAAACATTACTATCCCTTTAAAGGGATAGTAATGCTTTGTTTAATCTTTATTTTATTTTGTAGGCATTCAAAAAACATGAAGAACGATATAAGTCTTATCTCTCAAACCTTTATGGTTTAAGAGATATTCACAAGCCAAGTTTCCCCCTCCCGCCCCTTTTTCCTAGTGTAAGCCATCTCTTCTCAGATGTGAATCTGGTTGTATGACCAGACAGATAACAGAACGGGACACTATTCTTTGTATGAAAAGAATGATATCCCTTCCCCCCTTGACAAGTTTTTCAGCTTTTTCCCTTATCTTAATTGAAGATTGTCCTTCTCTGCATTCTACCTGGGCACCTCCTTTCTGATCTGGCTGAACGGTGGGGGGGGGGGGGGTATACTTTGCTTGTGAATATCTCTTAAACCATAAAGGTTTGAGAGATAAGACTTATATCGTTCTTCATGTTTTTTTAATGCCTACAAAATAAAATAAAGATAAAACGAAGTATTACTATCCCTTTAAGTATTTATTTCTAAATAGCGCGATATCGGCTCTGCTGAAGAGCCGCGTCTGGTCAAATGACCGGAATCTGCTGCTGTCAGCTAGAGCGATGACTTCTCTGAAACGGCATGGACGGGGGAACTTTAGCTGGTTATATCTCTCAAACCATAAAGGTTTGAGAGACAGGACTTACATCAATGTAATTCTTTTTTAATGCCTACAATATTAAAAAATCTTAAAATAAAACATTACAATCCCTTTAATACACACATACAGACACACACATACACATTCACACATACACAGAGACACACAAACACACAGAGGATACACAGACGTAAACAGGAGAAGAGTGAATTGTTTCTGAGTTCTATATTGACACACACGCAAAACCTCCAAATTGTTCATTCAGATGGTCAACATACATTTTTGCTATTTGTGAGAGTACTAAATAAGATATGTTTAGTTTAAAAAAATTGTTTATTTAATGTAGTATTTACAGAACATTTTGATAACCTTCCTAAATTTCTGTTCCTTCAATCCTTCTTTTATAATCTTCCTATTTATCTTGACATTGTCTTTTAGATTTATCTAGTATTACTATACTGTATAATATCAATAGTGATTTGTTTTCTAAGGTCTCCCCCTTGTATTGCCTTGCACTACAATTGCATTGTAGTGTGTGTTTTCTCAAATAGATTATTATAATTGTCAACGAAATTTGTTTTAGTGTTTTAATATTTCCCAATATATTAATAATTTATTCTTGATGAAATATTTTATTCACATATTACAAAGATTATATGAGCTTTTTATTACAATTCATTGATCCAATGACCATTTAAATAGAAATCAATTAGCAACTGGATAAATCTTTGTACTAAAATCAATTATTTTTTTTTAAGACTCAGATCTGTTCCATATTTGAATAGTATTTCAAGTAGATGTCATAAATCTATACAACAAACTCTGTAACATGTTTATTTTGTTAAATAAGTATACTGCCCCTTTATATAAGTTAAACAGTTATTAAAAACCTAGACTTTTATTTGAATTGACTCATACATGTGGGTTGTGTGTTTACCATACCTGGGAACTCTCCAGATTTGCCCCGGAGACTCCGGTTTTGATACTGCTTTACCGGGTCTCCGGGGCAGAGGCTGATTCCTCCAGATGTAGGGAGTTTCTATTGAAACTCTACCCACTCCTGCTGTTTCCCCCATTGTAACTCCTTCCCCTGCCTTCTTTTGACCTCTGTCTCACACCTTTAAGCCCCCCCGCGCGCGTCAAGCCATGCCCATTTTTGACGCGATTCGCGTAATTATTCTCACCCCCTGCTGCACCAGAGGACTCCTCTCTTGGTGGACATCAGTGGAAAGTTCCCAGGTATGGTGTTTACATGTGCAGGGCTGGCCCAAATCATTGTACTGCCTGGGTCCAAGAATGAAATGCTGTCCCCCCACCACACACCAAAACCACCCCCACCAAAACACGCCCACAAGTGTGCATTCGGGTGGCTATGGGAGGTGAGGGAATGACGTCTGCAGACAAGCTAATGACAGTGTTCGGTGTGCTGTACACTTACTGGCACCGAAAGAACATGCCTTGGGGCAGCAAATTGCCGCTCCTATCAAAATGCTGCCTTGACCCATGTAAGGGCCAGCTCTGTGCGTGTGTGTGCAAGTAATTCTCCAGTCATGAACTGCGTGACTATGTAATTGCTAGCTATACAAGAAAATGAAATTGTAACAGGATTTTATAATAAATATGGAAAAATGTTATGTGATTTCTACTAATACTACTTCAACTTTTGATACTTTATGGTCCTGGTGGGGGACATTTGCTTCTAATCATTTATCTCATGTAAATTGCCAAATATATCTCTCACCTAACACCTGGGGTCTCTCAATATCACCCAGATCTATGGAAAAATGAATGGGACAGTTGGATGTTGACCGGGTTTATTTTTTATTTATATATTTTATTAAACTTCATGACATATTCTGAGTTGTTTGGCTCTTTGGGGTGGTTGTGGCTAGGAGAGAGATATTATTTGTTTTTTTTTCTCTCTATTACCCGACTATCACTGTTTGTGTCCCTTTGGCAGTCCCTAACTTTATTTAATATTAAAACCTTATCTTTGGGGCTATTTTTCCAAATTTGTCACATTTAAAGTATTTGTTAATATACTTTTATTTCATTTTTACATGTTGGATACGTTATTCCTAACTTTGATTCAGGAATAAGTTTGACTAGACTGTCTAGAGAGTTTGAGAAGATCTTCTGTAAAATGGATAATTCATTTTTTTATTTGTGCCCCAACCATTTTTTTTTCTTTTGTCCAAATGTATGTGTACCGCTACACATATATTGTTACATCATGTCATAAATATGTAGTGTTCAAATTTCAATAAACTTTATTATAAATAAGAAGGAAGAAAAAAAATAAATTGTAACAGGAATTTTTATACTGTACATCTGATATTTTCAAGTAATGCACTTCTCTGTTGCATTGATATTGTTTGACTATTCAAAGGGTTGAATCAGTGGAGAGCTACCTCTGACAATAAATGGACTTAATCAGAGACTATAAACAGTAGGATGGTAATTCATTGCACCTTCTAGAGAAGAACAAACAAATCTGTCTCAATAAGGACAATGATTGCATGACAATTCCTCTAATCCTATCACATTGTTTCTGTGCATTAGTTGCTCTCCCTTTCTACCTTTCCCTCTGGTTAGTTGAGTATATGGAAAGTTGATGCAATTATCAAGTGAAAACTATATATAAGTCTATGTGCGTGTGCTGTAAGAGGTGTAGGGATTTCTCATAGTTTCCTAAGTTACAAGATTCTGCTGTATTGTATGAGTTTGTTTTTAATTGTGCCTTGTTCCTGTAATTTTGAAAGTCAATTTTGTTGCACCTCTCACCGATGCCCACTATAAGTCTCTAACATCTTGGAACTATCTAAAAGCCTTCTGTGACACCCATAGTATGTGATAAGAATAGCACCACAGGATGAACACGTTGGAAAATGTCAGTGTAATATAAAAAATACAAGTTTCAGCTGCAATAATGTTTGGATGAAGACTCTCATTGCAGATGCCAGTACCCTTGTTTCACTCATCAGGAAAACCCCAGTAACATAATTTCTATTAAAAAAGTTGACTGGTCCTTTAATGTTCCTTTAAAGGGATAGTAATGTTTCAAAATAAAAGCAGCTCCAATTAATCTTCATAGTATTTGGATCATGGAGAGTGTTATTTCAATACTGTCAGAGTTGTAGTTCAAGAATAATTGAATGATAAAGTATCCCCTCCCGCCCCTTTTACTGATGTAACACTGCTCACCTCAGAGCAGCAAGGTAGTGTCCAGATGGCTTGCTGAGAGGGACAATCTTCAGTGATCATAAGGGAAAACCTGAAAAACCTGTCAAGGGGGGCAGGGTTTTCATTGTACTCACAGTAAGAAGATTGTCACTTGCTGTGAGCTGTCTGGGCCGTGGGCCAGAGAGGTGGCTTACACTAGGTAAAAGGGGCAGGAGGGGGATACTTTATCATTCCATTACTCTGGAACTACAACTCTGACAGTATTGAAATAACACTCTCCATGGCCCAAATATTATGAAGATTAACCCTTTGAGTGCCAAAGTGGTACGGAATGCATTGCTTTGCAATGCATTCCGTACGACTCTGGCACTCAAAGGGTTAATTGAAGTTGCTTTTATTTTGAAACATTACTATCTCTTTAATTGAATTTCATTATTGCTCCAAATTATTTTGTAATCAACTTACGGTTGTTTACAGTGTGGTGAAATGTTTGTAGACCTGTGACTTTAACCCCTTGGATGCTGGAGAGATCTCCAACACCTTGCAAAAGCAAGGACGTAGTGGAGGGTAGAGACCTCTCAATCATCCAAATGGTTAACTGTAAATAAGCTGTGTTTTCAGCAGTTAGTAAAATAAGTTGGATTGAAGGCTCTAACTTGAGAAATGATGAAGTGTGCGATAAATCAGAAAGGAAAAAAAAAGCTGAAATGAACAATTTCAACAATATTAATGAAGCGATGAAAATAAACTAATTTAAGTTAATTTAGCAATGCCAATTTTTAGAATTAAATACACCATCCCAGCGTGTAAATGAAGCACATTAATCCTACAATCAGATGAGGAATGAAATGAAACTTTAGGGAATCAAATATACAGTAAGATTTGCATCTCAGTCATAACTCCGCAGCACCATGCGGGGTGCTTAAAAAGTGCAATGCACGCTTGAACAGACACACACAACATTTCTCTGAAACAATGGGGTTTTCTGAATCAAATTAACTTGATTGTTGCAAGAGCAAACTATGGCCAGAAGATTTTAGGAGCCACTATGAATTTTGCCCTAGTGCTCAATCAGTTGTGGATGTCATTAGTGTTGAGCGAGCACCCCGATGCTCGGGTGCTCGGGTGCTCTGACCGAGCACCCCCTGAGGCTCGAGTGCTCGGCCGAGCACCCGAGCCCCATTGAAATGAATGGGGCAACACCAGGCACCCCCTGCTCTGATGAGGGGAGGGTGCCTGGTCAATGCCCCCTTCATCTCCGCTATGCCCCCTTCATCTCAGAATGCCCCCTTCAGCTCCGCAATGTCCCCCTTCAGCTCCGCTATGCCCCTCTTCCACAATGTGCCCCTTCATCTCCGCTATGCCCCTCTTCCACAATGTGCCCCTTCATCTCCGCTATGCCCCTCTTCCACAATGTCCCCCTTCATCTCCTCTATGCCATAGAGGAGATGAAGGGGGACATTGTGGAAGAGGGGCATAGCGGAGATGAAGGGGCACATTGTGGAAGAGGGGCATAGCGGAGATGAAGGGGCACATTGTGGAAGACGGGCATAGCGGAGATGAAGGGGGACATTGTGGAAGAGGGGCATAGCGGAGATGAAGGGGCACATTGTGGAAGAGGGGCATAGCGGAGATGAAGGGGCACATTGTGGAAGACGGGCATAGCGGAGATGAAGGGGGACATTGTGGAAGAGGGGCATAGAGTCTATGCCCCTCTTCCACAATGTCCCCCTTCATCTCCGCAATGCCCCCTTCATCTCCGCAATGCCCCCGTACCTCCAGTCCCTGGTGGTCCAGCGGAGCGTCTTCGGATCTGTGCCTCTTCCGGCACAGATCCCCGCCACCCGAACATGGCGGGAGAGCACATGGCGGTACTCGACGAGTACCGCCATGTGCCGAGCAGAGCGATGCTCGAGCCGATCCGAGCATCGGCCGAGCACGCTCGCTCATCACTAGATGTCATAGCCAATAAGGCAAACATGACTTTGCTAGAAGGACAAGAGAACCTTAATCTCTGCTCACTGTTCATGGTAATCTTAATTTAAGCACCAGAGGGTTGTTCAGTATATTGCTTTGCAATACGTTGCACACCCCTCCGGTTTTTAAAGGTTTAAGTAGACTCACGCACACTCTGCCTCTTCAGTTTGAAAAAACTGCCAGCATCTGTCATGCTCGCCTCCATTGACCTGGGCAAAAATCATAAGGGCCATTTGGATTTTCTGGCCATAGTAAGATAAGTGGGGGTTTATTAGGAAGTGTTATTTCCCCTTAAATCATCGAATCCCTTCCATGCTGCGACGGAACACCATCACTTGTGAACAAGAGGCCCTTTTAGTTTGGGTGGGCCTGGACTGGGAGCGGCCATTTGGCCATACAGAAGCATGGGCCAAACTACAAAATGGAGAATGGTGTCGGCCAGACTCCAAGGGGGCACTGGGCCTGAGACTCTGAGACACAAAAACAGACTTGTGGCTAAACGTCCATTTTGTGAGTTAACGTCCCAAAATGCCGCTAAGAGCAGAGATATTAGTAACTGAACATTAAAAAACAATTAACTATCGGTGCCTGACATATTGCCAAGCACCGATCATTAACTGATCCATGTCACACTTACCTGTCATCCGCTGTCTGTCTCCTTCTGTTCTCTACCTTCGCTTCTTTTGTCGCTTCTTTCTTCTATCTTCTCTTCCTTCTTATTTTCTCTCTTCTTCTTCTCTCTTGCTGTCCTGTAATAGAAAATAGTGTATAAGTACATCTTTGAAACAAGATATGGTGTAACCCCTTGAGTGCCAGAGGGGTATACAACGCATTGCAAAGCAATGTGTTGTGGACCTCTCTGGCCTCAACGGGTTAATTAAGTGCCACAAAATAAACATATACAGTGCCATATTAAATTGCCAAATAAAATCTGTCCCTCAGAGAACATGTGCGCACATATGGTCAATATCCCTGAAATAAAGAATGTTGCCTTAGCTTTAGTATGTGTCTCCGCTGCTGCGCGTGGCCGCAGAGGCGGCGGCAGCAGAGACAGTGCTGTGAGCCACTGGTTCCCTCCTTTTGGGTCGATGTCCGTTCCGCAATGAGGGAACCAGAGCACAGACTGCCCTATATATGGGCAGCCTCTGATCCAATTCCCTCGCTGCCATTGGCTGAGATGTGCTGACACACACACATCCCAGCCAATCAGTTTGAAGCAGAGTCGCTCGACTCTAACATAAACAGAGTGCCTATCATTTGGTGGGGGAGGTAACAATGAATGAGGTGGATTGGCAGGAGATGTACTTGTTACCCTAGAGGAAGAAGGTGATGTTGATGGAGAGCTAGTTGTTTCGCTCATCATGGAACTTCCAGTATCTTTCTGGGTTTCTTTATTCTTCCTCCTCTTTGATCTCCACCTTTCTGAAGAGTCAGGGGTTACAGTAACAGCGGTGCTAGATTTCTGTAATGGGTGTTTGGCTTTAACATGTTTGACATAAATGTCATGGTGTCTGTGTTTCATGTGTGTTATCAGAGCGGTTGTGCCAAGGTGTGTTCCTTTCCTCGTCTCACTAACTTGTCACAAAATTTGCACTGTACCATTGTTGATGACTGCACTGTGCCTGCCAGAAGAGAATAATAGTCCCACACCCATGACTCCTGGGGGAGGGATAGGGAACAGGTGGGGAAGAATGGCCTCTTTCTTCTTGTCCTCCACATTCCCCTTCACTTTTTATGGCAGCGGATAATGTTGCTGCTACTGCCTCAGATTTAGCACTGCAACTAGGATCAGGAGTATTGCTACTGCTGGCAAGTGGAACCTGTCCTAGTCCTGCATTACTTGTTGACCTCATTCCCACTGTGTCCATGGTGGTCTGTGGCACACTAGTCTGCTCCTCAGCACCCTGCTGCCCTTTCATCTCAGCAGCAGCAGGAATCAGACCAGTTGTAATTTCCTCAAATTCCAAAAGCTGACTGCTAGTGGTGGTGGTGATGCCCATCCTCATCCCTGTCTCCCATTCCTTCTCGGTTTCTGATAAAAAGGCCATCAATGTCTCTTCCACCCCAGCTTCTCCAACACCACCACAACCACTAGTCCCTACATGATGCTGCTCTATTCCAGACATCTCACTGCTGCTTGGAGGAGGTGACGAGCAAAGTGACAGAGGGTTCCCTGCTGTCACACCTGACATCATTTTCTCCTTCCACCTCTGAGTACTACAAGAAACACTAGCAGCAGGCAAAGTATTGGTGGCAGCAGGTTCAGCACTGGCAGCAGGTTCAGCACTAGCAGCAGGTTCAGCACTGCCAGCATGTACAACACTAATGGCAGCACATCTGGCAGCAGGTACTACACTGGTGGCACTTGCAGCAGGGGCAGCACATCTTGCAGCTGGCAGAGGCAGCTGACCTGTCCTGCTCTCACTAGTACTACCCTTTTCTCCTTCCCTTTCCATTCCCTTTTCTCCCTCCCTTCCCATTAAATTCCCCAAGATCCCTTGGGGTGATTTAGGGGGACTGGACAGCATTGGTTCAGTAGCGGCCCCTTCTTCCTCCTCCTCATACTCAGTGGACACATAAGAGTCCTTCCAGCTCCTCCAATGATTATTTTTCACCTTGCCCATACTGATAGGAGTCACTATGAGCCTCTCCTGCCTCAATTTTTGCAACATATCACAGCAGAACAGCACAGCTTGTGTATCTCTGTAGCTGCTTCTACTGTGTCTGCCTTCAGAGAAAACGTCACGTTTTTATAGCGGAAGTGTGAAAACAATGTAAATTAATGGGCAAAAACTTTTTAGCCAGTGAAAAATGGCGAAAGATTTTGGCCAATGAGCAAAAGATGCGAAAATTTTAACCGCTAGTTTTAAAGCGGATTTTCCCAGGAAAAAGCGGATCACAAAGTGTTTTTGCGAAATTTCCTGTGGGAACACGGCGACCAGTTTCGCCCACCCCTAGTTGTGTGCTTACGCACCTCCCAGCCAGCCAGTTTCATGTGGAGGTGCTTGAAGCTGATTGGCTGGGATGCGAGCAAGCCATTTTATTATTAATAGCTACAACTGCTATTTTCATGGAACATTTATTTATGTTTTTTTTTTTTACAGCTAATTAAAGTTAATAAGATGGAAGACGGAGGAAGAAAGCAGAGAGAAGAAAGAAGACGATAAGAGAAGGAAAGAGGATAAAAGAAGAAGGACAGTGGATGACAGATAAGTGTAACACAGATAAGGTAATGATCAGTGATTGACAGTATATCAGGCACCAGTCGATAGCTTTTTTCCTTTGATGTTCCCATTATTGCAGCTATTTAGTTTTTTGGGAGCTTAATGCACAAAACAGACCTTGGGCCACAAGGGGCTGGATTCAAATGCAGGAGATAAATGTTACCTCCCGTTTTATCAAAAATGTTCCTGTTGTAGTCAATGGGGACACCTGGAGATAAAAGCAGAGATAAAATTAACACCTGCATTTCAATCCAGACTCTCACCTTTTTTTGGCCTGACGCCCATTGTGCTTTCAGCTGGTAGGGCAATTGAACAGCTCGTTAGCACTTTTTGCTAATGGGCCGATATCCAATTTTGCTCTACAGGCTGTTTTATTGAGCTCGATTGAATTGAGCCTTTAAGCCCTTAACCCTTTGAGTGCCAGAGGGGTATGCAACGGATTGCTTTGCAATGCGTTGCGTACCCCTCTGGCACTCAAAGGGCTAAAGAGCAAAAGGGTAAGCAGCACATTGAAATGTGTTGATCACCCTTCTGGTCCACAAGGTGTTGAGCATCTTTTTGAAACAACACTTTTAAACCTTTTGAGTGCCAGAGGGGTATGCAATGTGTTGGGTAGCGCTCTGGCATTCAAAGAGTTAAAAGTATACTGAAAAAATGTTGATCTTCAATTTGGCATCTCAATAAATATCTTTACTTAAAGGGATAGTGATATTTCATAAAAACAGCAGCTATAATTAATCTTCATAGTATTTGGGCCATGGAGAGTGTTATAGCAATACTGTCAGAGTTGTAGTTCAAGAGTAATTGAATGATAAAGTATCCCCCTCCCGCCCCTTTTACTGATGTAACACTGCTCACCTCAGAGCAGCAAGACTGTCCGGATGGATCACAGAGTGGGACAATCTTCAATTAACATAAGAGAAAAACATGAAAAACCTGTAAAGGGGACAGGGCTTTCATTGTTCTCATAGTAAGAAGATTGTCCCTTGCTGTGATCTGTCCGGTCAAGAGACCAGATTCCACATCTGAGGGGAGGAGGCTTACACTAGGTAAAAAGGGACAGGAGGGGGGTAATTTATCATTCAATTACTCTTGAACTACAACTCTGACAATACTGAAATAACACTCTCCATGGCCCAAATACTATGAAAAGTAATTGGAGCTGCTTTTATTGTGAAACATTACTATCCCTTTCACTATAAGACAAATCACGTTTCCTCCTGCCCATTCAGAGCCCACATTCTGTTGATTTCAATAATTTCTTTTGTAATATAAACCTTAGGAAACTAAATATGCTCACAGTTCATTGTAAACCGATGGCTTTATAGATAATCTCAAGAAAATTGATGTGAAGCTTCAGCCTCTTCAGAAAAGCAATTTAGCTTAACCCTTTGAGTGCCAGAGGGGTACGCAACGCATTGCTATGCAATGCGTTGCGTACCCTTCTGGCACTCAAAGGGTTAAAGTTATAAATGTATTTTATTATTAAAAATTAGATTGTAGTGCTTTTCCTTCTGAGAATGAATATTTCCACTGCTTGGAGAATCTTTATTCAAAAATTGTATAAGCTCAAATTTATTTGAGTTATATTTTTCTTTAACTAAAAACATTTTTAGAAAGTCACCACTATGTGATGCTGTTTCATTAGAACCTAAAGAGAACTTCTGTTGATCAGCTACACACTTCTCCAAACCATAAAACAGAAAGACCTTGGGGAAGATTCACTAAGTGGTGATAAAGAGGTGATAAAATGAAAATAACTTCTCCATTCTATCACTTCTCCAATTCCTGTTTTTCTATAGAGCCTACGCACTAAGATTTCTTCAAGTTTGGAGATATTTGTGCATTGGCTCCATAGAATAGCATAGGATCTGGAGAAGTGATAAACTGGATATTACGTAATCTCCACTTTACATACCTCCCAAGTGTCCCTCTTTTAGACCTAAATCCCCCTGTCCCTCTTTCCCACCCTGATGTCCCTCTTTTTAGGAGATCAGATTGTGTGTTGTGTATATAAGTGTTTAAAATTGTTCCACAGCAATAAAATTCACATTATTGTTTGTTTAAATGTCAGTATATGTGTTTATAAATTAGTCTGTCTTCTAAATCCTTTATTAGGTTACACAAGGAGGTGACAATAGGTCATGAAATAGCTTTAAAATTCTTGGTAATGCCCCGCCCACTAGCCACGCTCCCAGAAACACCCCCTAAAACACAAGTGTCCGTCTTTGGCAGTTTGAAATGTTGGGAGGTATGCTTTATCACCTCTTTATCACGCCTCAGCTCATCTCCCCATTATCTTGAGTTGTTATAACTTTTGAATAAAGAATCTCCAACATTGACATTCTCAGCAGTTAAAGTCCAGCAGGAAAATGCTTTTTCTTGTTAAAAAAACGTTACTATTGCATAAGGATGAAAATCATGAAAAAACAGTTTGTTGCTTAGAAATGCAGAGCTATCATAAAGAGGTGATACATTTCCCTTTCTAACCTGAGAAGACAGCGTGTCGCCATATATATGAGATTAATCATGAATCCATCGAGAAGGGATTCAGTGACAAGTTAATTGCTCAAATATGAAATCATGCAATTAATCCGATTATACATGTAAATGGGGGATAGTTTTCAATGTCCTTTTAGCTAATCATTTAATGATGGATTTCATAATTAACTTCAAGGCAAGACCCTGATGTTTTGGTGGAGAATTTAACCCCTTCTCCTAAATGGCAGACAAAATCCTTTCTGAAAGTGAATTACACTTGACAGAGCGTTGAAATGCGTGGGAGTTGAGAAAGAGTTTGGAAAAGAAATAAAGGGAAAAAAGGGGAATTTCTTTGTTCCGTTAAAAGGATAGTAATGTATAATGTTTCATAATAAAAGCAGCTCTAATTAATCCTCATAGTATTTGGGCCTTGAACTACAAAACTGTAAGTATTGAAATATAGCGCTTTAATACTAGTATTACTATCACTTTAACCCCTTAGTTGCAAAGAAATGAGTTGGAGACCTCTGTAGTATCCAATGCGTTGCCTATTCCACTGGCTCTGAACGGGCTAAGTTACATAGTTTTGTAATGTCGTAAAAAAATATTTATTTATATCTTCATTATATGCTCCTTTTCTGTTTGCTTGGAGGTTTTCATTTTAGATAATAATCATGTGACGTGTGTCTACCTTGCAGTCACAGTGTGGAGATGCTTTATGGCAGTGCTGTTCAGACTGTTCTCTACAGCACACAGGTGGGCAATCTGTCACTTTCTTCTTGTACTGCAAAAGCTGAAGAAAGGCAAATGTTGCCTTCTCTGCCATTGAGCTACACTGATCCGTAGGGTACACTGACCTCTATGGAGTAGTCTTTGATCATCCTTAAAGGGATAGTAATACTTCGTTTTATCTTTATTTTATTTTGTAGGCATTAAAAAAACATGAAGAACGATATAAGTCTTATCTCTCAAACTTTTATAGTTTAAGAGATATTCACAAGCTAAGTTTCCCCTCCCGCCCCTTTTACCTAATGTAAGACATCTCTTCTCAGATGTGGAATCCAGTCCATAGACCACACAGATAACAGAAGGGGACACTCTTATTCCTATGAGAACAATGAAAGCCCTGCCCCCCTAGACAAGTTTTTCAGGTTTTTCCCTTATCATAATTGAAGATTGTCCCTCTCTGCAGTCTACCTGGGCACCTCCCTTCTGATCTGGCTGAGCAGTGTTACATCAGTAAAAGGGGCGGGAGGGGGAAACTTTGTCATTGAATTACTCTAGAACTATAACTCTGACAGAATTGAAATAACACTCTCCAAAGTCTAAATACTATGATGATTAATTAGAGCTGCTTTTATTATGAAACATTACTATCCCTTTAAAATAGTCTTGGGGATTACTGGGGCAGAATGGCAAAAAATGCAATGCAATTGAACTTTAACCCATTGAGAACCGTAGAGGTATCCAAGACATAGCAATGCAATGCGTTGGATACCTCTCCTGGACATAAATGGTAAAAGGGCATTGCCCCAAATATAGTTATGCTAGTTTAAAGAATTGAAACGAAGGCCCTTAATCAGTAAGATGTGGAATTCTGGAGCAAACCAACTGCACCATAGGGGAGGAATAAAATCCCCAAATATGTATTGATTTAAATGGGCCTTTGTAGACCTTAAGTGATAACGAGGTCCCCAGTGCATAGTGATGGAATGCATTGAAGATCTTTTTAGTATTTCAGCATACCTCCCAACATTTCACATGGCCAAAGAGGGACACTTGTGTTTTAGGTGATATTGCTAGGGGTGTGGCTGGTGGGAGCGGCATTACCAATAATTTTTAAGTTATTTCATGACTGATTGATGCCTCTTTGTGTCAATGAATAAATGATATAGAACAAGACTAAAGTATTTTATTTACAAAGACTAATTTATAAACACACATACTGACATTTATATGAAGATTAATGCGAGTTTTATTGCTGTAGAGCAATGTGATACACTTATATAGAAACCACACAATCTGATCACTTGAAAAGAGGGGCATCAGGGTGGGAAAGAGGGACAGAGGGATTTGGGTCTCAAAGAGGGGCTGTCCCTCCTGAAGAGGGACACTTGGGTGGTATGTTTCAGGGGTTAAAGCCCCAATGTAACATCAAAGGATGTTTTCAGTCTACCCCCATGTTGCAGTTGGTTTGATCCCGAATTCCACCTCTTCAGTTTATGGAATATGGACCTGAGTACTTGATAGCTGTGCGACATCACAACAACCAATAGGAATCATGAGCTGCCTCTCTGTAAATTACAGCAACAGCTCTGGGGGTGGAGGAAGCCTAGAGTGGACCTGTATACTGAAGGATGTAAGTTATAATACTGCTACGGACAGAGGAGGGGACTAGCAGCAATCGCCTCAATCCTATTAGTTGTGTAGGGGTGTAAGATCACAGCAGCCAATAGGAATCATCATCTACCTCTGTAACTCACATCACCAGCTCTGTGGAGGAGAAGCCCAGAGGAAACCAGCACACTGAAGGCTGTAAGTGTATATCAATGCTACTGACAGGGGTTGAATAGCAGACAGTAGCTTTACTGGCCACCTTATAGCAGGTATATATTCTCATTGCACTGGAAGTCTCTTTAAAAACCAAGGCATAAGGAATATTTTTAGTTTTTTTATGTAACATGCCAGCTGTGGTCTTCCAGCTGTTGAAGACTAGATCTCACATTATCTCCAACCAGCCAATGGCCTACCTCTGATATAGGCTAAGGGTGTATTTTGTGCCAGTTAACAGTGTTTGGGGGGGTATAGTCATGTGCTCAGTAGGGTAGATAAAAATCCCACTATAGATCCCACTATAGATCTTGGAGGCATGAGATGTCAATCCAGTCCTGCACATATCCCTTCTCTTGTTACCAGTGACAGGGTATAAGAATATGCAGCAGATGCACACAGTCTCCTTAGGTCACGTTGTGGCTGGTGTGTGCTATGTTACATGTGGAAAGCCCACTCACTATAGGACAATGCTCTGTATGCCTCATGCTAGCATTATGGTTGGTAAATACTTGAAAGTGTTTATGAATGATCTCACGTTAATAATAGACATGAGCAGTGTATGAGACAGGGTGGTTCGCTTGCCCATCGATAAACAATATCACCCCGGTATGGTAGCAGTGGCATATGGGTCTGCAGTGAGAAACACAGGTGTATTTAGGGCTAATCCTTTGTTGAGGAGGCACTGCATGGAAATGTGTGTTTATACATATAGAGAGGGAGGGGTTAGAGAGAGACAGGAGAGGGAGAGAGAGAGAGAGAGAGAAGAGAGGGAGAGCGAGAGACAAGAGAGGGAGAGATAGAGACAAGAGAGGGAGAGAGAGATACAGGAGAAGGAGAGAGAGAGAGACAGGAGAGGGAGAGAGAGAGAGACAGGAGAGGGAGAGAGAGAGATACAGGAGAGGGAGAGAGAGAGAGAAAGAGAGAGAGAGAGAGAGAGATACAGGAGAGGGAGAGAGAGATACAGGAGAGAGAGGGAGAGAGAGATACAGGAGAGGGAGAGTGTAACGGTTTGTTTGACACACAGACACAGTAGGTTTGGATAAAACACAGTTTTATTAAACAATTAAGATCACAATAACCCTCACAGGTCCTGTAATATACATTTAATATACTACAGCCACAAGACAGGTTATATATAGTTAAGCCCACACAGGTCCAGTATAAGTAAAGAGTCCATAACACATTATACTGACACAGGTCAGGCAGATCTTGTATGAATCCCAGTGTATCGGTACTGCATGGGTTAATAGCAGACAGAGAATGTAAACAGTCCCATGTGTGGTAAGGCCTTTTAAGGAGCTCACATAGGGTTGAGAGCTTAAGTACGAGTAACGCCCAAGAATAAGTATGCCAGGCAATGGTGAACTGCCTTAGCAGTAACGGAGGCTGAGCAACTTGAGCACTGCCGGAGCAGTAACGGAGACTAGGCCACATGAACACTGCCGCAGCAGTAACGGAGACTGAGTGACATTGACACTGCCGTAGCAGTAACGGAGACCAGGCAACTAGAACACTGCTGTAGCAGTAATGGAGACCAAGCCACGAGAGCGCTGCCGTAGCAGTAGTGGATACTAGGCAACTGGAGACTGCAGTAGCATAAACGGAGACTAGGCAATTGGATACTGCTGTGGCAGTAACGGAGACTATGAACTTGGATACTGCTGTGGCATAAACAGAGACTGAGCAACTGAGGATCTGTCGTGGCAATAATGGAATTTGAGCCACAGGGGCACTGCCGTGGCAGTAACGGAGACTAAACCACTTGAGCTCTGCCGTAGCAGTAACGGACTGGACACTGCCATGGCAGTAATGGAGACAAAGCAACTGAGCACTGCCGTAATGGTAACGGAAACTGAGCAACTCGCCCTGGTAGGCACCCAACCTGGAACGGATAGTAAGGCAGGCCAATAGGAATGTTGCCGGGGCGACACAGAGGCAACCGAGATCAAACTGCACAGCTGTTCACAGGCAGCGAGAGAGAAGCACCACCCTAAACCGGAGACCGGTCAGGGCGTGCAAAGGAGGCAGCAGCCCAACCAGGCGGGATCACACGGAGCAGGAACGTCAGCCAATCTAAGTCGGTAAATGGAGCAGGAACATCAGCCAGGCCGGGTCGGTACACGTAGCAGGAACGTCAGCCAATCCAAGTCGGTACACAGAGCAGGAACGTCAGCCAAGCAGGGTCGGTACACAGGAGATGAGAAGCAGAATGGTCAGGCAGTCCGGGTCGGTGCACAGGCAGGAGACGAGATGCAGAGTAGTCAGGCAGGCCGGGTCGATACACTGAGAACACACAATAATCAGGAACAAGCGCTGGTACTGGAACACCACGAAAGGGCACCGGAGATGTGCCAGAACCCAGTATTTAACGACAATACTGGGCGGGACAATCACAGTTCTGCCAATAGGTGTTAGGCAGGAGTGTAGACTGACAGAATGTCGCCGAATAGCACGGGCACCGTGATAGAGAGAGAGAGAGAGATACAGGTGAGGGAGAGAGAGAGAGATACAGGAGAGGGGGAGAGAGAGAGATACAGGAGAGGGAGAGAGATACAGGAGAGGGAGAGAGAGAGAGATACAGGAGAGGGAGAGAGAGATATAGGAGAGGGAGAGAGAGAGAGAGAAGAGAGGGAGAGAGAGATACAGGAGAGGGAGAGAGAGATATAGGAGAGGGAGGGAGAGAGAGAGAGATACAGGAGTGGGAGAGAGAGATACAGGAGAGGGAGAGAGAGAGAGAGAGAAGAGGGAGAGAGAGATATAGGAGAGGGAGGGAGAGAGAGAGATACAGGAGTGGGAGAGAGAGATACAGGAGAGGGAGAGAGAGAGAGAGAAGAGGGAGAGAGAAAGAACTGAGAATGAGAGAGGGGGGTAGGGGAAGGAAGGAGAGAGATGGAGACTGAAGTAGAGAGAGGGGTAATAGAGAGAAGAAGGGAGAGTGGGTGAGGGAGCAGGAGGTAGTGAAAGAGAGAAAGGAAGAGCTATTGGAGAGAGAGAAAGAGAAAGAAGAAAGAAATGAGGAGATTAGAGAGAGAGACAGGAGAGGGAGAGAGAGAGAGAGAAAGGAGAGGGCGAGAGAGAGGGTAAGAAATGGAGATGAGAGAGAGGTGGTAGGGGAAGGAAAGAGAGAGAGAGAGGGAGACTGATGTAGAGAGAGGGGGATAGAGAGAAGAAGGGAGAGTGGATGAGGGAGATGGAGGCAGTGAAAGAGAGAAAGGAAGAGCTATTGGAGAGAGGGAGAAAGTGAGAGGGAGATGATGGAAGGGCAGGGTGTCCAGACCTCACCTTTAACCGGGGACACATATGTAAACTGCATACTGCTGGGCTGTTTGGATTTCTGTGCAGTCCTGAAATATGCCTATTTCTTATGTGTCCCCGGTTAAAGGGAAGGTCTGGTCAGTCTATAGAAGGGAAAGAGGGAGAGTCTCTCTGTCTGTCTATATAGCTATAGTAGTCTGTCAGTCTATCTATCTATCTATCTATCTATCTATCTATCTATCTATCTGTCTGTCTGTCTGTCTGTCTGTCTGTCTGTCTGTCTGTCTATCTATCGAAGTATCACTTTTGTCTGTGCCTATCACAATAGGCCCCATGTTCAAAAGAAAAATGGAGCTATTCTCCAGCACCACAGTTGACAATATAAATTCCCCAGATTCCCATTAATTTATGATTCTTTTAACCCCCTGAATGCTAGAAAAGACCTATCTAGCATTCAAGGGGTTAAAATATCAATTTAAATCAAGAGACATTTTTATTTGTTCCCTAGAGTGAAGCCGGTTAGCCTAAGAACCGCTTAATGTCATATATATTTTATATTTATTCGTTGTGTCTGCAGCGGGTGGCACTCTGCCATTTATCCTTAAGATGGCAGCAGAATTTAGAAAAACCTGTGCCACAAGCTGAGCGAGTCCTGCTCACATGTAGTTCCACACATTAATATCTCCGAGCCGTGCTCTGATCATCTCCGTCCTCCTCTGCTGAAGCATATCTAGTGCCAAATGATTCATTATTAAGAGCTTAATTCAGATCAAACTCCATGTGTCAGGAGATTAGGACAAGAAGGAAGATTAGCAGCTGTGGATAGGTGGGTGGGAAATATTCCTATTTTTGTCTTATTATTAAAGTGGACGTTCACGGGTTTTGATCACCATTATTCATTTTGCCAAGTGACTCTCATGAAAAGAGGTGTCAGTTTAATTCCATAATCATACCATCATTTGCACATGCTCACAAGTTACTTTGTGGGAGAATGTATGATTCCGCCAGCAGAGCTAATTTTCTGTGCTCATCTCTTTGCTTTAACATTTTGAGTGCCAGAGGGGAGTGTGTTGCACACCCCTCTGTCACTCAAATGGTTAAAGGGATAGTAATATTTCAAAATAAAAGCAGCTCCAATTAATCTTCATAGTATTTGGGCCATGGAGAGTGTTATTTCAGTACTGTCAGAGTTGTAGTTCAAGAGTAATTGAATGATAAAATATACTGCTCCCTCCACTTTTACTGATGTAACACTGCTCACCTCAGAGCAACAAGACTGTCCGGATGGATCATCTTCAGTGATCATAAGGGAAAACCTGTCAAGTGGGGCAGGGTGTCCCTTATGCTCACAGTAAGAAGATTGCCCCTTGCTGTGACCTGTCCGGTCAAGTGATCAGATTCCACATCTGAGGGGAGGTGGCTTACACTAGGTAAAAGGGGCGGGAGGGGGATACTTTATCATTCAATTACTCTTGAACTACAACTCTGAAATACAACTACAACTCTGAAATAACACTCTCCATGGCTCAAATACTATGAAGATTAATTGGAGCTGCTTTTATTTTGAAACATTACTGTCCCCTTAAAAGCATATTCCTCCTCAGGGTATGTACAATCACTGTAAAAAAGGGCAACTATTGCATAAAAATGTAAAATAATATGCTGTATACTTTGTCTCATGCATTTTGGCATTGCTTAAGTTACGTTCGTACCTGGGAACTTTGACTTTTGCACTCCCCAGAGGGGAGTCCTGTGGTGCCACAGTGGGGAGAAAAATGACGCGATTTGTGTAAAAAAAGGGTGGGGCTTAGTGTTTGTGGTGCGGTCAATATTGCTTTGTTGTTGAGTTACACTTATGAGATAAGAAGTTCTCAGACTGGCACTCTACATTACAGTCATCAGCAATCCATTTCAAGCGTGATGTGATTACTCCATCTTAATATGATGACTATTACTTGATTCGACAAGTGCTGATAAATAGAGACCCCGTATACTGGAGCCGCTTTCTTTTGTTCGTTTTCTGACACATAGGAAATAGACATATTTCAGGACTGCACTGAAATCAGAGCAGTTTGCATTTTTCCATATGTGTCCCCGGTTAAATGTGAGGTCTGGTCAACCTACTTGGTATATGTCTTAAACTGAAACTATCAGGTGCTATATGTTTTGTTATTGTCCAGTAAATGTCTTTATTGGTGCAGTGCGGTCAGTATTGGTTTGTTGTTGATTTCTGTGTCCACAGTTAAAGGGAAGGTCTGGTCAGCTTAGTACTAAGGCAAGTCAACACACATGAATTGCCACATATTCCTAGGGTAAAGTTCTCCTTTGACTTATTCAGTACTAGTTGAACAGCCCGTTACACGGGCCACAGTGCCTCTGGCAGCCGGTCGCGGGGCAGTCACACGCAGTGGAGACTGCCCGCGCCTCGGCTGATACAGAGCTGGACGCTCCTTCAAAGCACCCAGCTCTGTATCAGCCGCGGCGCGGGCAGTCTCTACTGCGCATGACTGCCGCACGCGCAGCAGTGTCTACTGCGCATGTCAGGCGTTACACACAACTTGGCGAATTATTATATAGGATAGTGTTTATCTCTGTAAATCTGTATCCCATTCCTGTGTTCTATTACCTATCAAGCTGGATGTGCATTATACGGAGAAACGTAAGATAAACACAAGTGACAATTCATTAAATATCCCCAGCAGACTGGAGAGATTAATTTCTCAAGACCTCCAGGCATCCATAAGGCTCTTTTTGAAGGTAGAGGTTCTTCTCTTATATGTATTTAATGTTTTCGATTCATATTTGAAGCTTAAAAAATATGCAGCTGTCTAGTACAGAGTTTGACGTGTGTCTCAACAGCGGCTGTTAAACTACAACGCGCTACATCTTCAGCTGACCAATTACTAGCAAAGAATGATGGTAGTTGTGGTCCAACAACCTCTAGAGGGAGTGGAATGGGTTGTCAGTCTCTTCTCTAGTTGTTTTACCTCCTTGTGGATGGAATTATAGTGAAAGGGATTAACGCTTTGAGTACCAGAGCGGTATCCAATGCATTGTTTAGCAATACTTTGGATACCCCTCTGGCAGTCAAAGGGTTAAATCAGGTGTAGGAAACGACACTCTAGTTGTTTTAGACTACAACTCACACGGGCTGGCCTGGGGGGTCATATTATGGCTTTGATGCCTCCTGGAAAAATTTATGCTGATGCCCCTGGTCAGATTTAAGTTATCTTGAAGCATTGGTTCTTAAAGGGGTCTAAACAGATAAAATGGGGGCTAGCACGCCAATTGACACACCACGCCAAACATATCAGGGACTCACGGATATTACTTAGGTGCTAGACCACCACGGTCCTCCCTCGACTGGCATCTTGCATGTAGTAAACAAACAGATGCAGCCGCACTCCAAGACTTCAGAAACAAACACATGTAACTGGTAAATTAAAATGAGCGTATTTTATTGATATAATTAAAAAGTAACACCAGCATGGAATGGCAAGGGTGAAGCGGGACGTAGATGAGGGGTATTGGATGTCCCTCGACACTGTCTTTAAGGTGTCTGACCACCCCTTTGATGACAGAGAAAATGAAACATGTTGCTGTTCGTGGATGGTATCTGTCCTGGCCGGGAGATCTATACCAATGAGCATAAACCAGATGATTTAAATGTAACATTTATTTCCACTGAGAGTTTTATTGGGTTTTTAGAAAAGAAATCTACAAATAACAAATGTCAAAATCAATGCCCTTTACAGATTACTTTCAGCTCCAGTTTGCTCATAGCAGACAAAAAAGAGGAATATACACATCAATGATAATGTGAAGTATCTGGAATAAATAATATTTGAGTTATAATAATAAAAGGGAAAGAAAAAGAGAGAGGGAGAATAAAGAAAGAAATGGGAGAAGAGGGCAGGTCATTACATCCATAACAAAAGGTGGCAATAGACTCATATTAATGTACTGGAAAAGTAATGATATACAATTAATGTAAAGCAGTATATGACAACCATGGTTGCCATATGGTTGTGAATGAGTGTTTGTGTGAGTTGGCGATCGAAAGACGTTCCATTGACATTATGTAGGTAGTTTTAAAGGGATAGTAATGTTTCACAAAAACAGCAGCTCCAATTAATCTTCATAGTATTTGGTCCACGGAGAGTGTTATTTCAATGCTGTCAGAGTTATAGTTCAAGAGTAATTGAATGATAAAGTATCCCCCTCCCGCCTCTTTTACCTAGTGTAAGCCGTCTCCCCTCAGATATGGAATCTGGCCTTAAGACCAAACAGCTCACATCAAGGGACAATCTTCTTACTGTGAGAACAATGAAAAGCATGCCCCCTTGACAGGTTTTTCCTTATGCTCACTGAAGATTGTCCCTCTATGCGATCCATCCGGACAGTCTTGCTGTTGAGCAGTGTTAAATCAGTAAAAGGGGTAGGAGGGGGTATACTTTATCATTCAATTACTCTTGAACTACAACTCTGACATTACTGAAATAACACTCTCTATGGCCAAATACTATGAAGATTAATTGGAGTTGCTTTTATTGTGAAACATTACTATCCCTTTTAGTTTCCACTCAGAGACTGAAGGGGCTCTTGTTTGGTTCCAGTAGATTGGGATAAATAATTTAGCTGCATTAATCAGATAAATAAATAAAGAAGGCTAGCTGGATTATCTTTCTTTAATTATCAGATTCAGTAGAATAAATTGGGGTTTTCTAGGTGTTAGTATGCCAGTAATTTTATGAATTTCAGAAAGGACTCCATCCCAAAACTTAATAATCACTGAACATGTTCACCAAATGTGGGGCAGACCTCCCAAACCCATACCTCCCAAGTGTCCCTCTTTAGGAGGGACAGTCCCTCTTTTAGACCCAAATCCCTCTGTCCCTCTTTCCCACCCTGATGTCCCTCTTTTTAGGAAATCAGGCTGTGTGGTGTGTATATAAGTGTATCACATTGCTCCACAGCAATAAAACTCACATTATTGTTTGTTTAAACATCTGTATATGTGATTATAAATTAGTCTTTGTAAATACAATACTTTGGTCTTGTTATAAGTCATTTATTAGATTACACAAGGAGGTGTCAGTAGGTCATGAAATAGCCTAAAAATTAATTGGTAATGCCCCTCCCAACAGTCACGCCCCCAGTAACACCCCCTAAAACACAAGTGTCCCTCTTTGGCAATTTGAAATGTTGGGAGGTATGCAAACCCAAAATACAACGCCAACACCTGTCACTCATCTCAGAGTAGAAGGAGTGTAATTTTATGGGCGTTCCACACCACCTAGTTATAATTCTATAGTTTGACTCCATAATTAAAATATTTGTAGATAAATGCAAAGTTTGACCAGCATTTGTCTTCAATCCGCCTGAGCAAAGCTTACTCCAATTTCTTTATCTCATTCAAATTTTTGTGAAATAAAGATCTCTTGTTTATAATTTAAAATTTTTACACGAACGTGAAATAGACTTTGGAGGAGGGATTTCAGACATACGACTAGATTCAAATCAGGTCAATGCTCTTAAATTTAGTACAATTTGGTTATATATATATATCCAGGTCATAAGGGTTGTATATGTTTCAAGGTCAGATATGGATAGAGTAAGTTATTTTTTAGGAGACTGAAGAGCAGAATTTCTCCTTCTTTAAGAAGATTACCGATCAGCATTTTATCATCTAAGGTCCATTTTGATAGATTAACACTAGAAATCTCATCCGATAATTCTTTATTATTAACCAAAGATACAAGTGAAAAGAATGGTGTGGATACATTTGTATCTACATGAATCATATTATGCCAGCTATTAATGTATACTTGACGAGCGGTGGAAGATAAACTTTCTGTGATTTGAAGGTATTCTGATTTAGCCAGGGTAATTAATAAAGATAAAAGTCTTTGATAGATGATTGATTAATCGTTACCCAGCTCATGATGTCAGCAGAGTGAAACCAATGCCAAATGTTTGTGAGAGAGACTGATTGATAGTATTTTACTATGTCAGGTAAGCCCACACCTCCCGCACTCGTGGGGGATGACAGACAGCCAAAATGCTAATCCTGGGGATTTATGGGACCAAACAAATGAGTTAATGATGGTGTGTAAGGATTTCAAATAGGTATTAGATCATGTTATTGGCACTGTTTGGAATAAATATATTTTAGGAATCATCATCATTTTTATTAAATTTATTTCACCAAACCAGGAAAGAGGAAGTCTGAACCAATCAGAGATCTCCCTTTTCAACCCGTCCCTGGGTGGTAAATAATTGGCCCCAAATAGTTGTGTTGTTTTGGGAGTCAGATAAATTCCAAGATATTTAATTTGAGTAGAAGAAAAATTTATAATTTATCACCTTGGATGCTAGAGAGATCTCCAATGCATTGCGTTTGAGATCTTCATCAACCAAGTGGTTAATGATTTTATTTTTCTCCTTGTTTGTTATTGTTCAAGGGTATTTTCTGTGCCAGGAATGAGTCTGGGGGTGGGCAGGGCCATGTGAGGAGTGGGGTGTGGCCATAGGTGGAGCTAAGAGCACCTGAGATGTAACTCCAGCCATTGTGCTTACCGTTGTTATAAATCATTCAGTTCTCCCAGAGTGTGTGATATCCCAAAGAATTGCAGTTGGAGGCTACGAACAGAGGTCACATTTCCAGCCTTCACAGGACCGCGCAGCTGCATAATTTTCTTTCTACCGTTACTTTCTTTCCTTTAATTGCTCAATAACTTTAATATAAACTGGCCACTAATTGATGCAGATTCCATGATGTGTGTGCAAGTGAATATATTAAATTACACAAAATGTCAAGTGTGTTTACACTTTTGACTTGTCCTATGATGGTAATTTAATTAGAATTATTTACGAGTTGGTTACCATAATGAGTTCATTTATTCAACATGATTAATGCGTTAGGACGGCAACTTACATTTACATCTATTTTGTGGGATACTGTGCAGTTACAGAGGGCTGTTCATTGCAGGTTGAGGAGGATAAATTGAAGGGTGGTCTCCCTGAACCAGGAAAATTGACTCCAATTTGTGGTTACGCCCCAAAGGTTACATTTGTATTCATATTTCAGAATGTCTCCTTGTGTGTTTACACCAACAGAGGCAATAATACTGAGGCTTCTTAGGTAGATAGGAGCCTTTAAAGGCATAGCAACAACTTTAAAGAAGATTAATTAACTTAAAGGGAAATGGTCCCTATGAAATAAGAGGCTCTTAATTGTTTTAACTCCTTTGACAACCAGAGGGGTATGCAACCCATCGCTTCACATAGTGTTGCATACGCCTTTGATTCTTAGGGGAGTTGTGCTAATAGAATTCCACACTATAAAACATTCTGGAACCAATTTTTTAATTGTACGTCTGGATAACAACAATTTGTTAATCTACTGACACTAATATTTATCTCCATAGAGCTGGCGTGCCAAGATGAGGTTAGTGGTAGTGCCAAGATGAGGGTAGTGGAAGTGCCATGATTAGGGTAGTGGCAGTGCGGCAGTCTATATGCAATCCTGAGAGGTCCTTGTCTCTGGCCTTATTTATTGTCATGTATTGAGCAAGTAGGAGATGAAATGGCATAACCTTACTTCAGTTTTCTACACATTCAATAGGGGAGGAGTTTGGTGGTTTACAAGCATTAAAGTCTTAACAATGATGGATTGTATATCCTTGTATACATCTGAGTGCCACAGCAGGAGCTGGAGTCCTGTGGAGCTGAGCTTAGTGGATCCTATCTATCTATCTATCTATCTATCTATCTATCTATCTATCTATCTAATCTTTAGTGATGATCGAGCACCCCAATGCTCGGGTGTTCGGGTGCTCTGGCCGAGCGCCCCCGGAGGCTCGAGTGCTCGGCCGAGCACCCGAGCCCCATTGAAGTCAATGGGAGGACTCGAGCATTACACCAGGCACCCCCTGCTCTGATGAGGGGAGGGTGCCTGGTTCATAGGAAAAGGTCAGAAAATGATGGAAACACCACAGAAATGGTTCAGGGACAGCATAGGGAGGATGTCTGGATGCATCTTGGACTCCAACGTCGCTGCTGGGAACGATGTTTCGCCCGTAGTACGCCATTTTTACAGACTGACCGTAAAACACACAAAAAGGAAGATAAAAACGATTTTAGGCGAAAAACTGTTACCAAACAGTATTTGCTGTATATTTACTTGTATATCATCTGCAAATTCTGCAAAAAATTTCATCGATTTTTCGGAACTGGGGCCATGATTAAGAGGGAAACGTGCGCAGCATAAAGCAGGTGTTCAACGTGGTTATGGCCCGGGTAAGGTACAGCATTCAGGAACGGAGGCCGCAGCTACCACAGGTTTTACAACATGTCCGTTTGCCCTTGTTAAGTCCAAAATTTATAGTCGGAACAGTGGGGTCTGATCCATTGAGTAAAAGTGACGAAGTGACTTAGTGGATGAAGCCAAGAACTACCTTCTGCTCTGTCGAACACCCCAGCCCTATATAATTCAATGGGAGGACCTGAGGCACTCCGATACAACCTGTATATCACAAAATGGAGGGCCTCATTCACATTGTGGTACAATAGTTCAGGTAGTGGTCCAACACTCATAAAGCCTATGCACTAAGTGAAAGGGCTGCCAAAAATTAGACTGAAATGTCACTCCAATACACCCTTTATTACACATAAAGGAGGGCATCATACACACCCTTGAAAAATTAGGATTAATGGCCTGCTGGTGACCCTCTAAAACATTAGGAGCGAGGGCATGCCGCTAAGCTGACCATCTAAAACATTAGGAATGAGGGTCTGCTGCTGAGCCGACCATCTAAAACATTATGGGTGAGGGTCTGCTGCGGAGCTGACCATCCTAAACATTATATGCGAAGGCCCGCTAGTGAGCTGACGCTATAAAACATTATATGAGAGGGCCCGCTAGAGAGCTGACCCAATAAAACATTATATGAGAAGGCCCGCTGGTGAGCTGACCTATACAAAAATTGTCAAACAGTGCCCGCTGGTGAGCTGGCCCTATATAAAAATTATATCACAGGGCATATGGAAGAGGAGGAGGAGGATGAGAAGATTAAGAGTCAACCATATACCCGTTTTTTGGGTGGAAGGGGTGAATGGGAATACAGAGTATTCCCATCATTGTAAATAACATATCTAAAGTGACTTTATGTTCACCCGGGGCTTTCCTCCAGTGGAGTGGAGAAGTCAGGGGAAATCCAGGCCTTGTTCATTTTTATAAGTGTCAACCTATCAGCATTTTCGGTGGAAAGGCGGATACGCTTCTCTGTTATGATGCCACCAGCATCACTAAATACCCGCTCAGACAGAACGCTGGCGGCAGGGCAGGCCAGCACCTCCAAGGCGTAGAGTGCCAGTTCATACCACGTGTCCAGCTTGGACACCCAGTAGTTGGGATCAGTGAGGACGCTGACACGGTCTGCTACGTACTCCTTCACCATCTTCCAAAACTTTTCCCTCCTTGTGACACTAGGCTGCGCATCAGGGTGAGGGTGCTGGCGGGGTGTCATGAAGGTGTCCCACGCCTTGGAGAGTGTTGCCCTGCCTTTGTCGGAACTGCTGTGTGCTCCCCTTTTCTCCCCTTCTCGGTTGGCCAAGGTAGCACGTACTCTGCCGCCAGCGTTGTCAGATGGAAAATTTTGGAGCAATTTTTCAACAAGAACCTTCTGGTATTGCACCATTTTGCTTGTCCTCTCCACCGGAGGAATGAGAGATGAGAAATTCTCTTTGTAGCGGGGGTCCAGAAGGGTGAACACCCAGTAATCCGTGTTGTCTAAAATGCGTATAACGCGTGGGTCACGGGAAAGGCAGCCTAACATAAAGTCAGCCATGTGTGCCAGAGTACCAACAGGCAAGATTTCGCTGTCCTCACCAGGAGGATGACTCTCAATCTCCTCATCCTCTTCCTCCTCTTCTGCCCACCCACGCTGAAGAGATGGAAATAAAGTTCCATGGCTACCCTCTGTAGCGGAGGCAACCGTGTCTTCCTCCTCCTCCTCCTCCTCCGCCTCCTCCAATTGTCGCTGAGAAGACGAAGTGAGGGTGCTCTGGCTATCACCTTGTGTAAGCTCTTCCTCCCCCATTTCCACCTCTTCCACATGCAAAGCGTCGGTTTTAATTGTGAGCAGCGAGCGTTTCAGTAGACACAGAAGTGGGATGGTTACACTGATAATAGCGTTATCGCCGCTCACCATCTGTGTCGATTCCTCAAAATTGCGTAAAACCTCACAGAGGTCTGACATCCATTCCCACTCCTCACTTCTGATTAGAGGAAGTTGAACGGAGAGGCGACGACCGTGTAACAGCTGGTACTCCACTACTGCCCTCTGCTGCTCACAAAGCCGGGCCAACATGTGGAAGGTGGAGTTCCAGCGCGTGCTCACGTCACACAGCAGCCGGTGAGCTGGCAATTGTAAGCGCTGCTGCAGCGTCAACAGGCCGGCTGAAGCTGTAGATGACTTACGGAAATGTGCACACACGCGGCGCACCTTCGTCAAGAGATCATGCAAATTGGGGTAGGTTTTTAGAAATCGCTGAACCACTAAATTAAATACATGCGCTAGGCATGGTACGTGTGTGAGCTTGCCGAGCTCCAAAGCCGCCACCAAGTTACGCCCATTATCACACACAACCATGCCTGGTTGCAGGTTGAGTGGCGAGAGCCACTGCTCGGTCTGGTGACTAATCCCCTGCAACAGCTCTGAGGCCGTGTGCTGTTTGTCCCCAAGGCAGATCAGCTGCAGCACGGCCTGTTGACGCTTCCCCACTGCAGTGCTACACTGCTTCCAGCTACCGGCTGATGGGTGAGTGGCGCTGCGCGCAGAGAATTCGGAGGTGGAAACGGAGGAGGAGGAGGAGGAGGAGCCAATAACGTAGGTGCTGGCGGAAACCCTGATGGAGGTAGGGCCCGCAATCCTCGGCGTGGGTAGCACCTGTGCCATCCCAGGGTCCGAGTCGCTCCCAGCCTCCACAACATTCACCCAGTGTGCCGTCAGGGAAATGTAGCATCCCTGGCCACAAGCACTTGTCCATGTGTCAGTCTTAAGTGGACCTTCCCAGTAACTGCGTTGGTCAGGGCACGGGTGATGTTAAGGGACACATGGTGGTGTAAGGCGGGGACGGCACACCGGGAAAAGTAGTGGCGGCTGGGGACTGCGTGCCGAGGGACAGCTGCTGCCATCAGGCTGCGGAAGGACTCAGTGTCCACAAGCCTAAATGGCAGCATTTCGATGGCCAGTAATTTGGAAAGGTGTGAGGTTAGTGCTATGGCCTGTGGGTGGGTGGCTGGGTATTTTCGCTTGCGCTCAAATGCCTGGGGTAACGACATTTGGACGCTGCGCTGGGACAGGGAAGTGGATGTGGTCGCTGATGGTGCTTCAGATGGTACAGGTGCAGGGCGGGAGGTATGCGGGCCTGCGCCTTTGACAGGCGATTGGCCGGCACCAAAAACAGGGGAAGAGGAGGCAGTGGTGTGGCCTGCAGACACAGATTGGCGATCCAGGCGTTCCTCCCACTTATTATGGTGCTTGGATGCCATGTGTCGGATCATGCTGGTGGTGGTGAGGTTGCTAGAGTTCATGCCTCGGCTCATTCTGGTGTGGCACAGGTTGCAAACTACAATTATTTTGTCGTCCGCACTTTCCTTAAAAAAACGCCATACCGCGGAACACCTAGCCCTTGGCAAGGGAGATTTACGCAAGGGGGTGCTCCGTGGAACATTTGCGGGCCGGTTTGGTGCGGTCCGCCTTCTTTCTTTAGCCACACCACTGCCTCTTCCACCCTGTTGCGGTGCTGCAGATGGCTCACCCTCAGGACTGCTGTCATCGCTCGGCTTTCCACCTTCCCAGGTGGGGTCAGTGACCTCATCGTCCACCAAGTCCTCCTCCACTTCCTCACTCTGATCATCCTCCTCATTTCTTGATCCCACCACATCCTCAGTCATTGACAACTGTGTATCATCCTCCTCATCAAGGTCTTGAGACAGTAATTGTGGTTGATTTGATGGCAACTGTGTCTCATCATCATCATCATCCACTTCCTTTGACCTTAAATGCTGTTCCCCTCTGTCATCTTCTTGTGATTGGGTACCCTCTAGAGGTTGTGAATCAGGGCACAAGATCTCATGTTCCTCTGCAAGCGTGCTTGGACAGAGGTTCAAATCAAGGATTGGTGATGAGAAGAGCTCCTCACTATATCCCAGTGTGGGATCACTTCTTTGGCCAGACCCTCTATGGTGGGAGGAAGGATGATCAGGGTGAGGATTATGTTGACCAGACTCTTGGCTAGTGAGAGTGGACTTGGTGGAAGACAGGGTGGTGCTTAACCGACTGGAAGCAGTATCAGCTGAAATCCAACCGACCACCTGTTCTCAGTGGTCTGACCTCGAGAGTGATGTCCTGCGACGCCCTGTAAACTGAGACATGAAGCTAGGTATGGTGGATGTCTTTCTTTCTTGTGCTCTGGCACCAGGCACAGTTTCTACGCGTCCTGACCCGCGCCCTGAACTATCAGGATCACGTCCACTTCCCCGTCCCTTTTTACCCGCCTTCTTCATATTAAACGGAATATATGCCGGTAATCTGCGGCTAGGCACATGAAACAGAATGTGACGCTAATCTGCGGCTAGGCACACTAAACAATATGTGACGCTAATCTGCGGCTAGGCACACTAAACAATATGTGACGTTAATCTGCGGCTAGGCACACTAAACAATATGTGACGCTAATCTGCGGCTAGGCACACTAAACAATATGTGACGCTAATCTGCGGCTAGGCACACTAAACAATATGTGACGTTAATCTGCGGCTAGGCACACTAAACAATATGTGACGCTAATCTGCGGCTAGGCACACGAAACAGAATGTGACGCTAATCTGCGGCTAGGCACACGAAACAGAATGTGACGCTAATCTGCGGCTAGGCACAGTGAACGGAATATGTGACGTTAATTTGTGAAGTTGCACACTAAACAGAATGTGACAATAATCTATGGCTAGGCACACGTTTAAAATGGCCCTTTTTGTCGCTGCGTTGTAAAATCATTGGCCCTGTGCACCTAACAGAATATGTCAGCTTGTCACTGCACTGTGAAATATTTGTCCCTGTGCACCTAGTACAATGTCACCTTAGAACATGTCCCCCCCACAAAAAAATGAAATTCTGCCACCCCCCAAAAAAATTAAATGCTGCCCCCACACACAACAGTCCTAAAAAGGACTTTTGGGTCTTGAAAGAGTTTCAACAATTTTATTCTCCCTACACTGACTTCCTGTGCATCTAGTATTATATGTCACCTTACAAATATCCCCCCCACAAAAAAAAGGAAATTGTGCCCCCCCAAACAAAATATAAATGCTGCCCCCACACACAACAGTCCTAAAAAGGACTTTTGTGTCTTGAAAGAGTTTCAACAATTTTATTCTCCCTACACTGACTTTCGCTGCCTAAGCGCATCTCTCCCTGGCTAAGAATGAGCCGAACTCACGCGTCGGGTGCTATACAGCACCCGATCACGGGTTCTGGCCAGCCAATCAGTGTAATGCCAGCAGCCAACATGGCTGCTGGCATTACACTGATGTCAGAGCCTCCCCGCACGTTTATTGGCTGCGCAGCAGCTGCGAAACGTGCGGGGAGGAGACCCGAACATGGCGGGCGAGCACATGCGGTACTCGTACGAGTACCGCCATGTGCCAAGCAGAGCGATGCTCGAGCCGAACCGAGCTTCGGCCGAGCATGCTCGCTCATCACTACTAATCTTCTGTCTATCTATCTTGTATATATGTATCTATCAACTATCTATCTATCTATCTATCTATCTATCTATCTATCTATCTATATCTATCTATATCTATCTATATATCTATCTATCTATCTATCTATCTATCTATCTCATATCTATCTATCTATCTATCTATCTATCTCTCCTTTAAATATGAATCTATCAACTATCGCCTTCTCCAATTCCTATGTTATTCTGTGGAGCCAATGCACTTAGATTTATCCAATTGGAGAAGTGACATCACTGGAAACATCACCTCTGCTTTATCACCACCTTATCCCACCTTAGTGCATAACCCTCAAAGGGGGAGGTTCACGAAATGGTAATAAAGAGGTGATAAAGTGGAGATGACTTCTCCAATGATATCACTTCTCCAGTTCCTATGTTATTCTATGGAGCCTATGCACTAAGATCTCCAAAGTTGAAGAGATTTCAGTGCATAGGCTCCATAGAATAACATAGGAACTGGAGAAGTGATCTCACTGGAGAAGTCATCTCCACCTTATCACCTCTTTATCACTGCTTAGTGAATCTCCCTCCTTGTCTTTTGAAGTCCAGAAGACGTAGTCAGTTACCTATACTTTTTTAATTCATTTTTTTCCCATCTTCCCCTCTTTGTTTTTATACTTTTATAGACATTGAAACAATGCAGTGCTGTAGAAAGATCGCAAGATGGTAAAAATATCTCTGCTTTTGTCCATGACAGAAAACTTTATGGAAACAGATATTCAGTGATCTCACTGTCAGGGACATTAAAAAAAACAAACAAAAAAACCCAAACAAACTGAAGATGAAAAAAAAAAAAACAGGCACATTGACTCTACGTTTTATGAACTTGCATATTAAAAAAGTGAAAATAAAAGGTTACTATCCCATTAATGTTATGTATGAAGAAGGTTTATGAAGCAAAATATAAGGTAGACTGTCAGAGTTGTAGTACAAGAGTAATTGAATGATAAAGTATCCCCCTCCCATCCTTTGTACCTAGTATAATCTACTCTAATCTCTCTAGCACTCAAAGGGTTAAAAGTCCCATTAAAATAAATTGGAATTTTAGGAATCATTGTTTTTTCCTTAAAGCAGAACTATCACCTCAAATAGCGTCCCCCCCTCAATAATTAGTCATATAGCAATAAGCTTAGAAATAGTAGTATTATCCAGAAAAAATACTGCATTATTAAGAAATCCTACTTCTTCTGAGACTGAAGGCCAGGCATCAGCGCAGACATATTGTCTTTAGAGACTTCTGAGTGCCTGCGCTGTCCAACTTGGTCTCCTCTAGGAAGCATTGCATTGTACCTTAAAGGGATAGTAATACTTCATTTTATCTTTATTTTAATTTGTAGGCGTTAAAAAAACATGAAGAACGATATAAGTCTTATCTCTCAGACCTTTATAGTTTGAGAGATATTCACAAGCAAAGTTTCCCCTCCCGCCCCTTTTACCTAGTGTAAGCCATCTCTTCTCAGATGTGAATCTGGTTGTAAGACCAGACAGGTAACAGCAGGGGACAATCTTCTTTATATGAAAACAATGAAAGCCCTGCCCCCCTTGACACGTTTTTCAGGTTTTTCCCTTATCTTAATTGAAGATTGTCCCTCTCTGCAATCTACCTGGGCACCTCCCTTCTGATCTGGCTGAACAGTGTTACATCATTAAAAGGGGCGGGAGGGGGAAACTTTGTCATTCAATTACTGTTGAACTACAACTCTGACGGAATTGAAATAACACTCTCCAAAGTCCAAATACTATGATGATTAATTAGAGCTGCTTCTATTATGAAACATTACTATCCTTTTAAGGTAACAGGAAGAGACTGATGGAGTAGGCACACAGATGCCTCTAAAGCCAGAAGCCAGCCCGTCAGTCTCAGATTAAGTAGGATTTCTTAATAAGGCTGTTCTTATGCTGGATAATACTACTATTTCTAAGCTTATTGCTATATGAATAATTATTGGGGAGGACTTTATTTGGGGTGATAGTTCCACTTTAATGGTCCAGTTAGTTTGCTAGAGAATTGCTCCAGTTTTCTTTTATACAAAAGATACATTGTTATTTTTTTTTCAGCCTGGCCCTTGAAGAAATAATCTTTGGAGGCCCTGCTCTAGGTCACACCTCTTTACATCCAACAATGGGCTTCAGCAGTCCCGAATGACTTGTAAGTGACAGTAGTCCAGATATCAGTTGCAAGCGGACCTCATAACCAGTGAGGAACTTCCGAGGGTTTATGAACTGAGGTGTGATAAAGAGGTGATAAAGTGGAGAAGACTTATCCAGTGATATCACTTGTCCAGGCCCTGGGAGAGATTCACTAAGCGGTGATAAAAAGGTGACTAAGTGGAGATCAGTTCTCCAGTTTATCACTACTCCAATTCTTATGTTATTCTATGGAGCCCTTGCACTAACATTTTTTCAACTTTGGAGATCTTAGTGAATAGGGTCTATAGAATAAGATAGGAACTGGAGAAGTGATATCACCTGAGAAGTCATCTCCACTTTATCAGTTCAAGCCTGATTCTATGAGATGACTGAATCAGTGTGACTGAACAGTAT
The DNA here is from genome assembly GCA_037306005.1 of Rhinophrynus dorsalis. Lineage (NCBI taxonomy): Eukaryota > Metazoa > Chordata > Amphibia > Anura > Rhinophrynidae > Rhinophrynus > Rhinophrynus dorsalis. The sequence goes on from CM074722.1 coordinate 478,392,190, forward strand.
GGCTGATAATTTTCCAGAACAGACCTTGAGACTCTGGTTTTTATACTTATTTTATTTTATACTTATTTACCTGGTCTCTGGGGATAGGGGACAGTGGCGTAACTAGAGGTCACCGGGCCCTGTTGCAAAAATTGCCATGGACCCCTCTGACCACATTGTCCCCATTGGGTATCTCCACATTGCCCCCATTGGCCATCTCCACATTGCCCCTATTGACCACCTCCACATTGCCCCTGTTGGCCATCTCCAAATTGCCCCCAATGTCCACCTCTCCACATTGCCCACATTGACCCCCAGTGTCCATCTCCTACCTTCCTAGTGGTCCAGCTGCTTGGCAGAAGAGGTCTGTGCTTCCTTCTGCACTGACCTCTATTAGCGCTGGAGAGCCCGCACGGTCCTCTCTCCAGGAATGCAGAGCGCTGGGAGATGACATCATCTCTCAGCGCTCTGCATTACTAGAGTGCCGGAGACAGAGGGAGCTCATCTGCTAATAGATGTCTGTGCCGAAAAAAGCACAGACCTCAGCTTATTGTGGGTGCCAGGCAGGAGGCTTGCAGGGGGCAGTCAGGCCCCTGGAGTGACGGGCCTGGTTGCAGTTGCTACCCCTGAGACCCCTATTGTTACTCAGCTGACAGGGGCTGATTCTCAGGGATATATGCTTTCCCTTCCCACCCACTGCACTTCCAGTTCCTGTCACACTCCTCCCTGTTTTACCCACTTTGCATCCATTTTAATGAAAAACACTATTCCTTTCCTCCCAATCCTGCCAACCCCAAACCAAGCCCCACCAACTTTATAAAGAAAATTACATAATTTGGCCACTCCCACTCTCAGAACCTGGTGGCGTTCCATAGACTTGGGACAAGAAGGTTCCCAGCTATCATAAAGTGTCAGACTTCAGCATTGCAGTACAGTATCTTCTCACTCGACCAAAGAGGGAGCTCCAGATTAAAGTTCTTCTCCCCGGATGGTCTGTTGGGGATCACAGTGCAGCCCAGTCTTCATCAACAAGTCCGCCCCACAGCATAAGATCTGCCAATGGGGCACTATCAGATTGTTTTAACCATATGTGAAGATTAATATGTAAAAGTCTGCTATACTCCTTAGATATTCTCCCCAGGTGTTTTTGTTATTCTTGTTTGATGAGTTGGTAGTTTCTATTAAATATTTCATGCAAGCTGAACAATTTACATTAACCTTATAAGTGCCAGAGGGGTATGCAATACATTGCTTTGCAATTATTATTATTATTATTCTATATTTATATAGAGCCAACTTATTCCGCAGTGCTGTACAATAGGTAATAGACATACAAAGATATTAAATAGTACAAATCAAATGTGGGGAACGTAAGGATCAGAGGGTCCCCTGCTGGTGACAGCTTACAGTCTAGAGCAGTGATTCTCAACCAGGGTGCCGTGGCACTTTGGGGTGCCACGGACATCTACATAGGGTGCCCCATGTTTTCTATAAAGACTGACAAAAATGGACTTCTAAATAAAGATTATATAAATTGTTAAGCACAATATGTTTAGTTTTGTTATTATGATTCTAAGACCTAATAATAACTATATCTTTATGTATTGTACCCATCATTATATGCCCTTGATAAAATACATTAAATATGTTAGGGGTGCCCTGAATGTTCTAGATTATGTGTTAGGGGTGCCCCAGACAAAAAAGATTGAGAACCACTGGTCTAGAGGAAGGAAGGTAGGACACAGAAGGAGTAAGTGCTATTGGGTGTAAGTGCTTCCTGCCACATGAACTGAAGGTCAGCGGGTGGGAGTGGGTGCTGTTGAGTGCAGTGGTCCAGGGAAGGGGTGGTTCTTGGTTTATGGAGGCAGTTGATAGGCTTCCCTAAAGAGGTGAGTCTTCAGGGTGAGTCTGAAGATCTGAAGGCTGGGGGAGAGTCTGATGGGGCGGGGACAGGGCCAGATTTGCCATAAGGCAGGGTAGGCATTTGCAACAGTAACCCTACCCACTACCCACCACCCTCTGCATGGTGAGATCCTGTTGTTGCTCCCTCGTTGGCTCTTTAGTAATGCAGAGAGCTGGGAGATGACATCATCTCCCAGCGCTCTGCATTCCTAAAGAGAGGACCGCGACTCCGCGAGGGAGCTCCAGCAGCTACAGGTCTGTGCAGAAGGAGGCACAGACTTCTCCTTCCGCTGGACCACCAGGAAGGTAGGAAATGGATACTGGGGGCAATGTGGAGCTGATGGGGGCAAGTTGGAGCTAATGGGGCAATATGGAGCTGATGGGTGGCAATGTGAGGGCAATATAGATATGGGAGGTAATGTGGAGATTTGGAGCATTGTGGAGTAGTGTTGAGCGAGTGTGCTCGGCCGATGCTCGGATCGGCTCGAGCATCGCTCTGCTCGGCACATGGCGGTACTCGTCGAGTACCACCATGTGCTCGCCCGCCATGTTCGGGTGGCGGGGATCTGTGCCGGAAGAGGCACAGATCTGAAGATGCTCCGCTGGACCACCAGGGACTGGAGGTACGGGGGCATTGCGGAGATGAAGGGGGCATTGCGGAGATGAAGGGGGACATTGTGGAAGAGGGGCATAGACTCTATGCCCCTCTTCCACAATGTCCCCCTTCATCTCCGCTATGCCCGTCTTCCACAATGTCCCCCTTCATCTCCGCTATGCCCCTCTTCCACAATGTGCCCCTTCATCTCCGCTATGCCCCTCTTCCACAATGTCCCCCTTCATCTCCTCTATGCCATAGAGGAGATGAAGGGGGACATTGTGGAAGAGGGGCATAGCGGAGATGAAGGGGCACATTGTGGAAGAGGGGCATAGCGGAGATGAAGGGGGACATTGTGGAAGACGGGCATAGCGGAGATGAAGGGGGCATAGCGGAGATGAAGGGGGACATTGCGGAGATGAAGGGGGCATTCGGAGATGAAGGGGGCATAGCGGAGATGAAGGGGGGCATTGACCAGGCACCCTCCCCTCATCAGAGCAGGGGGTGCCTGGTGTAATGCTCGTGTCGCCCCATTATATGCAATGGGGCTCGGGTGCTCGGCCGAGCACTCGAGCCTCAGGGGGTGCTCGGTCAGAGCACCCGAGCACCCGAGCATCGGGGTGCTCGCTCAACACTATTGTGGAGGTGTCCAGTGGAGATGGCCAGTGGGGGGGGGTCGCTTCAGATTTCTGTGCCTACAGACTCTTGAGATGTAAATCCGGCCCTGGGCGGGTGAGGGAATTCCAGAGCTCAGGTGCAGAACCAGAGAAGTCCTGTAGGCGGGAGTGGGAGAATGTAATAAGAGCTGTGGAGAGGAGAAGGTCGTGTGCAGAGCGAAGATTGCAATGCGTTGGATACCCCTCTGACACACAAAGGGTTTAAATAAACAGCTTTACTTTCCTTGTTGTGCATTTTTTTCTGCATTTTAAACTACGATGACATTTGCTTGCGACTGATTTGTACTCACTAATTGATAAATATGCAAATTGTTTTTCCATTTTCAACTGTTGAATAGCAATGAATGAGAACTAATTTGCATTCCTATTCAACTTGCTCATTGTTAAATTGTATTTGAAAATTAAATGCGATTAAATGATGCATTTAATCCCTTAACCCTGTAAGCGCTATGCAATGCGTTGGATACCTCCGTGGCTTTCGAAGGGTTAATTCTGCTTGCACCAAAGGGAGGGCAGTGGGACAGTTTAAGGGGCAGTCATCTCCTCTATGCCTTGCTTAACTACATGTATTAACCCTCCGAGTGCTTTTCAATTAACTGTGTACCCCTCTGGCACTAAAAGAGTTAAGGACTAGAGGGGTGTGGTCCTTAAAGGGTTAATAAGCTAAAGCTGAACAATGCTGGTGCAAAGTAACTGCCCCATGGGGAGAAATGAAAATTAACAATAATTTAAAAGGGCATTTTTATTCCATGAATGCTAGATGTGTCTATAACGCATTGCTTTCTCTGGCATTCAAGGGGTTAAAAGTCCCATTTAATTAAATGGGGATTTGGGAATGTTTTTTTCCCTCTATGTTCATTTGGTTTGCCCCAGAAATGCAGATCTGTACATTATTGAATACATCCATAGCTCCCAGCATTTCAAATGGCTACTGAGGGCCACTTTTATTTTAGGTGGTGCTGATCAGGGCATGACTGCTGGGTGGAGCATTACTGAGAATTTCTAGGTTGACATTCTCACCTCTTTGCGTAACACACCACACAGCCTGATCTCCTAAACACAGGGACACCAGGGTGATACACTTATATCCACACCGCACAGTCTGATCTCCTAAACACAGGGACACCAGGGTGATACACTTATATACACACCACACAGTCTGATCTCCTAAACACAGGGACACCAGGATGATACACTTATATACACACCACACAGTCTGATCTCCTAAACACAGGGACACCAGGATGATACACTTATATACACACATCACACAGTCTGATCTCCTAAACACAGGGATACCAGGGTGATACACTTATATACACACCACACAGCCTGATCTCCTAAACACAGGGACACCAGGGTGATAAACTTATATACACACCACACAGTGTGATCTCCTAAACACAGGGACACCAGGGTGATACACTTATATACACACCACACAGCCTGATCTCCTAAACACAGGGACACCAGGATGATAAACTTATATACACACCACACAGCCTGATCTCCTAAACACAGGGACACCAGGGTGATACACTTATATACACACATCACACAGTCTGATCTCCTAAACACAGGGATACCAGGGTGATACACTTATATACACACATCACACAGTCTGATCTCCTAAACACAGGGATACCAGGGTGATACACTTATATACACACATCACACAGTCTGATCTCCTAAACACAGGGACACCAGGGTGATACACTTATATACACACACCACACAGTCTGATCTCCTAAACACAGGGATACCAGGGTGATACACTTATATACACACCACACAGTGTGATCTCCTAAACACAGGGACACCAGGGTGATACACTTATATACACACCACACAGCCTGATCTCCTAAACACAGGGACACCAGGGTGATACACTTATATACACACCACACAGTGTGATCTCCTAAACACAGGGACACCAGGGTGATACACTTATATACACACCACACAGCCTGATCTCCTAAACACAGGGACACCTGGGTGATACACTTATATACACACTACACAGTCTGATCTCCTAAACACAGAGACACCAAGATGAGAAAGAGGGACAGAGGGATTTGGGTCTCAAAGAAGGACTGTCCCTCCAAAAGAGGGACACTTGGGAGGTATGTATCCCCAAATATCTCCTAAAGAGGGACACTTGGGAGGTAGGGACCCCTATTACCTCCTAAAAGATGGACACTTGGGACATATCGACCCTTAGTATCTCCTAAAGAGGGACACTTGGGAGATGTGGACCCCTAACATCTCCTAAAGAGAGATACTTGGGAGGTATGTATTCCTAATATTTCCTAAAGAGGGACACTTGGGAAGTGCGGACCCCTAATACCTCCTAAAGAGGGACACTTGGGAGGTATTGACGCTTAATATCTCCTAAAGAGGGACACTTGGGAGGTATGTATCCCCTAATACCTCCCAAAGAGGGACACTTGGGAGGTATGGACCCGTAGTATCTCAGAAAGAGGGACACTTGGTAGTTATGAACCCTTAATATCTCCTAAAGAGGACGCTTGGGAGGTATGTATCCCCTAATCTATATATATAAAAGAAGACTTTGTGTCTGGCAAAACACACCCAGGGGCGGAAGTAAAGAGGATTACTGCTCCCATTGGGTGATTCAATGGGAGTGTGATTTTTGGCCTGCTCCTACTATCCAGCCTGCCCACCACTATCTAAGGCTAAAAAAAAAATGGCTGCCACTCACTCCTACACCACAGACACACACGCATGCCCCCCACACACTGGCAGACTCATACACATACACACACGCACGCTGAGCAGCTGAGGATGATGGGAACCATGTTCAAGCTACAGCTGGGGGGCCATGGTCCAATCTGTATTATGCAGCTTCTTCATTCCCTGTTTGTGAGCCTGCACTCCCATGCCAATTACTACAAGTGAGCTGATTTATAAACAATCAGCAGACAGGATGCTGGAAAAGTGGAACAACAGCAGAGACATGATCAGGCAGTGCAGAGCAGGGCTTCAGCTGAGCTGGTAAGTGGCAGAGACATGGGTGTGACTGTATTTATATATTGCACAAAGAGAGAGAAAGAGAGCAGATTGTTTGTCAGTCTGTCTTCCAGTTCCTGCAATCATCTCCATGCTGTACATAGCTCACTGTATAGCATGTATGACAAACTATTTATATTTGATCTGGCATTGTATAGTATACAGTCTGCATGTGTCTGTGTATAAGGACTGGCACTATACAGTATAGGAGGGACAGTTCCTGTTGAGACCCAAATCCCTCTGCTCCTCTATTTAGGAGATCACACTGTGTGGTGTATATACCAGTGTATCAGATTGTTCCACATCAATAAAACCCACAGTAATGTGGGTATAAACTTCTGTATATATCTGTTAAATTAGTCTGTGTAAAAAAATACTTTCATCTTCTTCTAAATCATTCACTTACAGAAAGAGTAACTTAACCATTTCAATGCCAGAGGGGATGCAATGCATTGCTTCCCCCTGGCACTCAAAGGGTTAAAAATTCTCTAGCATGGTGTGGCACTGTATAGCAGTGGTTCTCAACCTGTGCTCTCAGTGGCTATTAACAGGCCAGGATTTTAGAATATCCTTTTAAGATAGGCTTACCAGACCTCACCTTTAACCGGGGATGCATAGGAGAAATGCATACTGCAGGACTGCATTGATTTCAGTGGCTAGTTCCTATGTGTCTCCGGTTAAAGGTGAGATCTGGTCAGCCTATTTTAAGAGCACGGGTGAGTTAATCAATACAGCTGAGCCTCTGATCAACACACTTGTGTTCTGGCAGGAAATTCCTAAGTCCTGGCCTGTTAGTGGCCACTGAGGGCATGGGCTGAGAACCTCTGCTGTATAGTATACAGTCTGCATGTGTCTGTGTATAAGGACTGGCACTATACAGTATAGGAGGGACAGTCCCTGTTTGACACCCAAATCCCTCTGCTCCTCTATTTAGGAGATCACACTGTGTGGTGTATAAACTTCTGTATATATCTTATAAATTAGTCTGTGTAAAAAAATACTTTCATCTTCTTCTAAATCATTCACTTACATTTCAACGCTAGAGGGGTATGCAATGCATTGCTTCCCCCTGGCACTCAAAGGGTTACAAATTCTCTAAAATACACCACCAGCCACACCCCCAGTAACATCACCTAAAACACAAGTGTCCCTCTTTGGCCATTTGAAATGTTGGGAGATATGTTACTTACACCGCTCACACTGTATGTATGTTCTTATTTGCATCTGTGTGTCACTGTGTATGTCAGTGCATGTGTGTGTTTGTATATGTATGTGTGTTTCATGCATCTCTGTCTATCACTATGTGTCCCCCTGTATATGTGTGTGTTTGCACACGTGTCTGTGTATCACCAACATTGCTAGTATCAACTAAAGAGGAGCACTTGGGAGGTATGTATCCCCTAATATCTCCTAAAGAGGGACACTTGGGAGGTACGGACCCCAAATACCTCCTAAAGAGGGACAGTTGGCAGGTATTGACCCTTAATATCTCCTAAAGAGGGACACTTGGGAGATACGGACCACTAATATTGTGTAAAGAGGGACACTTGGGAGGTATGGACCTCTAATATCTCCTAAAGAGGGACACTTGGGAGGTATGTACCCCTAATATCTCATAAAGAAGGACACTTGGGAGGTATGCACATTCCATAGTTCAAAATATTAGAAGGTTGACGTTCCATTGACTGTTGCAACAGTGAGAGATCTGTTGGACTACAAGAAAATGGCAACCAAACTCCACGCTTTAACTTAGCTATACACTACAGTAAAATAGCACTGCAGTTCCTGTGTGTTATCAAAAATAGAAATCACTTCTCGTTTTGTGTTTAGAGCTTTGTGCAGGGAACAAATCCTCACACACATTGTAAAATTAATTTGTTCTGTCTGATACTCCTGTTGATTGTTACATGATCTAAAGCCTGACATTGCATATATTGTGATCATCTTCTGGGCAACAGCCAACAGGAGAAAAAAATACTCTATTCCGTGGTGTCACTTTAAAGTAGCTAGTTATATTGATATTCACTGTATGTTTTCTGTCATGCCAGCCTTTCAGTTGGTAGAAATAATAATGTTCACCTGTTGGGTAAGGGCATTCAGATGGTGTCAGTTATCCCAGTGGTTGTCATTAAAAAAAACAAAAAAACAAAACAAAACATGACAATGAAAATAATCATAGAATTTAAAGCAAGGAAAATGGAAGTCTGTTTACAGAGTTAGGGTTGGATTAGATTTCAGGCATCCATCTAAGCTGAGTGCTGGGGACAATCCAGTAAGTAAAATTGTATAGGAAGACAGACAAACATAGAGGTGCTTCCTTGTGCAATATTGTAGGTTAACTCAGTGATCACCACACACCACACATACAAGTGAACTGATACAGGGGAATATGCTGGTATAGCACTTATGTGTAAACCAGCTTCAGTGCTCAGGATGATATCAAGCTGTATCCTATCAGCTTCTTTCAAGACTCCAATTGTCCGTCCGCTTTCCCTTGGAAACTCCACTCGTAGAGTCACATATGGAAAGACAAAAGACAAGAACCAGGGGCGCCAACAGTGCCTTATCACACCAGATATAGAGAATTAAGAAAATAGCTACTCATGTTAAAATTGCTGTTCCTGGCCTTAACACCTTAACGACCCTTGACAGCCCCCGGCACGTCATGGGTAGATTTGCGTTAAGGACCCATGACGTGCCAAGACCGTCATGGAATTCAGGGCTCCCCGTGCGGCTGCATGGCATTCGAGGAGCCCTGAACCGGAAGCTGCAAAAAAAAAATGGTCAGTGGTCCTTAAGTGACGGCTGCATGCGCTATCGGCCCTCCTTAAAGGGATAGTAATACTTCGTTTTAACTTTATTTTATTTTGTAGGCATTAAAAAAACACGAAGAATATAAATCTTATCTCTCAAACCTTGCCCCTTTTACCTAGTGTAAGCCATCTCTTCTCAGATGTGGAATGCAGTCCATAGACCAGACAGATAACAGCAGGGGATAATCTTCTTCCTATGAAAACAATGAAAGCCCTGCCCCCCTTGACAAGTTTTTCAGGTTTTTCCCTTATCTTAATTGAAGATTGTCCCTCTCTGCAGTCTACTTGGGCAGCTCCCTTCTGCTCTAGCTGAACAGTGTGACATCAGTAAAAGGGGCGGGAGGGGGACACTTTGCTTGTGAACATCTCATAAACCATAAAGGTTTGAGAGATAAGACTTATTTTCTTCGTGTTTTTTTAATGCCTACAAAATAAAATAAAGTTAAAACGAAGTATTACTATCCCTTTAAGGGATTAAACACATAAACAGCACAAAAGGCTTGCAGAGTATATATATATATATATATATATATATATATATATATATATATATATCCGTCTCTGCTCAGTTCTTACAGTCAAATGCCGACACCACCGCCTCCAATCGAATCCGCTCCACTCCAGATGTCTCAATGTATACCGCTCCAAAAATAATTACTGCTCTCAGATCTTCTCATAAAAATAATTTATTACAAAGCAAGATTAAAAAAATAAAATCATTTGCCATATATTGAAAATCTACATCAATGCGTTTCGCAACATTGAGTTGCTTTATCAAGATCTGTAGGACAGATCTTGATAAAGCAACTCTGTTGCAAAACGCATTGATGTAGGTTTACAATATATGGCAAATTATTTTATTTCTTTATTTTTTTTTTTGGCCCAAAATGGGGTAATTGGTTTAACTCTGTTTTAGGAAAGTTTGGTAATTGTTACTCTTTTAAGGATTAGGCAAGTCTATCTATATTATAGATAAGTCTTATTATTTGGCAAGGATAGTGTAAGTTTTGAATAATTTTACCTATATGTTTATTTTATTAATAAAGCTGTGGCCTGTTCTTATCCAATAGAACAGGTGTATTATGTCATACGTTATACACCAAGCAGTATTTTTGACTGATGGAGTGCAATGGAATGTTGAAACAGTAACAGTGTAATGTATTGTGAGAAAACGTTAGTGGAAGGTTCCGTCCAGTGAAATAAAAGGACATAATGTTCTGAAGGTAAGTTTCGCTTTGTTTCCCATCCCAGTTAAATTTCCGAAAAAAGGGAGAACCATTGCCCCGTTCTGTGGAAATTCCTGTGGGGAGGAAAATTAACTTTCAGCATATTCCTACTACCTACCTCAAAGAACATCTTCAAACAGACAATAGATGTTACACACACATCGACTCTTTATAGTGCCATATTTAATTAGTGAAGTTTATGCAATTCAATACAAATAAAAACTTCCACAATTTATGCTTCACGTATGTATTGGAGACCTCTCTAACATGCAAGAAATTAAAAGCCCCTTTGAAATCATAGGGAATTTTCAGTTCACCCCATGGTATGGCTGGCTTCAACACAACTGCATCTCATTAGCTTGTTCAGTATGGCTCTAGGTAGAATTCCTGATATCAGGTGACCCCTTTCCCTGTGATCCTATTGGTTGAAACAATATATGAATAGACCCAAGGACTCTTATTTACAAAACTTGTTTTACGTGTCAAGAAAGTCTGACTGGAACAATATATAAAACTTGACCAAGACAGTCAGTTCAAAGGTCCTGATACACAAAAGAAAAGTAAAGTAGTTATGGGTCATACCAATTGCACGATAGGGGACAAATACAAATTATTATTGATTTAAATGGGTCTCTTAACCCCTTGAATGTTAGAGAGGTCCCCAAGGCATTGCAAAAACAATGCGTTGGAGGCCTCTCTAGCATTTGATCGGTTAAACAATCCATTTGTATCAATGGGGATTTGGAGAATTTTATTTCTCCCCTATGGTGCAGGTTAGTTTGTCCCATAATTGCTTCCCTTTTTACTTTGTGCATTAGACCCAATGAGTTAGGTTTTACCCTCACATGTCTGATTAGATGTGATTTGGAATGCCTACACCTACGGGAACTGCAAATGTCCTGCCGTGATCCATCATATTTCTGGCGGCTTGTGTCTCTGCAGTGGGCTTGCTCCTTCCTGAGTGGTTTTCTAAAGCCATAAGCAGAGCTGGTTTGATTAGCTTTTGTTCCTCCAACTGTGTTAACTGTGTGAAGATATACTGTATCATCATGCCAATGAAAGAAGGATTCACTCGCTTTCTATATCCGGGGCTTTAAAGGGATATTATTACCTAAAGATGAATAGGTTCATACCCATTTAACAATATTGTAATCTTTTGTATTTCCTTTAATTAAACGCATTGTAAAGTTTGAAAGAGTCTGACTAATGTCAGTCACACTTTTCAATATTCATTAGTTTTTAAGGAATTTCAATTTTAATCCCCCTACCCCCTTTCCCCGTAGTTAGATGACTGGACAGTACCACAGAGTGGCTGCCATGATAACCTGCATGCCGTTAACTCACATGGCGACATTTGTCTCTGTGTGGAAAGTTTTAAAGGGATAGTAATGTTTCATAATAAAATCAGCTCTAATTAATCATCATAGTATTTGGACTTTGGAGAGTGTTATTTCAATTCTGTCAAAGTTGTAGTTCAAGAGTAATTCAATGACAAAATATCCCCCTCCCTCCCCTTTTACTGATGTAACACTGCTCAGCCAGATCAGAAGGGAGGTGCCCAGGTAGGTTGCAGAGAGGGACAATCTTCAATTAAGATAAGGGAAAAACCTGAAAAACATGTCAAGGGGGGCAGAGCTTTCATTGTTCTCATAGGAAGAAGATTGTCCCCTTCTGTTATCTGTCTGGTCTATGGACTGCATTCCCCTCCCGCCCCTTTTACCTAGTGTAAGCAATCTCTTCTCAGATGTGGAATCCAGTCCATAGACCAGAGAGATAACAGAAGGGGACACTCTTATTCCTATGAGAAAAATGAAAGCCCTGCCCCCCTTGACAAGTTTTTCAGGTTTTTCCCTTATCTTAATTGAAGATTGTCCCTCTCTGCAATCTACCTGGGCACCTCCCTTCTGATCTGGCTGAGCAGTGTTATATCAGTAAAAGGGACAGGAGGGGGACACTTTGTCATTGAATTACTCTGGAACTACAACTCTGATAGAATTGAAATAACAGTCTCCAAAGTCCAAATACTATGATAATTAATTAGAGCTTCTTTTATTATGAAACATCACTATCCCTTTAAACAAACATTAATGTGAATTTTACTGCTGTGTAGCAATGTGATACAATTATATACACCACTCACACTCTGATCCCCTAAAAAGAGGGTCATCGGAGTGGGAATGAGGGACAGAGGGATTTGGGTCTCAAAGAGGGACTGTCCCTCCTAAAGAGGTATGAGATTTGCAAGTTCATTTCTCCTTTATATTTATACATGTTACTAAAAAGCACAGAGTTTTAACCACTAGAGCAGTGTTCCTCAGTCTTTCTTAACTGAAGGAACATCTAATACACATTCTGGAATTTTCAGGGCATTCCTAAAACTATATATGTCATTTGTCAAGGACTTATTAACCCTTTCAGGCAAAGGTAAAAATGCATCACTATAAAGGTATTATTTTGCCTCACAGTCAGACTGAGGGAAACCTGTATGTTGTCGATTACCATTTGCAGAAATATAAATTTGAAACACAATATTCACCTTTTTGGCAAAATATTTCAGAGAAAGTTGTACACAGGCCGCACCAAAGTGCCATGGCAACCTCATACCCCCCAGCCCTTCAAATAGGCAAAGTGGGAATCTTTTATTTTAGGGGGTGTTACTGGGGGCATGGTTGGTAGGCGGTAGTGATGAGCGAGCATGCTCGGCCAAAGCTCGGTTCGGCTTGAGCATCGCTCTGCTCGGCACATGGCGGTACTCGTACGAGTACCGCATGTGCTCGCCCGCCATGTTCGGGTCTCCTCCCCGCACGTTTCGCGGCTGCTGCGCAGCCAATAAACGTGCGGGGAGGCTCTGACATCAGTGTAATGCCAGCAGCCATGTTGGCTGCTGGCATTACACTGATTGGCTGGCCAGAACCCGTGATCGGGTGCTGTATAGCACCCGACCAGCGAGTTCGGCTCAGTCTTAGCCAGGGAGAGATGAGGATAGGAAGGGAAAGTCAGTGTAGGGAGAATAAAAGTGTTGGAACACTATATCAAGACCCAAAAGTCCTTTTTAGGACTGTTGTGTGTGGGGGCAGCATTTATATTTTGTTTGGGGGGGCACAATTTCATTTTGTTTTTTGTGGGGGGGGGATATTTAGGTGACATTGTACTAGTTGCACAGGGACAAATAGTGTACAACGCAGCGACAAAAAGGGCCATTTTAATAGTGTGCCTAGCCGCAGATTATTTTCACATTCTGTTTAGTGTGCAAATTTTAAAATTAACGTCACATATTCCGTTCACTGAAAATAGCCGCAGATTAGCGTCACATTCTGTTTAGTGTGCCTAGCCGCAGATTATTTTCACATTCTGTTTAGTGTGCAAATTTTAAAATTAACGTCACATATTCCGTTCACTGTGCCTAGCCGCAGATTAGCGTCACATTCTGTTTAGTGTGCCTAGCCGCAGATTATTTTCACATTCTGTTTAGTGTGCAAATATTAAAATTAACGTCACATATTCCGTTCACTGTGCCTAGCCGCAGATTAGCGTCACATTCTGTTTAGTGTGCCTAGCCGCAGATTATTTTCACATTCTGTTTAGTGTGCAAATATTAAAATTAACGTCACATATTCCGTTCACTGTGCCTAGCCGCAGATTAGCGTCACATTCTGTTTCGTGTGCCTAGCCGCAGATTATTTTCACATTCTGTTTAGTGTGCAAATATTAAAATTAACGTCACATATTCCGTTCACTGTGCCTAGCCGCAGATTAGCGTCACATTCTGTTCAGTGTGCCTAGCCGCAGATTATTTTCACATTCTGTTTAGTGTGCAAATATTAAAATTAACGTCACATATTCCGTTCACTGTGCCTAGCCGCAGATTAGCGTCACATTCTGTTCAGTGTGCCTAGCCGCAGATTATTTTCACATTCTGTTTAGTGTGCAAATATTAAAATTAACGTCACATATTCCGTTCACTGTGCCTAGCCGCAGATTAGCGTCACATTCTGTTCAGTGTGCCTAGCCGCAGATTATTTTCACATTCTGTTTAGTGTGCAAATATTAAAATTAACGTCACATATTCCGTTCACTGTGCCTAGCCGCAGATTAGCGTCACATTCTGTTCAGTGTGCCTAGCCGCAGATTATTTTCACATTCTGTTTAGTGTGCAAATATTAAAATTAACGTCACATATTCAGTTCACTGTGCCTAGCCGCAGATTAGCGTCACATTCTGTTCAGTGTGCCTAGCCGCAGATTATTTTCACATTCTGTTTAGTGTGCAAATATTAAAATTAACGTCACATATTCCGTTCACTGTGCCTAGCCGCAGATTAGCGTCACATTCTGTTCAGTGTGCCTAACCGCAGATTATTTTCACATTCTGTTTAGTGTGCAAATATTAAAATTAACGTCACATATTCCGTTCACTGTGCCTAGCCGCAGATTAGCGTCACATATTGTTTAGTGTGCCTAGCCGCAGATTAGCGTCACATATTGTTTAGTGTGCAAATTCACAAATTAACGTCACATATTGTTTAGTGTGCAAATTCACAAATTAACGTCACATATTCCGTTCACTGTGCCTAGCCGCAGATTAGCGTCACATTCTGTTTCGTGTGCCTAGCCGCAGATTACCGGCATATATTCCGTTTAATATGAAGAAGGCGGGTAAAAAGGGACGGGGAAGTGGACGTGATCCTGATAGTTCAAGTAAATATACAGCAAATACTGTTTGGTAACAATTTTTCGCCTAAAATCGTTTTTATCTTCCTTTTTGTGTGTTTTACGGTCAGTCTGTAAAAATGGCGTACTACGGGCGAAACATCGTTCCCAGCAGCGACGTCGGAGTCCAAGATGCATCCAGACATCCTCCCTATGCTGTCCCTGAACCATTTCTGTGGTGTTTCCATCATTTTCTGACCTTTTCCTATGAACCAGGCACCCTCCCCTCATCAGAGCAGGGGGTGCCTGGTGTAATGCTCGAGTCCTCCCATTGACTTCAATGGGGCTCGGGTGCTCGGCCGAGCACTCGAGCCTCCGGGGGAGCTCGGCCAGAGCACCCGAACACCCGAGCATTGGGGTGCTTGATCATCACTAGTAGGCGGGGCATTACCAAAAAATGTTAGTTTGCTTCATTACCTACTGACACCTCTTTGTGTAACTGGATAAATGATTTAGAGCAAGTCCAAAGTATTTTATTTATACAGACTGATTTATAAACACATATAGTGAAGTTTATACAAATATTAATGTGAGTTTTATTGCTGTGGAGCAATGTGATACACGTATATACACCTCACCAGTCTGATCTCCTAAACACAGGGACACCAGGGTGATACACTTATATACACACCACACAGTCTGATCTCCTAAACACAGAGACACCAGGGTGATACACTTATATACACACCACACAGTCTGATCTCCTAAACACAGGGACACCAGGGTGATACACGTATATACACACCACACAGTCTGATCTCCTAAACACAGGGACACCAGGGTGATACACTTATATATACACCACACAGTCTGATCTCCTAAAACGGGGGACACCAGGGTGACAAAGAGGGACAGAGGGATTTGGGTTTCTAAGAGGGACTGTCCCTCCTAAAGAGGGAAACTTGGGAGGCAAGGGGCCCTAATATCTCCTAAAAAGGGACACTTGGGAGGTACGGACCCCTAATATCTCCTAAAGAGGGAAAGTTGAGAGGTATGGACACTTGGGAGGTATGTTTCCCCTAATATCTCCTAAAATGGGACACTTGGGAGGTATGCACCCCTAATACCACCTAAAGAGGGACACTTGGGAGGTATGTTTCCCCTAATATCTCCTAAAGAGGGAAACTTGAGAGGTATGGACCCCTAATATCTCCTAAAGAGGGACACTTGGGAGGTATGTATCCCCTAATATCTCCTAAAATGGGACACTTAGGAGGTACGAACCCCTAATATCTCCTAAAGATGGCCACTTAAATCAATGAGAATTTGGGTATTTGCTGTTTGCTCCCCAGATATACCCTTTTAATGCTGAATAAGTCTTCAGAGCTCCAGAATTGGTCATATTTTGATTTCGGTCATATTTTTGGTCATATTTTGAAGGCTGTTAATCAACAGAGTGCCAGAGAGATGTGCAACACAATGCAGAGAAATACATTGCTCACTGGCATTCATGGAGTTAAAAGTCTAATTTAAAGGGACAGTAATGTCCCCCCAAAAAAGTTCCTTTTTGTGGAGTTTAAAATATTAATCAATATGCTCCAAACCCTATCTCTCAAACCGCTATGGTTTGAGAGATATAGGGATTTAAAGTTCCCTCCTCCCTCCCCTTCTCCTGATGTCAGCGTCTAGCTAACAGTAGGAGATCCCAGTCTGGGGACCAGCAGGTGGCTCTGCAGCAGAGCAGGAATCACTCAGTGGCTGCACGCCGTTCGGGGAGTCTGGAACCGGACGGAGCAATAAAAAAAAAATGCTCCATGGTCCTTAACTGACCGCGATGCGCCAGTCGGCTGGTTATCAAGGGGTTAAAAAGAATTAATTCATTGGAAAGGTCTACAAAGTGTGCTTGCAAACCAGGCACACTTTTTAGACCTTTCCAACAAATTAATTCTTTAGCAATAACGTAATTTCGGCTCTGCTGCAGAGCCTCCTCGAGTCGTACAACTCGATTCTCCTGCTGTCAGCTTTACAGCTGACATCAGGAGAAAGGGGAGGGAGGGGGGAACTTTGAATCCCTATATCTCTCAAACCATAGGGGTTTGAGAAATAGGGTTTGGAGCATATAAATTAATATTTTAACCTCTACAAAATGTGACATTTTTTGGGGGGGACGTTACTGTCCCTTCAAATCAAAGGGAATTGGGGAAATTTCAATTTGTAACCTGGTTAGAAACATAGAGACATAGAATTTAACGGCAGATAAGAAGCATTCGGCCCATCTAGTCTACCCATTTTCCTACTGTAAAAATCTCCAACCATATTTGGTCCGTGGTCTTTTCTTATGTTAAGGACAGCTTTATGCCTATCCCATGCATGCATGTACCCTTTGAAGGCTAGATAAGCCTTCAAAACACCAGAACTGATAATATTTTCACTTCCTGCATAATGCTCTTAACCCTTTGAATGCCAGAGGTGCATGAATTGCTCTGCAATGTGTTACACACCTCACCGGCACTCAGAGGGTTAATTTTCCTGGATTCTGGAGATTTCTCCAACACAGAGCAAGAGCAAAGTGTCACAGATCTTTCTATTATCCAGAGGGTTAAATAACTTCAAATTATGATTGTTCCTGTTGTGATGTTTCCTAAAGCGGAGGCAGAAAACTCAGTGTTTTCCCCATTATTAAAATATTGTGACAGACATGAGCTGTGTACATTCGTGGGCTTCAAATGTCTTTGCAGCATTGTGACTGCTCTATAATTGGGTAACTATGATGTCACAGCATTGAGTTCCTAGTAAGTTACTCCTAATAAGTAAGACTAACTTCTAATAAGGGAACGCCATTATAAATAACTATGCGTTTGATTGATTGGCACTATCTGGATTAAAGGCTTTATTGTAAATGCAGTGATCTTAGAAATAGCAATCTGCATCATACTGTTGATTTTGGTGTACTTTAAAGGATCAGTAAAGTTTTTGATTAAAAAAACAAGTATTATAGGGCTTTTCATGCAAAGTAAAGCAAAAGTACTGGGAGATGCATTTTTCTAAAGTTCTTACAGTTCAAGCTCATGAAGTGGTGGAGCTGTGGTTCAACTCACCCGTAGAATGCAATAGAATAATAACTGAACACCAGTGGGGTTGTGCACTGAAATAAGATTAAAGTGGATGTGTCACCTATTTATAACATAGCCTAAATAGTTAGGCTACATATCGAATACTTCTAAAACGTTATTAATTTTTTTTTTAAGTTTTATTTGTTATAAATTTAACTTAGAAAGTCTGGCCCCCAGCTACTTACACATGGATTGTGGTTATCTGCTCTGTAACCGCAGTCCATCGCTCTAACTTTGCTCTCCTCCCTCCTCTGATGACGGAGGCTTCTGTCTGTAAGATGGAGAGGTCTCATTGGCTAGAGATTGATATCTAGCCAATGAGATCGCTCCAGCTTACAGACAGAAGCCTCAGTTATCAGTAGAGGCAGAGCAGTCTATGCGGAAGTAGCTGGGGGACAGACTTTCTAAGTAAAATTTAAATAGGCTGACCATATTTCCTTGAGCGAAAAATGGGACGGGGTTATGTAATATCACATATTTTATTTATCATGAAAATTACCATCGAGTTTTGGACCTCTATGACTCATAAGATTCTATGGTAATCAATGTGTAAAGTAAAACCACTATTGTGACAAAGTTCTGATTATATTGAATACCTCTTGCTCCCATACTGCCTCCACCTCCACACCTTGTGTCCACACTCTGTGTCCACCTCCACACCCTGTGTCCACACCTTGTGTCCACCTCCACATCCTGTCAACCCTGTGTCCACCTCCATACTGTGTCCACCTCCACATCATGCCCACCCTGTGTCCACCTCCACACTGTGTCCACCTCCACATCCTGCCCACCCTGTGTCCACCTCCACACCCTGTGTCCACACTCTGTGTCCACCTCCACACCCTGTGTCCACACTTGGTGTCCACCTCCACACCCTGTGTCCACACCATGTGTCCACTTCCACACACTGCCCACCCTGTGTCCACCTCTACACTGTGTTAACCTCCACACTCCACCTCCACATCTTGCCCACCCTGTGTCCACCTCCACACCCTGTGTCCACCTCCACATACTGTGTCCACACCATGTATCCACCTCCACACCCAATGTCCACCTCCACACCCTGTGTCCACACCATGTGTCCACCTCCACACCCTGCCCATCCTGTGTCCACCTCCACATCTTGCCCACTCTGTGTCCACCTCCACACCCAGTGTCCACCTCCACACACTGTGTCCACCTCCAGCTAATTAAATACCAATTAAACACCAATTAGGGTAACAAGATAATATATGAGCTTTTGTGAATTCATCATGTGTAGATATTAAATATCACATTTTATATTTGATTGGATTTCGTGTATTTTATATATTTAAATTTTTCACAGCATATTTGAGCAAGTGTAGATAGAATCACCATTTATGCACCAGACCTTATTGTGTATTTGAATTTTGTTTGGACTTAGAGTGGAAGTCCAGGTCAGACAGCCGAGTGGTGATTGTTTACCCTGTCTCCCCATTAGTTGCGCCACTAGTTGCATTGTTAAAAAAAAAAAAAATTATAAAGTTTTGAAGTATACAATATGTAGCCTAAATAGTTAGGCTATGTTATAAATAGGTGACACATCCAGTTTAAGTATGATGTGAACTCTCCAGTGTGATAAACTCTACTACAGGGGGAAGTGATATAAAGGAGATAACTTCTCCAGTGTGATAAACTCACCAGTCCTTATATTATTATATGGGAGAGCTTTAGTTATAGAATACAGGGGATGATATACTAAGTAGACTTGTGCACGGCAAAAATTTTCAGTAAAATTCGATTTCGGACAAATTTTTTTTTTTCCATTCGGAGGATCCGAATTTCAGACCAGACTTGTTCGACTCGGACGAAATTTGGCAATAGTCCAAATTATTCGGCCGAATATAAATAAATCTTCAATAAAAAAATAAAATTAAACTCTTAAATTGCACCCATTATGTAACACATTATTACTGCCAAAACTGTAAAAAAAGTTTTTTTTTTCTTTTGTAATTTTTTTAATAATAAATGAGAATTTATATATGTATATGTCACATCAGATTAAAGCCCTTTCTGCCCTTTAAAAAGCTATATAATATGTGTTTGTGCAATAAATGAGAGAGATAGGAATTATGGTTGAACACACACATAGCAAAAATACGAAAATTGCTTGTTTCCTTAAGTGGTTAATATCTCTGCACTTTGCACGAACTGTAAAGCACCTGTTTTACCAGATCTATTTTAGCAGCATGTAGCAATATTGTAATAGTTTCAGGCGGGAAATCACTGTCCGAATTTCCGAAATTTACACCGAAATTTCAGACTAGGTCCGTTTCGAATTCTGATTTTTTTTTGTGGACAGGCCTTGGCTTTCAGAAGGTCCGATTGATGCCGAATATGCTTTATTTGTCCGAATTCCGAAATTGGCCGAACCGAATCGCACAAGTCTAGTACTAAGGTGTGATAAAGAGCAGATCACTTTTCCAGTGTGGAAGTCTCTAGTTACGTTATTCAATAGGAGAGCTTTAGTTATAGACTATAGGAGGGATGCTGTAAGGTGAGATAAAGAGGAGATCTCGTCTCCAGGATGATATACTCTCCAGTTCCTATGTTATTCTATGGAGCATGTACACTAACACATTTGATAAGTGACGCCCCCCAGCTGCCTCCAGACTAAAACTCCCATTACCTCCTGCCAGCTAATGGCTGGCGAGGGATAATGGGAATTGTAGTCTTCTTCACCAACTGGAGGACCTCACGTTGCCACCACTGCCCTAACAATATTAAAGTGCCCCCCAAATAATTTTTTACATAGTGTTAAGCATATTAATACTTGTATTATCCTTAGTAAGTCCAGAAGTATTTAGAAATCCAAAATCTTTGGAGATTCACCGGCAGGCGTCTTGACGTAGAGTAATCTGTGCGCTTGTGTTGTCCATCCCTTTCTGTACCTTAAGGTACAATGCAACTCCCCCTTACCAGTCATAGAGGATACAGGGATGGACAGCACAGGTGCGCAGGTGCCTCTTCAGCAAGATGTCTGCTTTGTCGTCTGCAGTGAGTCTCCGAACAAGATGGATTTCTAAATAAATGCCAGACTTACTAAGGAGAATACAAGTATTGATATGCTTAACACTATGTGAAAAATTATTTGGGGGGCACTTTAATATTAATTAAAGTTCTGCTTTAAGCTGGAGACATTTCAGTGTATAGGCTTCACAGAATAACATAAAAATTGCAAAGCTTATCTGACCATTATCTCAGCTTTTTATTGCATCTCTCCTCAGGTGAACTGTCTAGAGTAAGGGCCGTATGTTCAAAGAAGTAGCGCAATAGCGCTTGTCTTTTTTTTTAACAACATTTTATTGTACGTTGTCTTCATATATATTTTCAAAGAATGTCGTTTGTTATAGAAAATATGTTGTTTTTTTCTTTGAAGTATGATTTCTGACTGTAAATATCGTAAAAAAAAAGACAAAGATGTAGCGGAAATGCTACTGTGAGTAGTGACAATAATATTGGTATGTTAAAAATGTTTATTTTGTAGAGAGCAATTAAGATTATTCATATAATTAATATTTTTGAATCAAATATTATAATTTAGCATTTTTAAACAGTGTTAGAATGAATAATAACTATATAATAATGATTATTATAAATATACCTGGATATTTCTATTTTATCAATAGATGCAAATTTATTTCCCTATCAAACGTTTTCCAGATTCATTTTACTACACTTTTTAACTGACGTAAATATTTTTGCCGTTTTTAACATCATTTTTTTTTCGATGAAATCAGCATATTTTTATTGCTACTATGTGACACTGGTGGCGGATATTTAAAGGGATAGTAATACTTTGTTTTATCTTTATTTTATATTGTAGGCATTAAAAAAACATGAAGAACGATATAAGTCTTATCTCTCAAACCTTTATGGTTTGACAGATATCCACAAACAAAGTTTTCCCTCCCGCCCCTTTTACCTAGTGTAAGCCATCTCTTCTCAGATATGGAATCCAGTCCATAGACCAGACAGATAGCAGCAGGGGACAATATTCTTCCTATCAGAACAATGAAAGCCCTGCCCCCCTTGACAAGCTTTTCAGATTTTTCCCTTATCTTAAATGAAGATTGTTCCTCTCTGGCAGTCTACGTGGGCACCTCCCTTCTGCTCTGGCTGAGCAGTGTTACATCAGTAAAAGGGGCGGGAGGGGGACACTTTGTCATTGAATTACTCTTGAACTATAACTCTGACAGTATTGAAATAACACTCTCCAAAGTCCAAATACTATAATGATTAATTAGAGCTGCTTTTATTATGAAACATTACTATCCCTTTAAATTAACTTTTAAGGATTTGTCCTTTCCTCTTAAATTCCTCCAAATTACTGCAATTGTGTCTCAACCTGCTGTACTGGCCAAAGGGCATGTTGTTAAGCCACTTGTGGTAATGTCCACTATATGCTCTTATGTATTGGTTTGACACTACCGGTTTGCGGTAGATGGTATTTCCAATAGTGATTGCTGACTCAGAAAGATAGGGTTAAATCCAAAAATTCTATCTGCTTGTGGTTTATATGTTTTGTAAACCTTAGGCCTCTATAATTATGATTGAAATCTGATACCACAATTTCCAGATCTTCCAAGCTACCCTTCTAGATGATGAGTATATGATCAATAAAGCAGCCATAGTACATGAGGTTACCCCCCTGAGTTTTTAATCCACCTATTATGGGCCTCCCAGTGGCCCATAAACAAATTGGCATAGGAAGGGACAAACCTTGTGCCCATGGCGATACCCCTAACTTGGAGGTACCATTTTTTTCTGGTAGGAAAAGAAATTGTGCTTAAGCATAAATTCTGTGCATTCCAACAGGAAGTCTTTTTGTGCTTTAGGTATTTCAGAATCTAGGCCTAGATAAAAAGCTAAAGCATCCAAGCCCTTGTCATGTTCTATGTTGGTATATAGTGCTTCTACATCTAATGTCATCCATTAGAAGTTCTCATGACATGTGAAAGTTTGCAGTTGTTCCAGAACATGCTGGGTGTCCCTTATGTAGCTTGGGAGCTTAACTACATATTTGTTGTAGAAAACAATCCAGATATGCTGATAGATTTGATGTCATTGCATTTATCCCTGCTTCCTGGTGGTTGAGTGATGTTCTTATGAAGTTTAGGTGCATGGTAGAGAAAAGCTGGATCCACTGTTCAATGTGTAAATACTTGTATTCTTGTAGTGTAATAATCCACTCCCGGAGTGCTGCTGTCTCTAGGATATCCTTGAGGATCCTTTGGTATTGGATACTAGGGTTGTATGTTAGGAGTTTGTAGAATGTTTGATCTTCAAGCAGTCTATACCCTTCCTGTATATAGTCATGTATATTTAGAACTACAATTGAGCCTCCTTTGTTGGCTTCCCTGATGGTAATTTCCTTTATTTTTGCTGTTCTTTTGACTGCTGTTCTTTCTTGTTTGGATAAATTATCTATATTTATCTTCCAACCCCTAATTGATTTATTATATTCCTCCAAGACCATTTGGTAGAAACTCTCTATGTATGGTCCCTTTTATGGATGGAATAAAAAATGTGATTGAGGCTTAAATTTGGTTCTAACAAACGCTACACTTCCAGTTGTTCTTCATCGCCCTCATTTTTAAGTTCCTCAAGTATTTTCAAGATTTCATTTTCTTCATCTTCTTTATCACATATGGGTTAACATTTATTTTTATCTTTATCATTAAAAAAATCTTTTTAGTGTCAATTTCTTTAAAGAATGATTTAGGTCCATGAAGAAAGTGAAGTCATCAGACTGTGCTGTAGGTGCAAATTTGAGACCTTCACGGAATAATGAGACTAAATTAGAGTCCACTCACTGAATTTTGTCCGTCTCTGCATCCGTCCCATCCCAGGACCAGATTGCAGCTCTAAGGGGAGAAGTCCAGAAGGGGTGGGAGGGGGATCTTTTTACATTTAATATCTTTTGAACTATATAAAAATAAGTTATTAAACCTAGAGCAATGTCTTAGATTTACAATAGAGAAGACTCGCCGATCTGTTTTATTTCACACATTACTATCCCTTTAAAATAAGACAGTTTACTGAATTAATATTGATGACTTAAGGGAAAATATATTACAACATTACTGATGTGACCCTGTAAAATCATCTAACATTTTTTAGAACAAGAGAATTGACTGGAGTTGCTGTAGTAACAAGGTATTTAGACGGGCTTAACAAGCAATCATCCATCTCACCCTCTTCTTACCCTCATATTTTTACATTACTTTCTCAATTTTTCCATTTTTGATTCTGTCATTTTATCCTTTTTATTGTTAAAGGGGAACCAACACCTATTTACTTACTGAAAATGGGAGCAAAACCAATACTAGAAATTCTTGTAATATTTTTCAGATTGCCCAGGTTTTGTGAAAGTACACTTAATACATTATAATGTGACGTCACCCGTCAGCATGTAGTTGTACTGCCGGCAATCCCCCCTGTGGCATTATATGCCTGCCCACCACCTGCCCATTTACCTCCCAGAGTCTGTCTAAATAGCTGCCTGTAGGCGGCAGCAGCAGCATGAAGGAGCAAGTCGGACAACAAATACATGGTAAAATGCAATGTCCTGCAATGATAAATCCCTTTGTTCTTAGAATTCACTTGGGTTCACATGGAAGAATCTGGGCAAATATTTATTGAATGGATTAACCCTTTGATTGCCAGAGTGGTAGCCAACCCATTTTTTTGCAATGGGTTGGCTATGCCCCCTGCACTCCAAAGGTTAAGCATAATTTCCCCTAGAGACTGATCACCTGCTGACAAAAGCCAAAACCCAGAATGTGGGTGGGCCATGGTCTGTATGATGGCCTTTGGGGTGGCAGAGCAGATTGTTCACACAGAAGAATTTGGCGGTTATCGGAAACACCAATGATTGGCTGACTCATATGGGCATCAGTAACTCATCCATGGCTGATTCTGACATGGGCTTCCAACCAAACAAATTCCCACCCACTCACACTTAAAGGGATAGTAATGTTTCAAAATAAAAACAGCTCCAATTAATCTTCATAGTATTTGGGCCATGGAGAGTGTTATTTCAATACTGTCAGAGTTGTAGTTCAAGAGTAATTGAATGATAAAGTATCCCCCTCCCGCCCCTTTTACCTAGTGTAAGCCACCTCCCCTCAGGTGTGGAATCTGGTCTTAAGACCAGACAGCTCACAGCAAGGAACAATCTTATAACTGTGAGAACTATGAAAATCCTGCCCCCCCTTGACAGGTTTTTCAGGTGTTCCCTTATGCTAATTGAAGATTGTCCTCCTCAGCGATCCATCTGGTCACCATTTTTCTGTTCTGAGGTGAGCAGTGTTCCATCAGTAAAAGGGATGGGAGGGGGATACTTTATCATTCAATTACTCTTGAACTACAACTCTGACAGTACTGAAATAACACTCTCCATGGCCGAAATACTATGAAGATTAATTGGAGCTGCTTTTATTTTGAAACATCGCTATCCCTTTAACGTAGGAACGTAGAGCAGTCCAGGTAAATAAGATAACTGACTGATACTGGGAACCAATGTTTTGGGATCCAATCACTATTGTGATTGTGGTCTAACTCTCACTTCTATTGAAAATGTACTTTTCTTTTCTTTTTTTTTCTCTTTTTTTTTGTACTGGAAGTTTGAGTTTTAGAAAGACACATTCTTCAGTTCTTTAATTACCATACAGAGTTGTTTGTGACGAACAAGTCATTGCTTTCAAAAGCCACAAAGTACTTTAGTGACCATTCTTCTTAATTTTTTTAAACCTTCTAATTTCATTGCTTTTGACACAAAGCTTTGCAACCAGAGCATAATTACTGTATAAGTTATTTTATTCTTGCAAAGTTGTAATTTTCCTAAAATTAGTCGGACTACCTCAATTATGTAAATTGAATCTTGAGAAAATAATGAGTATATTTGAGAGCGACACAAAGATACTCTCCAGGAAGCTACACACATCGGAAGAGGGCTCCATTTTACAGAACAATGTAGTTTACCACCGTCTCTACAATCATGTCAGAATTTCTTTTTCTCTTTCTTTCCATTTTTATGTATGGGAGTAGAGAACATTCTTTCTTTGTTTAAAAGTGAAATAAGGCAGAACAGTTGCTTCTTGTAGCTGTTATGTTGCAGATGCAGATTCTGTTGTCTGTAATATATCATTATGCAAGTCTTAAAGAAAAAAGAACAGGGTTAAATGTTGAAATCTGCCCAAGTAGCTCAGTTGGTGTTAGCGTTCAACACCAGGGGCTGAACCTCAGGACCAGGACATGCACGATGGGACTTATTTTTTATATATATATATATATATATATATATATATATATATATATATATAAAAGCAAATATACAAAGTATTGGTGCACATCCACATTTTCATCACCATTAACCCTTTACTCTGTGGCATTATGCCTGCATATTATTACTATATTAAAGATGAGGATTTAGTTACATTATATGGCCATAGAATGCTAAGCTTGCCACCAACGCCAAGGTACCTCAGTTTGGCAAGTACCTAACCTTAAAATGCTTTGTCTTATGAGCTGAATCTCTCCTACTATAGGCAATTACTAACCTTAATTTACTTTATCCTGAGAGCTGAGTCTTGGTCAGCTTTACTCATTAATGGAGAGAGACTCTCTGACAGGCATTATATAGTGTCCTAAAGACAATGAGCATTGCACCTGGGGGTGGGAGGGGTGCTTGAACCAATAGAAGCTGGTCAAAACTTCCAAAAGTACAATTCCAGTCCAGGTTTTGGTAAGCACACCCAAAGAAAAAAGCACATTTAACATTGTTGGAGTGCAACCAATTTTGACCAAAATAGCTAAAAGCAAATATACAAAGTATTGGTGCACATCGACATTTTCATCACCATTAACCCTTTACTCTGTGGCATTATGCCTGCATATCACTACTATATTAAATATGAGGATTTAGTTACATTATATGACCAATGCAACAATGGTCAAAATTGGTTGCACTCCAGCAATTTTAAATGTGCTTTTTTCTTTGGGTGTGCTTACCAAAACCTGGACTGGAATTATATATATATATATATATATATATATATATATATATATATATATATATATATATATATAACTGGTGTGTCAAATTTTTGTTTAACATTGTATCGACCACCCACTAAATTCAGGTGGAAGGGGTTTTCATTCACTTTTTTCCCCACCATAACCTTTTCAGTTTGTGCACCAAGCCTCAATAGCAAGCCAGTAAAACCCAACCTCATGCTGATGAGTTGCATTGACAATGAAACGGCTGTCCATGAGTGGTTCACTGGCTTTGCATCTCTTCCTGAGTTTTGTCTTAAAGCTGTTGCTCAGCATACACATACTCTAAGGAATCCATGTATAAAGTGGAATCTGAGGCAAAAAGGAGATTCCTTGTTAAACTTATTTGCATATGCCTACCCAGAATCCCTTGCAGTAGTAACAACACTGCAAATGTGAGATTTCTGTGGCAAAAGCAAGTCTTTTGGCTTGACTGGTGTGTCAAATTTTTGTTTAACATTGTATCTACCACCCACTAAATTCAGGTGGAAGGGGTTTTCATTCACCTTTTCCCCACCATAACCTTTTCAGTTTGTTTTTTTCTCTCTCTCTCCCTCTCTCTCCCTCTCTCTCCCTCTCTCTCCCTCTCTCTTTTAGACCATTCCAATTAAGGGATTTGTTGTCAATAACGCGATTGCGGCTCAGCTGCAAAGCCTCTGTGTCGACCGACACGGATCTCCTGCTGACAGCTTTACAGATGTCAGCAGGAGACATCAAACTTTAAATGCCTGTATCTCAAACCACAGCGGTATGAGAGATAAAGATTTTTTGCATTTAGCTCAACTTTTTAAGCTCTTCTAAATGCAAAAAAACTTTTTTTTTTTTTTTTTTTACATTACTAACTCTTTAAGACATACAAAGATTGCATATAAATATGTGCTACAACAATAAGTTGACATCATATTACAAGTAAAACATTCTAGAATCCACATAGGATTATAAACTACCCCATAAAAGGTTCTTAATCATAAACTTGTCTGTTCAACCAAGTTTTTAATCCTTTAAGGACTAGTGATCCTGGGGGAGGATTCCCCTTAAGGAGCACATTGACGACATTCAGCTGATCACATGTGCTGGATGCCAACTGAGGTCTGATAGTGACCGCTCCTGTCTTGGAGTGGTTGATTCCAGATCCCGCTAATGCTCACAGCTCTTTCCCACAGGAGCACCGTGAGCACAAAAACATGATGTGACAGGACCGTTGCTTGTCCTTAAGGGGCTAATACAGTTTTCAAATATGCAAACTTGAATTAATGTGAAAGTTCCACTTTAATGTTTAACTTCAGAATATGTGTTTATAGATTAGTCTGTGTAAATAAAATTCTTTGGCCATACTTGAAATTATTTATTCAGTTACACAAAGAGGTTTCAATAGCTTATGAAATAACCTAAAATTTTTTGGTATTGCCCCACCCACCAACCCTGCTTCCAGCGGCACCACCTAAAACAAAAGTGTCCCTCTTTGGCCATTTGAAATATTGGGAGGTGTGGGGTTTATCAGAGCTTTTTTTGGAGTATGAATTGGTATTATGCAGGAGTAGAGCTAGAAAATGAATTCTAGACTTTACTTTGCATGAAATCTTGTTCATACATTCCCTCAACAAGCTTTACTGGTTTGAAGGCCAGAGAGTATGACTTGGGCTTATATAGTCTCACAAATGGAGATCATTGTCTAAATTATCCAAGCCTCCTCCCCTCGTTATTTTAAATGGTTTGTGTGTTGAGATGAAGTAATATTCTGTGGTTGTGTTGTGTCTCGGTACATTTAGATTTTAGTAAGCTGATATGGGGAACAGAGGAAAAAGATAGAGAGAGCGAGATAAAGAGAGAGAGAGAGAGGGAAAAGGGAGAGAGTGAGATAAAGAGAAAGAGAGGGAGAGAGAGTAAGATAAAGAGAGAGAGAGAGGAAGAAGGGAGAAAGTGAGATAAAGAGAGAGAGAGGGAGAGAGAGAGAGCGAGATAAAGAGAGAGGGAGGGAGAGAGAGTGAGATAAAGAGAGAGGGACTTCTCCATATTAAATGGGTTGTAAGAAAGGAAAGTAATAAGCTCAGAGAACAAAGAAATGAGGCTGAAGCCGCTGCTACAGTACTAAGAATGATGCACATCATTCCTCACCTGAGAACTTGCCGGGTTTCACCCACAGACTCTGGATTTAGAGCTCTGTCTCCGGAAGAAACCTTCAAATCTCTGGGTAACTCTGACACTCATGGCATCTGTGAGTGTGACGCTTGATTAATGTGTATTACTGCTGCCGGATGTCCAGCCACCTCCGCTTGCCACCATGTGTCCCCCTCACTTCCCCCCCGGTCCACACCACCTGACTTAGTGACTCATGAGACAGCCAGTTGTTGCTGCTGGCACGCTGGAGAAGAGTGAAGCCAAGGTGATGATGTTAACTGCGCAGACTCTCAGGGCATCTGCACAGGAGCGCCAGTGAGTGGAGGGCTGGTGGCAAAGCACGGTCGGCGAACCTTACTGGAAGTGGAACCTCCAAACCGGCATCTATCTGGAAGTTCAAGTTACCTGTCAGGGCCAGATTTACATTCCAGGACCCCCCTAGACAAGGCACTCTGGGCACCCTTAGCTCCGCCCATAGCCACAACCCACTCCTCACATGACCACACCACCAGTCTCATCCACTGTTACCTGGCCCAGAATATAGCTTTGGCCTATAACAAACAAGAACATAAAAGCTTTGACCCCTTGGTTGCTAGAGAGATCTCCAATGCAGATCTCACTAGCATCCAAGGGGTTAAATAATAGCCTGTAAAGGGGTGTATGAGTTACTGCATGGATACAGTGATTGCTCTGGCCACACCCACAATTCAGCATGTGGGTGTGGCCAGCACTGCTGAGACGCCCCTCAAAATCTGGAGCTCTAGGCAGATCCCTAGTCTGCCTAATGGGAAATCTGGGCCTGTTACCTGTATAAGTGTGTTGGTAAGTCAGTAATTTACTCCACGGTGAATAATTGGATTAATATTGCAAGGTCTCTGGTTCAGCTCATTTCGAAAGTTCCCAGGTGTGATCATTACCAAGCATGGATAGCAAGCAACAGAACATTAAATAGCCAATTTAATTGAATAAAATATGGTCTGCTGTGTTTCTCTGCATTAAATAGATTTTCACAGAGATGTAGGAATCCACCAGTTCAGCTCTGATGGCATTAACCTCAACTGTTGTGTATGCAGTTTGGGGGAATGCTCTAGCTCAGCGACTCTAGGCTCTAGTCTTTGGGGCACATCAATATGTCAGGTGTTAAGGATATCCCTGACTAAACTAAGGTGGATCCATCACAGTGACTGAGCCACTGATTATACGTCTGTGAACAAGAAGGGAGAGCCCGAAGACCTGCAGTGTTGGTGTGTCCTGAGGACTAATGTTGAGACACTTACATACTAGTCCTCTCGGTGGTGCATTATTTGGAGAACAACACAAATAATTCTGCAGCTGCTCAGAAAACAGACCCAAACTTAAAGGTCACAGAAATAAAAAATCCCACATATAATAAAATGTAAGCAATTAACAGAGCAACTACAGAACAACTACTAGAACAACTAGAACCGACATCTAAATTCCCCACTGGTGATCAGACCGGTATACTCAATTAGAGGCCGATCTTGACATCTTATCTATATAACTTTGTTTTGGTACTGTGCACTACAGGCCGTTAGGATTGAAGTGACAGACTTCCCCTCTTTTATATATATTCTCATTTACATTGTTTATACAGTTTGGAGAGACCACAGTGATAAGTCAATGCCACTATACTGATATATTTTTTCCTATAGGTAATTTCTCAATGACATACCTACCAAGTGTCCCTCTTTAGGAGGAACAGTCCCTCTTTTAGACCCAAATCCCTCTGTCCCTCTTTCCCACCCTGATGTCCCTCTTTTTAGGAGATCAGACTGTATGGTGTGGATATACATTTATCACACTGCTCTACAGCAATAAAACTCACATTAATGTCTGTATAAACATCAGTATATGTGTTTATAAATTAGTCTGTGTAAATAAAACACTTTGGTTTTATTATAAGTCATTTATTAGGTTACACAAGGAGGTGTCAATAGGTCATGAAATAGCCTAAAAATTCTCAGCAATGCCCTGCCTATCAGCCACACCCACAAGCAACACCCCCTAAACCACAAGTGTCCCTCTTCGTCAATTTGAAATGTTGGAAGGTATGCAATGATGTAAAGCAGGGCTGTCCAAGTTCAGTCCTCAAGGACCACCAACATGCCAGGGTATAAGGATTTCCCTGATTAAGCACAGGTGGGCCAATCAACATGAATGATCCACTGATTAACTCGCCTGTGCTTAATCAGTGAAATCCTTACAGCCTAGCCTGTTGGTGGGCCTTGAAGACTGGACTTGGACAGCCCTGATGTAAATAATGGTACATTACATAAATATATAGTAAGTCATAGGTTTCAAAGGCAGAATGATAACACCAAGCACATGATTAGATCTACTTGTTTCCCTAACCCCTTAAGGACCCATGACGGTCCTGCACCGTCATGGGTTGTTATACCCTCCGAGCACGCTGCTATCATTAAATCCAGGCTGAGACTGAGCCCTTCTTCCTTCTTCCGGTTCATGCGATCGCCGTATCAGCGATCACATGTACCGGCATAGTGACAGACAGAGGCAGCATGCAAAGCATGCTGTCTGTGTCTGTCTCGCCTGCCTCTGTCTCCCTTGCCCTCAGGGGAGACACCTAGTGGTTAAAAAAAATACAGCAGTTGGGGGTATTAACCCCTTCACTGCTGGTGCATGAGGCTGGCTAAATGCAGGTCAATTTTTGACCTGCAATTTTACACTTTTTTTTTTTTTTTCTTAAAAAAAACCCACAACACACTTTTTTTTTTTTTTACAAAAACATATTTTTATTTTAAAAAAATATATATATAATTAAACAATATTGCAAGTGTGATTGTTGTGGAGCCATGTAATACACTTATATACACCACCAAATGCCAGGGACAAAAAAGTGTCAAAATAGGGTGGGAAAAAGGGACATGGGGATTTTCACCCAGGGGGGACAGTGGCCACTTTAAACTGCGCATTTTGTAGGTATGACTGACCGGTCATACCTTTCATGCAGTCTCCATAAAAAATTAACCCTTTGTGGCCAATTGATCCCAAGAGAAAAATCAAAAATGGTGTTTTTTTTAACTTTTTTTTACCTTTTTTTTTAAATTTTAATAAAGTGAATGGTGGGTTATCCATATAAATAGGGTATCAAATGAAAGCCCTATTTATGCTTAAAAAACAGTATATAATTTATGGGGGTGGGATAAAAGCCTAAGAGGGAAAACACTGTTGAACAAAGACACAGTCAAAAAGGTCAGAATTGCTCCGGTCCTTAACCCCTTAGTGACGGTTAACGCCCGTCTAACATTTATTTTTTTTTTTTTCAAAAGAATCCGGAGTCCCCGAACGGCGTGCAGCCGCGCGGGGATCCGGATTTCCGGGACGTACATGTACGTCCTCTGTCACTAAGTGACAGCCACAGAGGACGTACATGTACGTCCATTGTCGCTAAGGGGTTAAAGGAGCAGTAAACTTTTATTTATGAAAACACATATTTACAGAGCTTTACCTGCTGAATAAAACAAGGTCACTCCCATAGCTGTCAGATGTTTTATTCAAATTTTATAACAGTTCAAAATAATTTACTGTGTTTACTTCCTGATAGTTCTAACTGACAGGAAGTGACAGGCAGTTTCTATCACATTCTATGGAGAACTGTATGTCTCTGACTTTTCTGACTTTCCTCTCCATTAGAATCTAACAGGAAATCTAATTAGAATTTGACCACTAGAGGGCACTGCTAATGTAAAAAAACATGGGTTTAAACTGTAATAACTCTGGAAATATAAATCTCTCAGCAGTGGGAGTACCCTTATCTTACTCAATAGGAAAATCCCTACAATATATATTTTTTCATAAAAAAAGTTTACTGCTCCTTTAAGGGAAAACGACCTCAGATTTTCCTGGTCCTTAAGGGGCTAAAACAGCAGTAGCTTGCAAATTATCAACAGTCAGCACCTGTCACTGACACACAAATAAACCTGCTGTATTCTGATTGGTGCATTCCCATAGATGAACCAACCCACCTTCCCCAGGTCAGGCACCAATCAGAGTAACAGAGAAACCTCAAGACACATTTCACTGCTCCATATAACTGTCAGTTAGCAGTAAAATAAGAAAGCAATAGAATTTTGAAGCTGTTAGACATTTCTGCCAGTTTAAAATCTTTAAAAATAACTGCTTTATTTTTATTTTTCTTGTTTCTATTTGTGTATAAATGTTTAACTTTGTACTGTAATTTCTCTCCAGGATATATTTGAAACTGAAAGAAATCACAGTGTATTCTTCCTGGCAAAACACATTCTAAGTACAATACATAACAAAGCAATGCAAAGGAAACCATTCTAGCACCCAAGGGGATGAAGTTAAAGGAGCAGTAAACTTTTTTTTATGAAAATACATATTTTACAGCGCATTTCCTGCTGAATAAAACAAGGTCACTCCCATCGCTGTCAGATGTTTTATTCAAAATTAATAGCAGTTTAAATAATCAGGAAGTGAATTTACTGTATTTACTTCCTGATGGTTCTAACTGACAGGAAGTGAATTTACTGTGTTTACTTCCTGATAGTTCTGACAGGAAGTGACAGGCAGTTTCTATCACATTCTATGGAGAACTGTATGTCTCTGACTTTTCTCTTCATTAGAATCTAACAGGAAATCTAATTAGAATTTGACCACTAGAGGGCACTGCTAATGTAAAAAAACATGGGTTTAAACTGTAATAACTCTGGAAATATAAATCTCTAGGCAGTGGGAGTACCCTTACTTTACTCAATAGGAAAATCCCTACAATATATATTTTTTCATAAAAAAAGTTTACTGCTCCTTTAATATAAGAATACTCTGGGGGGTGATGTACTAATACAAACCTTTGAGTACCAGAGCAGTAAATAATACATTGCAACACAAGGGGGAGATGCACTAAGGTGTGATAGAGAAGTGATAAAGTGGAGATAACTTCTCCAGTGATATCACTTCTCCAGTTCCTACGTTATTCTATGGAGCCAATGTACTACCATCTCTCCCATTTTTGTAGATTTTAGTGCATTGGTCTATACAATAACATAGGAATTGGAGAAGTGATATCACTGGAGAAGTCATCGCCACATTATCACCTCTTTATCACTCCTTAAAGTGATAGTAATACTTTGATACAACTAACTTTAATTCTGTAGGTATTAAAAGTGAAATTAATTACACCCAGTCCTATCTACAGGCTACAGCATGACCCTGATTTGCAAGCACATGTTGTAGACCATTCAGATGAAGTATTTCTGCCTAACTATCGTGATTACGGCTCTGCTGAAGAGCGCAGGACGGTCTGTTGAATGGAATCTCTTCTCTAACACAGAAAGCTGATGTACGTGCAAGGGGAGGAAGGGGGGAACTTTGAAAGCTTATATCTCTCAAACCACAGCGGTTTGAGAAACAGGACTGGTTGAAACTAATTTCGTTTTTTAATACCTACAGAATTAAATTTACTTTTATCAAAGTATTATTATCACTTTACTGCATAACCTTAATAAGTTGGATAACCATCTGCATACTTAGGAACTCTCTGGATCTGCCCCAGAGAGTCCATTAATTACTGGGTCTCTGGGGACAGAGGTTGTGAAGCTCCACCCACTTGCCCTCCTTCTTTCCCTGTTCGTCCCACTCCCCACCTATTCCTAAGTACAATGCAGATAAGACCCACCCACCCAATTAAGCCATGCCCCCTTTATGAAGTGAATCGCATCATCTACATACCCCCGGTCGGAGCACATGAGCCCTCTTAAGAGGCTCAAGAGAATGAAGTTCCCAGGTATGCCTATCCAGCACTCAAAGGGTTAAACATTAAAATAATGCTGAAACCGATTTCCCAGTGCCACGCCTGCTAAGCATCAATTTAAGCTATTTACACCAAAAATGATTCTCTGGGACGGTGGCAGGGAAGTGTATGGGTGTTTCAGGGTGTTCTGTTCCTCTGCTCTTTGTAAAATGATATTTACTGTCAAAGAGCAGAAGGAAATGTTGCAGTTTTATTCCATTTTCCTAGATGTGCTGCATGGGCGGGTACCTGCCCCCCCCCCACACAATTACCCCCTCTGTATAAACAAAGGGCCTGGATGGGCTGGCCTGGGGATCATATTATGACTTTGCCCCCCCCCCCCCCCGGAAAAATTTCTACGGACACACCTGCCGTGCTGTATTGGAGGAGATCTGGATTTGCTCAAATTAGAGTCTTAAAGGGGAAGTTAACCCCCTAATAATAACCTTAATATGGCCACAAAATCACGAGATAATATCTTCAATCAGTCTTCGATGCCAAGTCCATGGAGGTGGCCATTGTTGCTATCAGGACCACAGGACATAGACTCTGCCCAGTGCACATGGTAATCTTTACCCATTAAGAACCTTAGAGGTGTGCACCACATTGATTCACAATATGCTGCATCTGTCTGGTCTTTAACCCTTTG
Source organism: Rhinophrynus dorsalis (assembly GCA_037306005.1). Lineage (NCBI taxonomy): Eukaryota > Metazoa > Chordata > Amphibia > Anura > Rhinophrynidae > Rhinophrynus > Rhinophrynus dorsalis. The sequence goes on from CM074722.1 coordinate 478,427,816, forward strand.
CGTGCCAGAGGTGTGTGCAGTGATTGCTAAGCAATGCGTTGCACAACCCTCTGCCACTCAAAGGATTAAAGGGTTAAGTGGGCTCATGCATTCTGTCTGCTTCAGTTTGAAAAATCAGCCAGCAATTGCCATGTCCGCCTCCTTGGAACAAGGTCAAAATTCATAGAGGTCATTAGGATTTTCTGTCCATAGTAACATAATTGGAGGTTTAAGATTAAGATGTGTTAATTCTCCTTTAAGCATTAGTGTTACTTTTAAAATCAGTGGTAAATGTTCCCTCTGTTTGTTTATAAACCCAGATTTGATGCATTATCTAGATATACAAAATTCTGTTTCTGGTTTTGCTGTCTGCCCTGGGGTGGCAGAGGGGCGAAGAGCAGCGGCAGGCAGCGAATCGAGGGTGGCGATTTTCACAGGAGTGGGTCCTGCCTGATCCTGTGAAAATCTGTGAAGCATGACTCACTGCTACTGCAGTCCACAGGATCACTGAAGCGCACGGCGTTCCCAGTTATCTAGGCAATGTTGTGCACCATTTGCTAGTTTAAAATATCTTTGCATTATTTAAAGGAGTAGTAAACTTTTTTTTATGAAAGCACATATTTTACAGGGCATTTCCTGCTGAATGAAACAAGGTCACTCCCATCGCTGTCAGATGTTTTATTCAAAAATTATAGCAGTTGAAATAATAAGAAAGTGAGTTTACTGTGTTTACTAACTGACAGGAAGTGGCAGGCAGTGTCTATCACATTCTATGGAGAACTGTATGTCTCTGACTTTTCTGACTTTCCTCTCCATTAGAATGTAACAGGAAATCTAATTAGAATTTGACCACTAGAGGGCACTGCTAATGTAAATAAAACATGGGTTTAAACTGTAATAACTCTGGAAATATATATCTCTCAGCAGTGGGAGTACCCTTATTTTACTCAGTAGGAAAATCCCTACAATATATATTTTTTCATAAAAAAAGTTTACTGCTCCTTTAATGTACCTGATTCTGTATACTTATTTCCCTAACACAGAAGTAGCTTGCAAATTAGGAATTAGCTGAACAACTTGCGTTCCAGGGAAATTCAACTAGAGAGAGTTTCTCAATCCCTTCTTATCTCCAGTTGACAAAGTGCTGTTCTTTCCATGTACATACTAGACTGGTCGTGCTATGCTTTTCCACACAAATACTCCGGTAAATTATCATTTAGCACACTGTAATTTTATGCTATTTTATATCCCAGTAGTGTACTTGGATTATAACAGGCTTGTGCTTCTCAATTCTTTACTGTGCTCATCAACCAAAGTGATAGCTAAGAGTAAAGTGTGTTTTCAGGGCCGTATTTTACAATATTATTGCTATTAATAAAAACAAACTATGCTTCTTTCTTGCGAGGTTTGGGAAAAGCACATAAAGACGAGTGATGTTCTCTCGTAATGTGGAGCGGAGGAAATAAATGAATGTGATAAACAAATCATACTCGTTATCGAATTTGCCTCTAATATCAGAATGCTCTGCTTTATGATACAGTGCTATCAGACTTTCTAATGATCGATCGGCAAGGAACGTGCAATTGCCATTAGCTATTCACAATCACAGGGAGCAACAAAATATCTTGAATTTGTTGCTGCTGAGATTTCAAGACATCACTTAGACATACCCTGAATTTTTTTGCACCTAAACTTAAAAGGGCAGTAAACTTTTTAATGAAAACCTATATGTTATAGAGCTTATCCTGCTGAGTAAAACACGGTCACTCCGGCTGCTGTCAGTTAATTCCAGATATTTCTAACTGACAGGAAGTGAATGTACTGTGTTTACTTCCTGATGTTTCTAACTGACAGGAAGTGAATTTACTGTGTGTTTACTTCCTGATAGTTCTAACTGACAGGAAGTGACAGGCAGTTTCTATCACATTCTATGGAGAACTGTTTGTCAGTGACTTTTCTCTCAATAGAATGTAACAGTATAACTTATTGAAATCTGGCACTGTTATTGTAAAAAAAAAACCATGAGTTTAAACTGTAGTAATTCTGGAAATATGCATCTCTCAGCAGTGGGAGTACTTTTATTATATACAACAAGAAAAACTCTACAATATATATTGCTTCATAATAAAAGTATAGTCTTAACACTTTGAGCACCAGAGGATGTAATATTCATATATTTGCAATGCATTGCACATCACTCTGATCCTTAACGGGTTAAGTAGGCTCATGCCCTCCCGCAACTTCAATTTGAAACAACTACCACCAGACAAGGGGGTTGAAAGCTTCATCAACCCTTTGAGTGCCATAGGGGTAATGTGTGCCCCCTATGGCACTCAAAGGGTTAAAATCAATGGGAATTTTATATATTTATATTTTCCCCTATGGTGCAGTCAGATTGCTCCAGAATTGTTCCAATTTGTAGCACACTAAGTATGTCATGACAGTCACAGATATGTGAAAAAGTTTTTACATCATGGTAGAATTTAAAATATATTATATTACATGTGAATCTGGGAAGTCTCTGGATCGGACCATGAAACTCTGTTTTTTTATACTTAATTCTCTGAGGACAGAGGCTGATTCAGGCGTCAGTGAAGTCCCTTGTAACTCCACCCACTTCACTGCTGTTTTGACCACTCTCCTGTCCTTTCCACTCTTTGCTCATTTTAAGGGCAAACCCCGCTTCCCCTTCACCGAATCCCACCCACACTATCAAGCCACGCCTACTTTATGATGCAAATTACATCATTTGGACACTCCCACGCTTATATATTAGTACACCTCCAGTGGCTTGGTACAAGAATGTTCCCAGGTATTATTGTATGTGCTACAGTATTTTTCATCAGGCTAGAGAAAGCCACTTTTCTTTGAGATTCTTTCTTCCATGTTATTATATGTCAAACAGGGCCAACATCAAGAGGGGACCAGGGGACTCATGCTCCAGGCCAAGACAAGACGGTGGTCACAGTAGGAAAATAACACAATTTTATGCACAATTTAATACAAGCAGCTGAGCCGGGCCTTCCATGGAAGTTGTGGACGGTGTGGTCTTTCCTATGAACCACGGCCTGCTGTCTGTGAAATGCTTCTCATGTAACAACTGGAGTAGAGACAGAGCTGTATTAATGGAGCTGGGCAGACCTGACCTCATGCTGCTTCTGGATTGGCTGGAGAGAAACACATCATGCACCTCCCATCAGAGGCAGTAAGAGGTCAGGGCCACCCCAGCTTTATTAGTGCAGCTCTGCCTCAGGCGCCAGAGTACTGTCAGTGCTGTATATTCCTCAGACAGTGGGCTGTGGCTCATAGGAAAGGCCCGGCTGGCTATCTTAAATCAAGCTATGACGCAGACTATTCACAGGCAGTGGACAGCGCTGTGGCTTCCATGAAAGGCCGAGCCCATTTGTCTGTGGTAAATTATGCACTATACATTAAGCTGTTCCCAGGCCCCATTCTTGCAGCCTGTGACCTTCAAGTATCCTGCTAACAAAGTAGTGGGAGCAGCCTCTCTACTTTCCATTTCTCTGAAATGAGTTGCGTACCCCTCTGGCACTCAAAGGGTTAAGGGCCAAAGATGCAATGCTTTGTACATTACTCTGGTCCTTAATGGGTTAAGACATTATTCCTGGTACCAGGAGGATCCCTTCTGCTGACCTACACAGCAGCACTAGGGTGATCACATTTCCATTCTGCCATTCAGGTACATTGTGGAGATGATAGCAGTAGTGTTCTTGTCCTCTGGTCTAGTGCAGCTACGTGGGACGGATCAGTGAGCAACCTGCTATTTCTCCAGCTCACCACAGAGCAGGGCTGGTGCAAGGATTTTTGTATACACAGGCGAAGGTGCATTTTGATGCCCCCCCCTGACCCAGACACAATCCCCTGCCCCCCCGACCTTGCCACAATGCTCCCTTCATCTCCATAATGCCCCCTCCACAATGCTCCCTTCATCTCCACATTGCCCCTTCCGCAATGCTCCCTTCATCTCCACAATGCCCGCTTCATCTCCACATTGTCCCTTCATCTCCACATTGCCCCTTCATCGCCACAATGCCCCTTCCACAATGTCCCCTTCATCGCCACAATGCCCCTTCCACATTGCCCCTTCCATAATGATCCTTCATCTCCACATTGCCCCTTCCACAATGCCACCTTTCTCTACACATTGCCCCTTCCACAATGCCCCTTCATCTCCACATGCCCCTTATCCCCTACCTTGAGTCCCTGGTAGTCTAGTGTCGTGCCATAAGAGAGATCTGTGCCTTCTTCGGCACAGAGCTTAAGCTCCCACTCGCTGTTCTCAGTAATGCAGAGCGCTGGGAGATGATGTCATCTCCCAGCACTCTGTATTACTACAGAGCCTGGGTCGCTCTGCGTTTATGAGTGTCACATAGACAGCGCGAGGGAGCGCTTGGTAGTGTAAATCAGTGCTCCCTCGCGGCAGATATATATCTTTTAAAAAACTTTTTAAAAATTCCCAGCTTCCCCCTTTTCGGCACCCTTCCATTGTGGCGCCCTAAGGCGGCTGCCTGTCCTGCCTTATGGTAGTGCCGGCCCTGCCACAGAGTTCTAAATACTAGAGGGAGAACTGCCCATTGACTGCTCTGACAGAAAGCAATGCCTATGGTGGGCTGCAAAATAATGTACATCATACCCAAAGCCTTATACTAGCATTACACTACAACAATACTGCACTGCACCTCCTGTCTGATGTCAGGATCAAGGCTGGGTTCTCTGTCTACTGTTTAGAACTCTGTCTGGAAGCCATTGTGTTGTAGCCCAGCAGAGGCATCACTTCCTGTCACAGTAGACAATGAGCAGTTCTTCTTCTACTGTTTAGATCTATGTGTTCTGGAGTCTTCATTCTGGGACTTCACACTGTCCCAGATGGGGGTCTGCCCGGGACATGGGACACACATTTAAGATCAGGGACTGGGCAATCAGGGATACGCGGTCACCCTAAGCAGCACATGTCACATGATAGAAAACTATCTCATCTCCTTGTGACTTGCTGCTTTTGCTAGACTCTTCTAAGGCCCTCAGGGCCCACTAACAGGCCAGGACGTGTGAATTTCTCTGCTAGAACACTAGTGTTTTAATCAGAAGCTCAGTTCATTTGATTACCTCACCTGTGCTCTAACAGGGAAATCCTCAAATCCCGGCTTGTTAGTGGCCACTGAGGGCACGGGTTGGAAATCACTGTCTTACGGTAAGTTATGTATATATAATTACTAAATGTATTTATATAGATTTTGTCTTTCATATTCTCTTTTGCCTCTATGCTGCCTTTCTTTATGCCGCCACTGTCCCCCAGTTCTTTCTGTCCCTCCGTGTACGCTTTCTTCTGTCCCTTATTTGCCCTTATTTTGTGCTCCTATCTCCTCCTCTGCCCATCTGGTGTCTCTTATTTACCTCCCTTATGCCTCCTTTTGTGCCTCCATTTTCCCTATGCCTATCCTTTGCCTTTTTGGGCCAATCTGTTGCCCCATGTGCTTCTATCTTGCCCAGCTCTGCCCCCTTGTTGATCTCATTTGCCTCTGTTTGCCATCTATTGTGCCCTTCTGTTGTCTCTCATCAATGACCACTTCATAGTTGAGATTTTTATGGGTCAGTCCTATAACCAAAGCTTACCAATGGTAATGGGGGAAGAGGCCCTGTCAGTTGCACTTGTCCTGGGCCACATGATTTCTGACTGTGGCCATGATGTCCAGATTCCCAGGACATGTTCTCTTTTTTGAGCTTAAACAGACAGTCAACCTCCTTTTTAACTTAAAGCAGAACGTTCACATTAACGTCATTGCCTTGCTATACTAGCCTTAAACTCAATAAGTCTGTGGTAATTCAGTAAAATCACATCATCGGCAGAAACCAGAGGACCCGGCAGTGCAGACTCAGTGGCACATTTCCTCCTGTCTGTCCTCTGATTCCTGTCTGTCCCGTTCTCTGCCAGCATTGGTTGGGACGTCCCTTCGAGCCTTAAGTCTCCAGAAGGGACTCACCACGCAGGTGCACAGTGCTTCTCTTGGCAGCTCTGTGCAGCCCGATGCCTACAGAAGATGTGATTTTACTGAACTAAGACAGAATCATTGAGCTTAAGACTAGTATAACATTGCATATCGCTAGGTTAGTAATATGTTCTGGGGATATGTAGTTAATTTGAAAGTTCCACTTTAAGTTCATCAAGTGTAACATGTAAATTGAAATTACCTATACTTTACCTTTTTCATACTCTCCTATTTGTCTTTGCACATTTATGTCTGAGTCATTGAGTTCCCTGAATTTCTGCTGTCAGTGAGATTTCAGTTAGGGAGTATTGTATGATCGCTGTGGAGTATATAGGTGCACACACTACACTTCTGTAGGACTTTAATACCAACAAGATCTGCACCACAAATACCACAACAGAAGCCCATACCTGGGAACTCTATGGATCTGACCTGGAGACTCCTGTTTTGTACTTCATTACTGGGTGTCTGGGGACAGAGACTGATCTCAGGACTCAGTGATTGCCCTTGTAACTCTGCCCACTTCACTACCAATTCTGTTCACTGCCCTTGTAACTCTGCCCACTGCACTACCAGTTCTGTTCACTCTCTCCTCCCTGTTTTCCCACTGTTCTCCCATTTTAATTCCTAACCCCACATTCCCTTCTCAAAACGCCACTCCCCCTATCAAGCCCCACCTACTTTTTGGCACCAATTGCATCATCTGAAATCTCCCACTGCCAACCATTAGTGGGCCTCCAGAGTCTTGGTACAAGAAGAATCCCAGAAATGAGCATGCCCCATATCATGTGTAGTGAAATTATCACAGGGGCCTGAAATGTTACAGTGGCGCTGTTGGTACACTATCCTATGGATAGCTCTGGCCAGTTGACCATAAACCTCTATATGATAGTGTAGCAACTTTCAGGCCTCTATGATACTGCACCTAAAAAAATTCATGTTTCAGCTACAATAACTTTTGAATAAAACACATCTCAACAGTGGAAGTACCATTGTTTTACTCAGGAGGATAAACCCTCCAATATATATATATTTTACACATGAAGGGTTACTATCTCTTTAACAAAGGCACATTGGCCTTATGAATAGAGGAAATAAGAAGCAATTCTACAGAAAATCAATTGCAATGTAGGGGAAGACAATTTTTAACTCCTTTGATTTAAATGGGTGGTTTAACCCTTTGAGTACCAGAGGGGTACACAACGCATTGCAAAGCATGCGTTGCGTACCCCTCTGACACTCAAAGGGTTAACCTTTGAATGCTAGAGACGTCTCCAAAGCATTGCTTCACGATGTATCGGAGAACTCTCTGTCATTTAAGGGGTTAAATCCCCATGGAAATCAATGTGAGTTTCATTTGTTGACTAATTATGGGGCAGTTGTCTTGCCCAAGAATTGCTGTGGTTTGACTGAATACATATACGGCTCATTGCCATCTTGCCCCAAGATGGACAGAAACACTGCAGAGCTGAGGACTGGCATGGCCAAGTGATGATTGTCATGCCACAGTGTGGATGGTGCTCATGAAATGCGTGGGGAGTAGGCGGAATGCAGAGGGAGTGGGCTGGAAAGGGGGCGGGGTTATAACTGAATTAAGCAAGCCGGAGAATTATTCTCCTTCCCGGGAGTCCTGGTAGTTCAATCTGAAAAACAGAATCTCCAATCAGGGTGGATCCAGGGAGTTTCCAGGTATGACAGCTGGGGGTGGGGGGAATGCATGAAGATGATTCCTGTCCTAATCCAGTCACCGGAATCTGTTTTATAACCCTACACCTGCCTAAAGTCAATGTTTGGAGTTTGCTCCATTAAAGTCTTAATTAACAGTGGCAGAATATGTGCTTTGGTGTGTTCTACGGTGATCATACACTGCAGTATATACACCCATTGCTGCAGCCAGAGTCATAACTAGAAGGTACTGGGCTCTGGTGCAGAAAATGCCATGGGCCCCCCCCGACCGCATTGCCCCAATCTCTATCTCCACATTGCCCATAGTGACCACCCCCAGTGCATACCTCCCAAGTGTCCCTCTTTAGGAGGGACAGTCCCTCTTTTGGACCCAAATCCCTCTGTCCCTCTTTCCCACCCTGATGTCCCTCTTTTTAGGATATCAGATTGTATGGTGTGTATATAAGTGTCCCTCTTTTTAGGATATCAGATTGTATGGTGTGTATATAAGTGTATCACATTGCTCTACAGCAATAAAATTCACATTATTGTTTGTATAAACATCAGTATATGTGTACTTATAAATTAGTCTCTGTAAATAAAATACTTAGATCTTGTTATAAGTCATTTATTAGGTTACATAAGGAGGTATCAATAGGTCATGAAATAGCCTAAAAATTTTCTGTAATGTCCCGTGCACCAGCTACGGCCCCAGCAACACCCCCTAAAACACAAGTGTCCCTCTTTGGCAATTTGAAATGTTGGAAGGTATGCCAGTGTCCATCTCCTACCTCCCTACTGGTCCAGCGGCATGGCAGGAGAGGACTGTGCCTCCTTCAGCACAGACCTCTATACAGCTGGCGCTGCCGCTCGATCCTCTCTTCAGTAATGCAGAGCTCTGGATGATGATGTCATCTCTCAGCGCTCTGCATTACTGGAGTGCCAGAGGGAGCTCATCTGCTAGAGGTCTGTGCCGAAGAAGTCACAGACCTCAGCATGTTACTTGTTGCAGATGTGACCCCTATTGTTACACCACTGGGTGCAGCTGCTGCCTTTGGATGTTAACACCAGCCGTGTTGCAATGACTCATATTTTCACCCATTTGTGTTTTTATTAATCATCTGAGTAGATGAGGAGTGTGCAATACATTGTTTTGCAATGCATTGCGCACTTCTCTGTCACTCAAAGGGTTACATTCAAAAGCCCCTTGTATACCATAAAGAAGCAATCCATCCAGTCCTGAAGGGGTGTTTAATCTCTGGTTGAAAAGTGAAAGCCAGTCCTGGCTGTGCAGAAGATTGCTTTGCTTTTGACTGGTGCAGAAACTGAAGGAAGATAATGTCTCTTCTCACAATATTCTTTCAGGGGCCCTCATTTCATTTCCACTCGTGCTGAGCCCTTTTAATTCTGCTTGATGTCTGCCGCTCTCCTCTATCTTCTAACCTCTTCTCCGCTGTCTTTCCTGACTGCTTTAGAACGCTCCAAGTTTTAAATTAAGGTGAGAAGACCGCCGCTGTTCTGCTGCAGGGATGGATTTCAGCACCATGCAAGTTTTCTTAAAGGAGCAGTAATGTTTTATTATGGGAAAAAGTATTTCTATCTATCTATCTATCTATCTATCTATCTATCTATCTATCTGTCTGTCTGTCTGTCTGTCTGTCTGTCTGTGTCTGTCTGTCTATCTACCTATGCCAAGCTGCATCATTGGCATCCACTCATATCGGCTCACCTCTCCAGATGCAGTCTGGGGAGGTGAGTGGATGTGAGCGGATGTGAGCTGATGCTAAAGGTGCAGTTTTGTAGCTATTTTTTGGTCAAAGCTGGTTGCACTCAGGAGAGCGAGCTCAGTTTTTTAATGCACCAGTTGTGTAATCTCCTCAAACATCAGAGTTATAGGTTTTAGTTCCCATCAGGGTTAAATATCTGCCAACCTGCACTGGAACAGCATGGCCGATTATGGTCTATACCCACAGCTTGCTGAGAAGGCTTTCATCCTGCAATGGGTTGACAATGGCTGCACCTTTACCTTTTACATGTGTAAATATATATATAATATAAGTACTAGTCCAGGTTTTGGTAAGCACACCCAAAGAAAAGTACACATTTAAAATTTGCATCCAATTCTGACAAAAACAGCTAGAATCAGAAACACAAAATATAGATGCACATCCATATTTACCCCTTTGAGTGCCAGAGAGGAATCTAATGCATTGCAAAGCAAGGATTGGATACCTCTCTGGCACTCAAAGGGTTAATCGGTATATTAACCCTTTACTGAGCGGCATATTGCCTGCATAGATACTACCACTGTATTAAAGTGGTTATATGCAGGGAATATGCCACGGAATAAAGGGTTAATGCATATTAAATATGGATGTGCATCAATATTTTGTGTTTTTGCTTGTGTGCGTGTGTGTGTGTAAGTGTATGTGTTTGTGGGTGTGTGTGAGTTGGTGTATGTGTATATGTGTGTGAGCAAGTATGGATAGGTGTATGTGTTTGTGTGTGTGTGTGATTGTGTGGGTAAGTGTGTGAGCGTGTGTAGGTATGTGTGTTTGTCTATGTGAGTGTGTGGGTGTGGGTAGGTGTGTGTGATTTTGTGTGTGTGTGTATATGTGTGTGTGTATGTGTGGGTGTGGGTATATGTGTGTGTGTGTGGGGGGTATGTGTGTGTGTGTGTGTGTGTATGCATGTATGCGTATGTTTGTGTGGTTGCATGTGTATGTGGGTGTGGGTATGTTTATGTGTGTGTTTGTGTGGGTATGGGTGTGGGTATGTGTGTGTGGGTATGTATGTGTGGGTATCTGTATCTGTGGGTGTGGGTATGTGTGTGTGTGTGTGTGGAGGGGATATGTGTATACGTGTGTGTGTGGGGGGTATGTGTATATGTGGGTATGAGTGGGTGTGGGTATGTATGTGTGTGTGTGTGTGTGGAGGGGATATGTGCATATGTGTCTAGGGGGGTATGTGTATGTGTGTGTGTTTGTGTGGGTATGTGTGGGTATGCATATCTGTGTGTGGGTGTGGGTATGTGTGTGTGTGTAGGGGTATGTGTATATGCGTCTTTGTGTGTGTGTGGGGGTGTTTGTTTGAGTGTGTGTGTGGGTATGTGTGGGGATGTGTGTGGGTGTGGGTATATGTGTGTATGGGTGCATGTATGCGTATGTTTGTGTGGGTGCGTGTGTATGTGGGTGTGGGTATGTTTATGTGTGTGTTTCTGTGGGTATGGGTGTGGGTATGTGTGTGTGGGATATGTGTATATGTGTGTGTAGGTATGTGTATGTATGTGTTGTTATCTGTATGTGTGGGTGTGGGTATGTGTGTGTGTGTGGATATGTGTATATGTGTGTAGGGGGTAAGTGTATGTGTGTTTGTGTGGGTATGTGTGGGTGTGGGTATGTGTATGTGTGTGTGTATGGATTATGTTTATATGCGTCTGTGTGTGTGTGTGGGGGGGGTGTTTGTGTGAGTATGTGTGTGTGTGTGTGTGTGGGTATGGGTGTTGGTATCCGTGTGTGGGTGTGGGTATGTATATGTGTGGGTGTGTGTATTTACCAGTGGTTCTTAATATTTTTTTTCAAGGCACTCCTCAAACACAGGAGGCCCCTGGCAAATGTTTGGCATGATTACATACAAGGCAGGGTGCAATTGGATACCAGAAGCAGACAGGAGAATAAGGTACCTCCATTGCCTGATTGCTCATTATGTAGAGTAAGCAAATGCTTAGAGCTCAAAATATAGAGGGGCATCTCATTTGTACTGGCCACACCCACATTCAGAGTTGTGAGTGTGGCCAGTGCAATTGCATTGTCCCTGTACCAGTTTATATACCCTTTTACTTGCTATTATTTAATCCCTTGGGTGCTAGAGAGATCACTAATGTATTGTAAAGCAATTCATTGGAGATCTCGCTAACAACAAAGGAGTTAAAAACTTTTTCTTGCACTTGTATAAGTTAAGGGTATTTTCTGCTCTAGGTAACAATGGATGGGAAAGTGGGCAGGGTTATGTGAGGAGTGGGGGTGTGGCCATATCTGGAGATAAGGGCACTTAGAATGCATGGGAAGGGCGGTAATTGTCTGAGCCGGTGGACCAAAGCCTCACTCAATCTCCTGCTTGCTGCTTTAAATGGAGATACACTAATGGTACCACAGAGCTACAATCCAAATTGAGCTACACTAGTAGCATAACCCATTTCCCTTGTAAGCTCTATGGTTTCATTAATGTATCTTTACTCAAATTGTAAGCTCTGTGGTATCACTAATGTAGCTCTATATCAACTGTAAGCTCAGTAGTATCACAAGTGTAGACATATTTCAGTTGTAAGCTACATGGCACCACTTGCCAATTTTAAACTTAACAAAAGGGGTGGGCTGGGACAGTGGGTTGGAATGATAATAGAAATGGGCCACTTGATTGTATTTGCCCCAGACCACAAGTTGCCAACCAGCTGTCCATGGTTCTAATGCTTTCTCTTTTCCACTCTCTGGATCCTGTTTTACCTGGTTTTAAAACTGGGTCTAAACCCCACATTTTATGTGCTTTTCAGGAAAAGTGTAACTTCTTAACATCCAGTGGTCCTGGGGTTGGACACCCCCTTAAGAACCATATAGACGTCATTTGGCGAGACGGCACGCATGACTGATCAAATGTACTGGCTCACCGAACAGGAGTCTGAAACTGACTGCTCGGATCTTGGAGCAATCCGTTTCAGTGTCCCCTAGTGTACACAGTGCTCCCGAAGGAGCAGTGTGAACACGAAACTCATGATTGCCATGACCGTCACTGGTCCTTAACTGCACAGTCACAGATGACGGTCATGCCACGTCATTGGTGGTTAAGGAATTAATAGGGTAAAAGCATCATCACATGTTTATATTGCTTATTTATGTGATTTAACACAGTTTTTAGATATCAGTAATGCTTATTTTGCAATACAAGTGCAGTTTAAGTCTGTTGTACAAGGTTGTCTGCTGACATCTCGCTCTGCAGTACTATGGACCATTAGTGACGCTGTCATGTGACTGCTCAGTGGAAAAGTGTCCCTGAACTTTTTATTTAATCTTTGCAAGTAAAATAAATATGATACATCATTTAAAATAAATATATAACATACATATTATTGACAATTACTAGCTATAATTTCAGGTTGTTTGCCAGTTTTCAGAGAATACACTTCTGTAATCGACAAAATCAAAATATATTTCAGAATGTACATCTTTCATTTTAATTCTGCTCTGCAAAGATCATAATTAGCCCATGTAAATGCGTAGTAAACTTTTTTTTTTCAGGAAAATCTATTTGTTACAGGGCTTTTCCTTCTGAGTAAAACAAGGGTACTCTCACTGCTGTCAGTTAATTTATGCAAAAAATTTATAACTGTTCAAATTGTCAGGAAGTGAATTACAGTGTGATTACTTCCTGAAAGTTAAAACTGACAGCATGACTCAGCAGTTGCTTTCACATTGTATGGAGAACTGTCGATCATTAAAAGGTATTACACTCTTTTAGGGGTTGTGCTTAGTAGCCTAAAGTAATCCTATTAAAGAAACAAGGAAAAGAAACTACTTGAATGGCACTATTAACTACCCTTGTCTAGTAATCAAAGTATAGACACTAAATCAATATTTAGGTTAGAGTGTGAAAATGGTAGTGTTTGTGTTTAAAATAAAACTTTATTAATGGAAGAAAATCATAAAATTAATTAAAATCACTTAAAATGATCCAATGTGTGATATGAGAATATCTCAGAGTGTTACACCTCCAAAGGCTATCAAACTTAAAAGTATTTAATAAGTATTATAATTCCTCACTTACAGTGTTCTAGTTGGTCCTTAGAACTATGCACAACATTCAATCTATGGGTAAATCACACCTTGTTCGCTCAATAAACGTTAATAGTGAAACGCTAAACGTCAGTGGTTTAAGAATTGCTCATAAGTATAGACTACCCTATACCCCAATTATCATGCCTATAGTGAACAGTACTGTGTTAGAAGTGTAGGGAATTACTCATGCATTGTTAAAGGGATAGTAATACTTAAAATGTAAAAAAAAAATATGTTGTAGGGTTTATCCCCCGGAGTACTCCCACTGCGGAAAGGTGTTTCATTCAAAAGTTATTAATTTTCAAAGTTGAATTTTTTAGGTGCAATATCACAGTGGCCTGAAATTGTACAGTGGCGCTGTTGCTACACCATCCTATGGAGATTTATGATCCCGGGACCAGAGCTGTCCATAGGGTCGTGTAGCAACAGCGCCACTGTACAATTTCAGGCCACTGTGATATTGCACCTAAAAAATTCAACTTTGAAAATTAATAACTTTTGAATGAAACACCTTTCAGCAGTGGGAGTACTCTTGTTTTACTCAGGGGGATAAACCCTACAACATATTTTTTTTTACATTTTAAGTATTACTATCCCTTTAACAGCCCTATGTATCGAACAGCATCCCTATGATAGTCACTTATATATGTTACACCAATCACTGTATCCGGAATGGTGTTAATTATTGGTTTCAAAGATTGCTATATTACAAAATATACAGTGTATCAATCAATTCAATCAGTGTAAGAGGAAATCACAGTGAATAAATCACAGTATGTAAAAGAAGAAAACCTAGTAAAAAAGCACTCCTACATTTTTTTTACCAAAGATCTCTGTGGATATATCTATCAACAAGGATGGTTTATAGATGTAAATGATAATATAACAATATGCAGAAAAAATACATATAAATGAAAATAGTGTTTGATGATAAATGACAATAGATATGGTGATTAGTAGGATCAATAGACATAATGGAAGATAAAAAACAGTTACCAATAGTTCATGATAGTGACATGAAGATGAAATGGTTCATAGGAAAAGATGGATGATGTATTAGAGAAATCAAATGGGATGGAACTCCAGATGTGAGTGCTGTAGGATGAGAGAACCTGGTGTCCTTAAAAAGCACTGCTATTGTAAGTGCATAAACCATATTTTCATTGTTTCTTAAATTTATTAAAACATATTACACTTAGATGTCTCTTTCTTGTGTTGTATGCTGTTTTAGAGGTCATAGCAGATCCAGAATAAATTACAATATCAAAGAAATGCCGGCTAACCGTCATCACTGGAAAATATCAAGCATATCCAGCTAAGTCTGTTTAGTCTTAAAGCCGAACTATCACCTAAAACCAAAGTTTTACCACTTGTTCTAATGTTTAACCCGACATTAGTGCTGTGTGTGTTCTTCAAGTGGCCTGGTAGTGGAGATATTTGCCCTGCAAAATCGGGCACTTCCGCGTTCTGCGTGACTCCATGATGTCTCAGGACTTCCCAGCTTCCTCAGGGAGCGCGTTCCCGCTCCCCTTCAAAGCTGGATTTCTGTGATGTATTGTTACAACAAACTCTGTTTACAGTGCTACTGAGGTTGCAACCCCAGTAGCATCATAAACGGAGTTTGCTGTAACGCTACATCACAGAAATCCAGCTTCGAAGCGCAGCGTAAACGCTCTCCCTGGGGCAGCTGGGAAGTCCTGAGACGGTACAGGGTACCGTTGAATGCGGAAGTGCTCGATTTTGCAGGGCAAATATCTCCACTACCAGGTGACTTGAAGAACACATACAGCACTAATGTCGGGTTAAACATTAAAACACATGGTAAAACTTTGGTTTTAGGCGATAGTTCCGCTTTAAGGCTAGGCCACATCCTATATAATAATTTGCTAAAACGTGTGTAACGACACAGTCATGCGCAGTAGAGACTGCTGCGCGTGCTGCAGTCATGCGCAGTAGAGACTGCCCGCACCGTGGCTGATACAGAGGTGGACGCTCCTTCGGAAGTGTCCAGGAGCATCCAGCTCTATATCAGCCGCGGCGCAGGTGGTCTCTACTGCGCATGACTGCCCCGCGACCGGCTGCCAGTGGCACTGTGGCCCATGTAACGGCTCTTCAACTAGTAGAGAATAAATAAAAGATGCCAAATGGAGTTGATATCAATAACTACCCTGCCTTTCCACATCACACTTTGACATGTAACACATTTCGCCTGTTCAGACAGGCTTCATCAGACTCACCTCCCAGAGAATAAAACAGAATAAGTAGAATCTGAGCACTAGACGGAAACGGTTATTGTAAAAAAAATAAAAAGAGTTTAAACTGTAATTTCTTTGGAAATACACAGCTCTGAGCATCGGCGGTGCCCTAGTTTTTCTCTACTGGAAAAGCCCAATAATATATATTTTTTATAATTAAAGTTTACTGCTCCTAAGTACTTGTTTTGGGGCTGGGGCTAGTCTATCCCTTTTATCTTTCCCTTTGACAAATCCATTTTACTGACAATTCTAACTTGTTTCTGCCTCTCCTGTCCTTCTTCTCCCTGCTACTGGCCATGGGCTTTAAACAAAAGAGGAAGAACTGAGCTCTACTTCCTGATGCTTCTGATGAAGTGACATACACATTGTGTGAAGTCACGAAACGCGTTGATTGATTATTCTTGTTGGATATTACGGTATTTTTTTGTTTATTTATTGTTTTTAATTTTTTATGTGTATTTCTAGCTACAGTTTACTACATAGAGAGTACTGGTAGCATTCCAATGCTATTTTTTAGTGTCTCTGTAGGCACGTCTGTTTTTTTGTTTTTTCTTTTTCCATAATAAATATAGTGCTTTCTTGTATATGGTAAATTGGTCCTTTGCATATCTATAGATGCATTAGGACTATTACGCCTCCTTTTTTATATGTTTTTTCACGTATCTTGCGATTAATATTCCCGGTATACAGTCCACATATTCTGTGTATATATGATCTTTTATACAATCTATTTTGGGAATTACACTATTTCCTATAAGTTGATATTTGGAACGTCAAAGTTATCATCGTTGACAGCTTGTATATTGGGAGGCAAGGGAACCTCCCCAACAAGTGAGTGATTTCTATGGGATAGGTGGGGTTTTATGTATCATATTACTCAATACTATGCTTATAAGAAGTTTTTTAGGACTCGCCAAGCTCTCTTTTCTTCTAGAAACGTTTGTGCAGCTGAAACTAATTATAAGATCTTAACACAGTGGTATAGGGACCCCGTGACCGTGCACAAATTTTATCCAAATGTCTCTCCCACATGATGGAGGTTCTCTGGGCCACATCTGGTGGTCGTGTCCTCTGTTAAGGCCCTTGTGGACTGCAGTTCATACGGAGATTTCTTCTTCTCTTGGCCTTTCTATCCCCCTTTTCCCACATCTTTTCCTGTTCTCTATTGGCCTCTCTACTGTTACACGCTCCAAGTCCACTAGAATTCTCCTATCCTTCCTTCTTACTGCGGCTCGAATGTGTGTCCCGCTGTTATGGAAATCTGCGACTCCTCCGTCTCTGGCATTGTGGCTTGGGAGGGTGGGCGATATATCGTCCCTTGAGCGACTCACTTCCTTACTATCCGGAGGTATGGCGACTTTCAATGAGATATGGGCTCCTTGGTGCCTGTCGCATAATTTATCGATTTGAACCATTTTCTGGGGGTCTGCTCACCGTTTGATTATCCACTTCTGCCGCTTCTTCCCCTCCCCCCTTTTCCCTGCCGCTCTCTATTTTACTCTCTTCCCTCTTTTCTTTCTCTTCTCTGTCCTATACTCGTTTTCTCGTATACATTCTTTTATTGATGTTTTAATGGACATTTTAATTGCTTATATGTATGTCTTTCTATTTTATGTATACATTATGCTCCTTTCTTCAGTTCCATTGGCCTTATTGGCCATTATAGTTATACTAGTTGAACAGCCCGTTACACGGGCCACAGTGCCACTGCCACCCGGTCGCGGGGCAGTCACACGCAGTGGAGACTGCCCGCGCCTTGGCTGATACAGAGCTGGACGTTCCTTCGGAGCGCCCAGCTCTGTATCAGCCGCGGCGTGGGCAGCCTCTACTGCGCATGACTGCAGCACGCGAAGCAGTGTGTACTGTGCATGTCGCGGCGTTACACACGATTTAGCGAATTATTATGTAGGATGTACTATTTCTTCCAGCTTGTGGAATCCTGTTATGATGAATGATGCACTTTGATTGTAGTCTGATCGCATTTTGCCATTTGTACTGTTTATGATTCATCGATACAGCATTTGGAAAAAAAAAAGAAAAAAAAAGAATTTTTTTGCGCTGTTTCTTCCCTTCTTCTGATTGCATATTTACTGATTCGAGTGACGTGGGTTGGATGGGCGATACCCACAGAGAACTGCAGCAGAAACAAAGAATAAAGCCTTAAAGAGGACCTTCTGTTTGGCGCTGGATATGTATATTGTTTTTTGAGCTCTACTTCCTGACCCCCAACAGGAGCTACATCAGCCATTCAACAGTGGCTGCAGCAACCATTTCTAATAGCTGTAACACTGCTACGTTCTCATTAACTGTTAGGCCTTGATAGACATTTTCTTGAAGCTGAGAACTGGGGTCATTTTCTGAAACTGCAGTCAATAGGCAGTTTCTCCATCTATTATTTAAAACTCTGTGCCCCTGACCCTTTCCCACTTGGTATTCATTAGAAATTATAGAAGAACCTGGCAGGCATCCGAGAGTGTCACCCAGTCATGCTAATGTCACACATGCCGAGATGTCAACATCACATAAAATGAGCTTGGCACTTTGACAATTAAGCACAATAACTACTAATTATAAACTAAATGCACTTAGCATGCTTATTTTCTTTCGGTAAGAAATGTTTGTGGCAGCTAATAAAACTGAACTCCAGAATGTGAAATTGTGAAGAAATGTATAATTTGCTTCCCCCTGAAGGGCAAAAATTATATGAAAAATAAATATCAGAGTTACATGTTTGTTTATGAAAGCATTAAAATGCTTATCATATTTTGCAGGCTGGTGCAGAAATGCCCTCTTTTTAACAGTATTTGTAATTAAGGGGGAGTCATAAATCTAGTATTTATCAGAGAGATGCAGACCTGCCAATTTCTTTGAAGGTGAAAATGGATATTTTTGTCAGTAGTCTGAGTTTGTTTGAAAAGAGAGGGGGCTGCTTTCAGCATACACCTGAATCATCATGATGAAAATAACATTTCATTTCTATATTTTATTTTAACTGAAATTACTGGAGCCCATAATGGCTGCCACTGATTGGTGCTGACCTCAGTTTTTTTTTGCTGACTACTGTCAGCATGTTCTTATTCATCAAGCTACAGAAGAGTGCTTCTGGAGCAAACCAGCTGCACCATCAGGGGAAATGGAAGTGTCCAATGATGTAATGGTGGCTTTCACCCAGTATGTTGGAGATCTTTCTAGCACTTACCCCTTTGAGTGCCAGAAGGGTACACAACTCATTGCATACCCCTCTGGCACTCAAAGGGTTAAGAGGTTAAAGTTCCATTTAAATCACTGATAATATGGAGAATTTAAAGGAGCAGTAAACTTTTTTTTTATGAAAAAATATATATTGTAGGGATTTTCCTATTGAGTAAAATAAGGGTACTCCCACTGCCGAGAGATTTATATTTCCAGAGTTAATACAAATTCTAATTAGATTTCCTGTTAGATTCTAATGGAGAGGAAAGTCAGAAAAGTCAGAGATATACAGTTCTCCATAGAATGTGATAGAAACTGCCTGTCACTTCCTGTCAGTTAGAACTATCAGGAAGTAAACACACAGTAAATTCACTTCCTGTCAGTTAGATCTATCAGGAAGTAAACACAGTAAATTCACTTCCTGATTATTTAAACTGCTATAAATTTTGAATAAAACATCTGACAGTGGTGGGAGTGACCTTGTTTTATTCAGCAGGAAAAGCTCTATAAAATATGTGTTTTCCTAAAAAAAAGTTTACTACTCCTTTAACCTTAAACTCTAAGGTTTGCATGTTGCAGATTTTCTCTTCTGTAGCTTGATGAAAAAGGCCTCACTGTTGGAGTTCATTTGTGGAAATACTGGGTGGAACGCACAAATCCTCCGGTGAGCTCATTTCTGGTCTGATACAATCGCTTTAGTTCATACAGGTACTCACACTCCACATTCATTAAAGGGATAGTAATACTTGCAAATTGCTAATCCCCATTTTGTAGCTTTGTTAAAAAGAAACTTATTGCCCCCAGTGTCATCTCTCAGACCCTTATGGTTTGAGAGATGATAGCGCTCAAAGTTACCCCCTCCCTCCCCCTTCCCTGATTGAACGCTGACTGCAGGGGAAGCTGTCGTACGACAGTCTTATGTGCATCAGGCGGCTCTGCAGCTGAGCCGAGATCGCGTTTATAAAAAAGAATTCTTTCAATGAAACGGTCTTCTACGTGTGCTTGGTTTGAGCGCTATCATCTCTCAAACCATAAGGGTTTGAGAGATGACACTGAGGGCAATAAGTTTCTTTTTAACAAAGCTACAATATGGGGATTAGTAATTTGCAAATATTACTATCCCTTTAAGTATTTAGTGGGAGTAAACCCAGAATGTCTTCCGTGTGTCATAGGCAAAAAAATGGATTAATTTTATCCCCAGTATTGGATATAATGAATGTAAGGCTCCAAATATACAGTGAACTTCTGAAAAACCATAAGCATTTTCTTTTGCAATGTTCAGTGGGTCTCTAAAGTTGACTAGGTCCTGGTGCTGTTCCACCTGTGTACCAATGGTAGTACAATCCCTGGGTACCTCGATATCCTCTCTGTCTTGCCAGCACACAGTTCGGAACATTGTGAACCACTTTTTAATATAAAATAGTACAAGCTTCCAAATTGTACTTACAAAGTAAAAAACATGATCCGGTGGCTCCAAAGGCTCTTAATAGTATGTAACCTCACTGTCTATATTTCATCAAAATCAAAAATAAAGAAGGTATATAGCTGCTAATAATAAAAGGAAATGGATATGTCCCATATATTCAGGGTTAAAGCCATTTTTATTTAATGAACGTCGTTTGATAAACCTTCTCAGGTGCTACCCCAAGATAGAGGAATATACCCAGAACACGAGGAGAGAAAGAACATTTTGAATTGGGTGCACTCTGACTTTCCCTATTCTTATTAAAACTTATAAACAGTATTGAAAATAAACTTAAAATCCATTGTTACTATTGTGAGTAGAGATTATTAAAATAACTCAGATTCTGAGTGAATGAATCACAGTAAAGTAAATGGATGATCAAGATGTTGGCATGAAGACAACTAATCTTGTCATTGCCTGGACAAGATATATGCATGAATGGGCCAATTGTATCTGTCCACTGACTTGTCAGTACAGGCTCTAATCACCAAAAAACCTCCATTAAATGTGGGATAAACGAAGGAGGTAATTATTGTTCACGTAATCATACCTCCCAACTTTTCAAATTGACAAAGAGGGACAATTGTGTTTTAGGGGGTGTTGCTGGGGGTGTTGCCTGTGGGCGGAGCATTACCGAGAATTTTTATGCTATTTCACAGCCTATTAATACCTCCATGTGTAACCTAATACATGATTTAGATCAATAAAGTATTTTATTTACACAGACTAATTTATAAACACATATACTGATGTTTAAACAAACAAGAATGTGAGTTTTATGGCTGTAGAGCAATATGATACACTTATATACACACCACACAGTCTGATCTCCTAAAAAGAGGGACATCAGGGTGGGAAAGAGGGACAGAGGGATTTGGGTGTAAAAGAGGGACACTTGGGAGGTATGAGTAATCCTTATTGTGACCAGTAGACATAACACATCTCTCCAAGATGATCAACCCCTTCACACAGCATCTGTGATGATTAGTGTCTTTACTACCCACACTTACTACAAGTAAAGATTTACATGCTCCTTTTGTTTCAGATCAAAAGCTAGCAATGGCAACAGTGTATCGGAGATAAGCGGGAGGTCTGAATCATTGGTTCGTAGTGGCAATTCTCATTGTCTGCTGACCGTTTCATGCCACAACTTTGTTTATTGATGACTGGTATCCTTAAAGGAGCAGTACATTTTTGTTATGAAAGCACATATTTTACAGAGCATTTCCTGCTGAATAAAACAAGGTCACTCCCATCACTGTCAGATGTGTTATTCAAAAATTATAGCAGTTCAAATCACCAGGAAGTGAATTTACTGTGTTTACTTCCTGATAGTTTTAACTGACAGGAAGTGACAGGCAGTTTCTATCACATTCTATGGAGAACTGTATGTCTCTGACTTTTCTGACTTTCCTCTCCATTAGAATCTAACAGGAAATCTAATTAGAATTTGACCACTAGAGGGCACTGCTAATGTAAAAAAACATGGGTTTAAACTGTAATAACTCTGGAAATATAAATCTCTCGGCAGTGGGCGTACCCTTATTTTACTCAATAGGAAAATCCCTACAATATATATTTTTTTCATAAAAAAAGTTTACTGCTCCTTTAAGGTATACATCTGCAAAAAGGATTTACCAGAGTGACCCACATACTGAATTTTACCATTGACAGTATTACAGTTAGGATTGTGGTTATTTCCTATATATTTTCTATTGGATTCTTAGTAAGTAGATATTTCATAGAGAGGAACAAGCTACAGAGGAACAGGACATCCCATAACAACCATACACTCCTACACTGCCTTCTGCTTAGTGCAAGTGGCTCAAGCAGGAGAATTTTCACCAAAACACTTAGTACATAGGAGTAAGGGAGAACCAATACATTGATTCTGGAGCCTATTGCAGTGAGGAGTACATTCCCTGACTGAGGCTGATGTACTAGGCTTTGGTGGAGGAATTCTGGAGCAAACCTAGAACACCATAGGGGAGAAATAAAAAAACTAAACAAATTCCCACTGTTTTAAATGGGGCTTTTAACCCCTTGGAGGCTAGATAGGTCTCTAGCACTGTGGCGATATTGGATTACAATCAGTCTCACTCTAAATTCATATAAGGTGAATGTACTACTTATCCACAAGAGTAGCGTCACTAGCGTCAGCCTGCAATTCCAGCGGCTGAACATTCGGGTAGACACTATAGTGTATAGTCACTGTCGTGCAGACCGGTCAGTATTTGGCCATAGATGGAGATAAGGGCATTTAAGGTGGACAAATATTAATTTTTATTTGTCCTACATGGTACAGTTAGTTGGTTAGCTCCAAAATTACTTCTCTTTTACTTTCTGCATGCTGTCATCACTATAAAGTTCAGCACTCAATGAGAACATTAAGCAGGTATGACTGAAAGAAAGTAAAATACTCAATGGGAACATCAAGCCTGTAAGACTGATATAAATTACATCACTCAATGGGAACATAAAGCCTGTGAGACTGATGGAAAGTGCACAACCCAATGAGAACATCAAGCCTGTAAGACTGATAGAAAGGACACTACCCAATGAGAACATCAAGCCTGTAAGACTGATAGAAAGGACACGACTCAAGAATGTAAAACTGATATAAAGGGCAGGATTCAATGGTGACATGAAGCCTGTAAGACTGATATAAAGTGCATCACTCAATGGTAATATCAAGCCTGTAAGCCTAGAAAGTGCACCACTCAGTGGGAACATCAAGCCTGTAAGACTGATAGAAAGGACACTACACAATGGGAACATCAAGCCTGTAAGACTGATAGAAAGGACACTACTCAATGGGAACATCAAGCCTGTATGACTGATAGAAAGGACACTACTCAATGGGAACATCAAGCCTGTAAGACTGATAGAAAGTGCATCACTCAATGGGAATATCAAGCCTGTAAGACTGATAGAAAGGACACTACTCAATGGGAACATCAAGCCTGTATGACTGATAGAAAGGACACTACTCAATGGGAACATCAAGCCTGTAAGACTGATAGAAAGTGCACCACTCAATGGGAACATCAAGCCTGTAAGACTGATAGAAAGGACACTACTCAATGGGAACATCAAGCCTGTATGACTGATAGAAAGGACACTACTCAATGGGAACATCAAGCCTGTATGACTGATAGAAAGGACACTACTCAATGGGAACATCAAGCCTGTAAGACTGATAGAAAGGACACTACTCAATGGGAACATCAAGCCTGTAAGACTGATAGAAAGGACACTACTCAAGAATGTAATACTGATATAAAGTGCAGGATTCAATGGTGACATGAAGCCTGTAAGACTGATATAAAGTACATCACTCAATGGGAATATCAAGTCTGTAAGCCTAGAAAGTGCACCACTCAATGGGAATATCAAGCCTGTAAGACTGATAGAAAGGACACTACTCAATGGGAACATCAAGCCTGTAAGACTGATAGAAAGGACACTACTCAAGAATGTAATACTGATATAAAGTGCAGGATTCAATGGTGACATGAAGCCTGTAAGACTGATATAAAGTACATCACTCAATGGGAATATCAAGTCTGTAAGCCTAGAAAGTGCACCACTCAATGGGAATATCAAGCCTGTATGACTGATAGAAAGGACACTACTCAATGGGAACATCAAGCCTGTAAGACTGATAGAAAGTGCATCACTCAATGGGAATATCAAGCCTGTAAGACTGATAGAAAGGACACTACTCAATGGGAACATCAAGCCTGTATGACTGATAGAAAGGACACTACTCAATGGGAACATCAAGCCTGTAAGACTGATAGAAAGTGCACCACTCAATGGGAACATCAAGCCTGTAAGACTGATAGAAAGGACACTACTCAATGGGAACATCAAGCCTGTATGACTGATAGAAAGGACACTACTCAATGGGAACATCAAGCCTGTATGACTGATAGAAAGGACACTACTCAATGGGAACATCAAGCCTGTAAGACTGATAGAAAGGACACTACTCAATGGGAACATCAAGCCTGTAAGACTGATAGAAAGGACACTACTCAAGAATGTAATACTGATATAAAGTGCAGGATTCAATGGTGACATGAAGCCTGTAAGACTGATATAAAGTACATCACTCAATGGGAATATCAAGTCTGTAAGCCTAGAAAGTGCACCACTCAATGGGAATATCAAGCCTGTAAGACTGATAAGAAATGCACTACTCAATGGGAACATCAAGCCTGTAAGACTGATAGAAATTACACCACTTAATGGGAACATCAAGCCTGTAAGACTGATAAGAAATGCACTACTCAATGGGGACATCAAGCCTGTAAATCTGACAGGAAGTACAGAATATAAAGTACAAAAACAGAGGGTTGATCCCTTGAATGCCCCCAATGCATTTCTTAGAGTCATCTTTAGTATTCAAGGGGTTAAGAAATGAAAACTTTTGCATTGTTGGATTTGTGCGTTTTTCTTCATTTTTATGATATTTGTTTCGAACTGTCAAAAAGCTAAGCACTGCGTGTGTCCACACATCCTCTGTTAATTTCACACTGCATCACAACTTGTCACAAATCTTTGTTTCTGAAAAAGAAACCTCCGGAGATTAGCAATCATATAGACATTGTGAACATAAGTGATGAAATAGAAGTTGCAAATGTATTAACCATTTTGTATTTAGAAAACAAGTTTATGCATTAAAGTTACAGATTATGCTAAGTCATGCCGTGCAGACACTTCCTGTCTTAGAACTGTTGCAGCTCACTGCTACAATTCTGTTGCAGTTGTTGTTTCACTCTCCTCTATTATATGCTTTCATTTGGAGACCCAGATGCAGGAGGGGTGTGTATGATAGCTGGCCCATGTGTGTGCCACCTGAAAATTATTGGATGGTGCCCATGTAGGGCCATTGTTTGGCAGTTGCAATGAATCTCCAACATTGCTTGTGTGAAAAGTCTACAGGCAGCCTCATAGGCCACTGATCACATCTTACTTACTGCAGCTTTACTGTGTTCCTATATGAATACAGTAAAAATACACCATGCTACACGTCTGGCGTGTTCACACAAAGCAGTAGTCACTCATGTGAAATGTACCATAGCCCAGGATAGGACATTTCACAATGGGCAATACCACCATCATAGCATCGGTTTGTGAAAGGGACCTAAGACCTATACTGACATTACATCTTTAAACCTTTGAGTGCCAGAGAGGTACGAAATGCATTGCTTTGCAATGCATTCCGTACCCCTTTGGCACTCAAAGGGTTAAAGGGATAGTAAAACTTCGTTTTATCTTTATTTTATTTTGTAGGCATTAAAAAAACATGAAGAACGATATGTCTTATCTCTCAAACCTTTATGGTTTGAGAAATATTCACAAGCAAAGTTTCCCCTCCCGCCCCTTTTACCTAGTGTAAGCCATCTCTTCTCAGATGTGGAATCTGTTTGTAAGACCAGACAGATAACAGCAGGGGACAATCTTCTTCCTATGAGAACAATGAAGGTCCTGCCCCCCTTGACATGTCTTTCAGGTTTTTCCTTTATCTTAATTGAAGATTGTCCCTCTCTGCAGTTTACCTGGGCACCTCCCTTCTGCTCTGGCTGAACAGTGTTACATCAATAAAAGGGGCAGGATGGGTATACTTTGTCATTGAATTACTCTTGAACTACAATTCTGACAGAATTGAAATAATACTCTCCAAAGTCCAAATACTATGATGATTAATTAGAGCTGCTTTTATTATGAAACATTACTATCCCTTTAAGCAGATCCAGTTTCCTAGTGCTCAAAGTATTAAATGTCAGTGTGCTAGAGGCAATGTAGGGCTAAGACAGGAAGTGCCTGCACAGCATGCTTTAATTATCTAAAATTATCAATAGTTTAAAAAAATTCACCAAAGTTTTTTAGGTGATAGAATCCCTTTAAAGCAGCAGTTGTCAATATTGTCACCTCTAGCTTTTGGCGAGTACAACTCCCATCATCCCCAAACAGACATGGGCTGGGAGTTGTAGTCTCTAACAGACTGAGGTCCAACATTTAACTACCTCTGCCATTCTTACCTGATGAGACAGATCCATGTGTCATATGTAAAATTTTAATGTGGAGTAAGAGCGCCATCTTGAGAGCACATAGCATTAATATTAGTGCTTGGAATTTTTTTCATAACATATGCGTGATGTCATAGGGAAATTAGGATTTATGAGCATCCAATCAGAGAACACTGATGATGTCACTGCATAATGAAATGGATCTTTATCCAATCAGAGGAGATTCTCATAAGGGTAATTTTACATTATAAATATGTAAGTTTTGAGATAGAGAGGTTTTTTTTTTTCTCTTGGTTTCCTGGCTTGATTTCCTGTTCTGTATCCTGAAGTGTACCTGGCTGGCTGTTAAAGAGATACTGAGAAACACTTATTGGACTGGTAACTATATATTTCCTTATTTTAATTCTGTAAAATTCAGAATCAAATATATATTTGTTCTGTATTTGAAGAAACATTATTTTCTAATAATTTTTCTTAGTGGACTGGCCACCCATTTTTAGAAATTATAATAAGCCATATTGGCTGTAGTGATTCTGGAATTAAACAGAATTGATTGGTAAATTGTCATATTTTGCCAGATAAGTGTAATATGGTTGATAGCACTGAGATATAGATATCCTTGTATATATATTAGTTAATATAATTCTTGGTATTTCTAGAATAAGATGTTGTGTTTAAGGAAAGGTTATAATAGCTAATATTTGATCTGGGAAAATTCTTTGAATTAATGTATTAACCCTTCAACTGCTATTTGTCTATTTAATTTTAGGTGTTTCTTTGGATTCCTTTTTGTGTGTTTTGGATCCAAACTTTTGTACAGTGAGAAGTTTATTTAAACCTCACACTATACAAAAGAAGTCGCCATCTTGGGTGTGGCTTCCTATATTACTAAGTGGAATAACCCTTGAAGTACCCTACAGGGTACTATAGGATCGCTATGGTCATGTTTATGATATATGTTGCATGAAGTTTGGTATACTCTCTAGACATATATTATTGAATTGATTCTAAGTATATTATTGGTATTCTCTATTTTTGACTATATTAATTGCAATTTATATTTTTTATTCAGAAGGTATGCAATATTTGAAATCGGTAGAAAATTAAATTATAGTGATTTCAGTTTGGGATTTTATTCCAGTTATTTTCTCTAAACTTGGCTATTATATATAGTATAAGGAAATTGTCAGAAGACCTGGCTTAATATTAAAGCTGACTCACCTAACAACATACCTTAAACCTCAATTAGCATAGTATACACTTAGTGGGGTAGAGGAATTCATATATGCTGCTTCCAACGGTATTTTAATTAATTGTAAGGATCAGTTATCCTTTTCTATGCTGCTGGGTTCAATTATTGTAACTTAATACCTCTGAACATACCTATGTGTGGTTAACCCTTCAATTGCTGGTAATTCTAATGGTGATAATTGTGGTTTGAGTTACTGTGTATCAGTTGAAATTGGTATTCACTCATTTATGTCATTGTTGCTTACACTTTTCTATAGCTATAAAAGAAGACTTTGTGCCTGGCAAAACACACCCAGTGGCGGCAGTAAGGAGGAGTTACTGCTCCCATTGGGTGATTCAATGGGGTCGTGATTTTCACAGGCCTTGTAGTGGTCTTCGGCCACTGCTAGGCCTGGGAAAATCATGCAGGGAGTTGGCCCACCCACCACTATCCAGCCTGCCCACCACTATCCAAGTCTGCAAAAAATAAAAATGACTGCCACTCTCTGCTAAACCGCCCTAATATACACATGCCCCACAATACATACACAGCAGGGTTTTCACCCGCCCGGTATTTTACCGCACACATGATACAGCAGGCGGCTGTGTGTCAATGTGGAAGTATTTGGC
The DNA here is from genome assembly GCA_037306005.1 of Rhinophrynus dorsalis. Lineage (NCBI taxonomy): Eukaryota > Metazoa > Chordata > Amphibia > Anura > Rhinophrynidae > Rhinophrynus > Rhinophrynus dorsalis. The sequence continues at coordinate 478,456,103 of CM074722.1, forward strand.
CCCCGTGCTCTGTTTCCTGCTACTGCAGGGGTATTACGATGCTGCTGTGGAACATGTCAGCTCTTTCAGTCTGGTTCTGGAATGAGCACTTCAGGCTGCCACACAACGTCACTTGGGCGGACCTGTCGGATACTGAGTCTGGGGAGCAGTACCCACGGCCTGGCCACATCCTCACCGTTTTCCCCATAGCTCTCGGGATCTTCTCTGTCAGGCTGCTATTCCAAAGGTGCGGAGGGGCTTGGGTAGAAGGAGATTGATGGATGCACTGTGGAAGGTAAGTGGACAACTGCAGCAGCGAGGGAAGTGTTGGAAGTGTGTGAGAGTCATAGTGGAGTGGATGCTTCTCTCCAGCACATCCCGCGGCATGTTACTCATATTTGTCTGTGTCACACTCACCTCCACTATGAGTGTGACACAGAAAAATATGAGTAACATGCTGCGGGATGTGCTGGAGACCTGCATCCGCTCCACTATGACTCTCGCACACTTCCAACGCTTCCCTCGCTGCTGTAGTTGTCCCCTTCCCTTCCACAGTGCTCTTCTGTGTAGCCTCTTTTGCCCTCTCCGGAGCACACCTCTACCTCCAGTCACGCTGTGGGTGTGTGTACGGGACCGCGCCTTAACCTACAGCCAGGGGTTTGATCGGCAGCAAAAGAAACTGCTCAAGACTTATTCATAACAACTGAAACAGGAGAAAAAGAAGGATCTAAATGAGAGACAGATGCGCAGGGAGGGGAATCTTAAATGGTGATTCATACTCTCTGTCTTATGAACCCTAACCGCCAATGGCTTTGCTTATCAGTATCACCCTGTGACCCTGCAGCAACTGTACCAATTAATCATTTCACTACCAGAGACTCTGCCGCACAAAGGGTTCGATTAATGGGTTTACTTTAATAGGTAAATACGCTATTTGCATGATTAAGATTACATAACCACACTAAAAGTAGCCAAACAGGGATCTACCAACAGCCAATATTAGGCTAAACCTTTGCCACTTCTACTCCACCATAATACATCCATCTACAGCCGACAATAAACCTCCGCCTCCTTTCACTACAGCAACAGTGAATGCTCTCTATGAAGGACCGCCCACATGTAGTTCTCGTCTCTGATTGCTAGGTCGCTCTGTCTGTTATGACTCTCTATTCCCTTCACTCCAGCCCTCTACATACACTAAGTTCAGGTGCTTCAATACTCTTATAGGGTACCCAGTTCATTGCCTCCGCCTTCCCGTCCTATGGACCCACCTCATCCCCATTCCTACACTCCTGTGTGTTACCCTTACATTAACCCTTTGAGTGCCACAGGGGTATGCAATGCATTGCACTGTTTTACATACCCCGCTGCCAATCAAACAGTTAAACATTGCCGTCCCACACTGCTAGTTATATACATAGTATTTACTTAAATAAATTATATATATTTTTGCACAAATATGCATAATTGATTATTTAATCAATTCTTTACTGTGAAGTAGCGTGTCAATACCTAGTATTGTGTTAAATTCTCAAAATTATATTATTTATCTATTTATGTGAAGATATCCAACCTAATTGGTTCTCTTGTTTAACCCTTTCTTGGATACCTTCGACAGTCCTCTCCCCTCCATTCCATGTCTTTGGTCCACTCCCCTCCCTTCCATGTCCTTGGTCCGCTCCCCTTTCTTCATGTTTTTGATCAGCTCCACTCCCTTCCATATCTTTGCATGCTTCCCTTTCTCACTCCTTTTGGACAGCCCCTTGCCTCTGAAAATGTTTTCACTGACAGGAGATCCTTGAGATGGGGAGGAGACTGAAGCTATTCAGAAGACTGAGTAAGTGGATATCTACTAGTGCTGAATTTGACATAGCAGTTTATATGCCAAACTGATTCAGCTAGTGTGACAATGGAAACACTCAGATAACATTGCACTATATAAAGCAGGAATCCTGGACACAACATATTTCCAAAACCAGATTATATAGTTTTAATGTGTAAGTAGGTATTTACGCATCATTGCTATATATTTGTGATCGGAAACTTATTATGGAATCTCCCCTCTACATCTACGGACGGAGAGGAAGGGAATTCAACCTGAGAATCTCTCTGTGCTGGACATAAAGAGTTAAATAAGTGAGTGGATATTTTTATCTGAATATGTTCGATATGTATTTAATACTGGTCGTATATCTCCATATATTCCCACATAAATACCATCGGAGAGGACCCTTGTACGAACAAGATAATAGGTGTCCAGATCTTCTACATAAATGTAAAAGACTTATGAACTTATTGTTTGTAGTGATTTAATTTGCAACTTTGGAAATTGACTGTGTGAGGACTTACCAATCTGAAGCAATAACTTTTTTAGAATTATTTATTCATTTTGGAATTAATGCAAAATGTAACAAAAATTGCATGTTATGTGACATTAGGATTAAAACAACAAATAAAAGGCACAGAATATGCAATTTAAGAAACCCGAACAACACATTCAGTTCATTCATTCAGATTCATTCATTTATTTGTTCGTTCAAATGTTTACTCATACTCTTACACCATTCATAACAAGTATCACACTTATTTTGAAGAGTGAGGTTCAGCGGTGTCCTCCTGCATCTTCTGTGCAAAATTAAATAAACGTTGAAAAAAAAATAATAATAACCCACCACAACCATTGCCACTGCTGCCTATATACAAACTAAAATGCCCACCCACCCCCTTAATCCTGCCTGGGCCATTGCCTGAGTCAGAATAAGAAAAAGATGATTTCAGATTAGCTCCCAAGTTCCAATTGGCCGGGATTCTGAGGTTACACAGGGCACAGAACATGTCATGAAATAACCTCACCTCTGAGCCAATCAGCATCTAGCTGGAGGTGTCACAGATGCACATAATGTCACCTCTTCAGTTAGCCAATCATATATGACTCTCACTGGATATCTTTTCCATCAGTGGACAACAGCATGCCACAGCAGCAGGTGATTGCAAATGTTGCCACTAGCTCTGGCATAAGTTAAAGGGGAACTACCACCCCACATAAAGTTTCCCCTGAAGAATTACCCATCTGGCGACTAGCTGCTCAATAGTACTAGTCACCAGAATAATTACCTCCTTATAGAGAATTCCTACTGCTCCTGAGACGGCCAGGAAACAACGTTTTAGAAGAATCTGTGCACCTACACCGTCAATCCCTAATGGTACCTTAAGGTACAAAGCAACGCCACCTAGAGCAGACTGGGACTGATGGAACAGATGCGCAGACATCTCTATGCAAAGATGTCTGCGCTGTTTCCTGGTAATCAGTCTAGGGAGCAGTAGGAATTCTCTTTAAGGAGATAATTATTCTGGCGACTAGCAGTATTGATCAGCTAGTCGCCAGATGGGTAATTCTTCACGGGAAACTTTATGTGGGGTGGTCGTTCCCCTTTAAGTACAGCTGCAAGGTAGCCTCTATCATCAGCTTGCCCTTTTATGCAAGGAGAGCTTTGAGAGACAATCCCACAAAACTGTAAAAGTGTTAAACTGCGGCAAGTCGTAAATGAATGGCTTGTACTCTCACCTGTGGAAATGTGCTTTATGTCTGCTGTTTACTGCTCCAACATAATAACTGAACTGAGAATAGCAGATATGAAGCATGTACCCTACTTTGACCATATGCTTAATCTAATTATTACTTGCTTCCTCTCTGACTCCGAAACCCTCAAAGAAATGCTAAATATCACCTACAAGTTCTGCGCACATTTTATCTGTTCCTATAGCGCAGACAATGCATTATACATCTTGTAAGAGAATAACCACCTGCCGCAACTCCAGCTTAAAGGGATAGTAATACTTTGTTTTATCTTTATTTTATTTTGTAGGCATTAAAAAAACATGAAGAATGATATAAGTCTTATCTCTCAAACCTTTATGGTTCGAAAGATAGTCACAAGCAAAGTTTCCCCTCCTGCCCTTTTTACCTAGTGTAAGCCATCTCTTCTCAGATGTGGAATCCAGTCCATAGACCAGACAGATAACAGCAGGGGACAATCTTCTTCCAATGAGAACAATGAAAGCCCTGCCCCCCTTGACAAGTTTTTCAGGTTTTTCCCTTATCTTAATTGAAGATTGTCCCTCTCTGCAGTCTACCTGGGCACCTCCCTTCTGATCTAGCGGAACAGTGTTATATCAGTAAAAGGGGCGGGAGGGGGACACTTTGTCATTGAATTACTCTTGAACTACAACTCTGACAGAATTGAAATAACACTCTCCAATGTCCAAATACTATGATGATTAATTAGAGCTGCTTTTATTATGAAACATTACTATCCCTTTAAAACAGAGATCCCTAACAAGTGGAATTCCTGATTTTATATGCTGGAGTTTTTCTATGAGCAGAACAAGCCTATCAGTGAATAGACAATGTTTCGTTTAACTGGTAGGCTTTTGGAGGGTGCTTCTATGTCACCTGGTCAGGGGTATCAAATGTGTAAACTGCTGGAGCTCTTTGGGTAGGCCACCTTGCTGGATAGTTGTGCCGGTGTAGGAATCAGTGAGATACGTTCACTAATTTATTTATTATGGAAACAAATGAAGAGCAAGACTGATGAATTCTATAACAATGACAACACAGACATGATTTGAGCAGGAGGGCTTCTATGGATGAAAACCAAGGGGTTAGCATTTTGTAAGAATTAAAATTGTTAGGGTGCAAGTCAGTACCCTAACTTTTAGACTAAATGATTTGGATAAAATGAATCTCATAAAAAACACAACAATTGTATCTGATATTGTTTTCTTAGAAGAGATTATGTTATAGTGCTTACTGCAAGAATAATCTAATGGATATAAAAATTCAATCCCCAACAAGTGTACTGGTAGTCACTGAGCCACACACATGCTGTCTGCCATGTAAACTTTGCTTTGCTGTATACAAAATAGCTATATGCTACCCCTGTCTTGTTTCATTGTCCACTGATAGTCACAGAATCACACATACACTATCTATCTGCCACACCATCCATGTTAGTCTATCATCCATTGTTTACATTTGCTCCAGGGAACCCCTTGCACGTCTTCAGACAACTCCAAGGTTCTACAGAATGCAGTATAAGAACCACAACTTTAACACAATGCAACACTATAGAGCAGTCTGGCATCTATTCATTTAAATGTAACAACTGCGGAGCTGATGTTCAGCCAACATATTCCAAGGCCAGTGACACTGTACCTTTTGCTGGTGACTCAGTACCTATTATCAGTGGCTCTGTACATTTTTGGCACTTTGTCCACCAAGAATAATTTGGCCTGGTACCTTTTTTTAGAAGATCATCCCTGTACAACTGTATCAATATGTAACAATCATCCACTCACCGTTTAGCTCTTTGGAAATCTGTTATATCTACAGGTAACAAACTACTCAGCCATGAGCTAAGCCAGCTCTCTCTGAGAAGAAAATCACTTGGAAGCCAAGAAACTAAAATGAGATTTTCTGGTAATGTAAACCAAAAAAAAAAAGCATGTGTTCAGGAGAGGTTTGTAACATAATATCTGTGACTGGGAAATGGATTCTCGGAGGATGGAAAAGTAGCCAAAGCATTAAATTAATAATTTTTTTCCTCACGGAGAACAGTAAAACTGGCTGCCGTTATATCATGGATGACTACAGGGCTAGTGATGGGGAGATATTGAATATGTTCAGGGAAGTTAAATCCCACAAATCATTTACGGTACATTGGACCCTCACATCATGGACAAGTGTGTCTATCTGATTTGAGTGACACTGGGATCTGGTGCTCAGAATGAACCCTTTCAGTGCCTGCCTGAGGAGTGTCTACTGCCTTGCAGCACAACCCCATCAAAAGATTAACCCTTTGAGTGCCAGATGGGAGTGCTAGCTAGTTTGCGTATAAATGAAAATACAAATCTTATAAACTATTGATTTTTATCTTTCTCTGTTTGCCTCTTTATGTAAATTACTTAAACTGCTGAGAATGAAATGGCAGTTGGGAGGGAGAGCATTGTGGGATGTAAGAATCTGTCCCATGGCTTTCCCAGCCAGTACTGTCTATTTTTCATAAACTGACAATTAAATAAACCTAAATATCTCATAAACTATCATTTTAAATTAAAAAGAATGGGTAACATAAACTTAACCCTTTGAGTGACTAGGTCTATCTGAGAATATTCTGTGAAAATCTGCTAATGCAATTTTTATTTTCACATACAAAACTATCACTCTGTATGTACAGGTAATACCTGGCATTAAGATTTAATCAGTAAAACTGCCTTTATTTTCGGCTCAGTTAGCGAATTTCTTCATAAATATATTGCAACACGATTCTTATTTTTTAAAAAGTCGACTTACTGGAGATAGCACATAGCAAAAATGTCACTAAATGGTTATACTGGTTCGATTTTAACCCCCGGGGCAGCACGTGGGATGAGATCAGAAGCATGAAGCGAAAAAGAAGAAGCGATTTTCACAGGATGGGCAGAGGGGCTGCAGAGAGACTCACCGCTGCCGTAGTCCAGTGGGTCCCCAAACTGCACGGCATACCCCAAAATACGGGCAATTCCATACACCATTTGCTAGTATTTCATAAAAAAAAGATATCATTTAAATCAATACATTCACTACCTTTCCACCACAGGTAAGAATCAGGAAGGATAGGGTTAATTAACATCGTCAATTATATTATCATTTATGTCTGCCAGCACTATTTTGCAATTAATCAGGATTTCTTGCAAGCAACACGTAACATTTTGTGACTGTATTCAATCCATCATAAATCTTGAGCGGACAGCAGATTAGCGTGGATTACACAATGTTTTTCCACAAAGACCCTGGTAATTATTCTTAATTAGTGCCTTGCGGAAGCTAACGGGGCAGGTGAATTATTTATTTATGTACGGCATCCAGAGCTGTTTCCAAGCTAAAAAAAAAAAAAAAACTTCCAGTAACACATGTATAAAAATAATTGACATTTCTATTGTATTCCATTTGGGGCAATTCTGTCAGCTGAGAGCAGTTAACCCTTCGAGTGCCAGAGAGGTATCCAACGCATTGCATTGGGTTAAAATTGTCAATCTTTCTTTAGAAATATTGACTCAAGGTTCATTTCTATAGAATTCAGCCCCAGCATAGGGAACAAATCAAAATGTCGTACTGATTTAAATGGGGGTTTTAACCTCTTAAATGCTAGACAGAGGTCTCCAATGCATTGCTTCTAGCATTCAAAGGGTTAAAAGCCCCATTTAATGGGGATTTTAGCAAGATGTGTCTCCAAATTGTGCAGCTGGTTTACACCAGAAATGCAGCACTTTCTTAGTAGATCAACATATCAGTAATATTTCACAAAGATCATCCACAAAAGTAAATGAGCTTAAAGGAGCAGTAAACTTTTGTAACTGGCCTCCCAACCCCAGGTGCAATGTTCATTGTCTTTAGGACACTATATAATGCCTGTCAGAGAGTCTCTCTCCATTAATGAGTAAAGCTGACAAAGACTCAGCTCTCAGGATAAAGTAAATTAAGGTTAGTAAATGCCTAAAGTAGGAGAGATTCAGCTCATAAGACAAAGCATATAAAGGTTAGGTACTTGCCAAAAATGAGGTACCTTGGTGTTGGTGGCAAGCTTAGCATTCTATGGCCATATAATGTAACTAAATCCTCATCTTTAATATAGTAGTGATATGCAGGCATAATGCCGCAGAGTAAAGGGTTAATGGTGATGAAAATTTGGATGTGCACCAATACTTTGTATATTTGCTTTTAGCTATTTTGGTCAAAATTGGTTGCACTCCAGCATGTTTAAATGTGTTTTTTTCTTTGGGTGTGCTTACCAAAACCTGGACTGGAATTATATATATATATATCTATATATATAAAAGAAGACTTTGTGCCTGGCAAAACACACCCAGGGGCGGCAGTAAAAAGGATTACTGCTGCCATTGGGTGATTCTGTGGGAGTGTGATTTTTGGCCTGCCCCCACTATCCAGCCCGCCCACCACTATCTAAGGCTGAAAAAAAATATGGCTGCCACACACTCCTACACCACAGACACATGCACATGCCCTCCCACACACACACTAGCAGACACATACACACATATACACACACGCACGCTGAGGATGATGGGAACAATGTTCAAGCTACAGCTGGAAGGCCATGGTCCAATCTGTATTATGCAGCTTCTTCATTCCCTGTCTTTGAGCCTACACAGCTCTGCTAATTACTACAAGTGAGCTGATTTCTAAACAATCAGCAGGAGGATACTGGCTTGCTGAGAAAGTGGAAACAACGGCAGAGAGGTGATCAGGCAGTGCAGAGCAAGGCTTCAGCTGAGCTGGTAAATGGCAGAGACATGGATGTGACTGTATTTATATATTGCACAAAGAGAGAGAAAGAGAGCAGGTTGTTTGTCAGTCTGTCTGTAAGTAGAGGTGCCAGTTCCTGCAATCATCTCCATGCTGTACATAGCTCACTGTATAGCATGTATGACAAACTATTTATATATGGTCTGGCATTGTATAGTATACAGTCTGTGTATAAGGACTGGCACTATACAGTATAGGAGGGACAGTCCCTGTTTGACACCCAAATCCCTCTGCTCCTCTATTTAGGAGATCACACGGTGTGGTGTATATACAGTAGGCTGACCAGACCTCACCTTTAACCGGGGACACATAGGAAATAAGCATATTTCAGGAGTGCACCAAAATCAAAGCAGCCCTGCAGTATGCATTTTTCATATGTGTCACTGGTTAAAGGTGAGGTCTGGTCAGCCTAATGTACAAGTGTATCAGATTGCTCCACATCAGTAAAACCCACGGTAATGTGGGTATAAACTTCTGTATATATCTGTTAAATTAGTCTGTGTAAAAAAATACTTTCATCTTCTTCTAAATCATTCACTTACAGAAAGAGTAACTTAACCATTTCAGTGCCAGAGGAGATGAAATGCATTGCTTACCCCCTGGCACTCAAAGGGTTAAAAATTCTCTACAATGGTCTGGCACTGTATAGCAGTGGTTCTCAATCTGTGCCCTCAGTGGCTATTAACAGGCCAGGATTTTAGAATTTCCTTTTAAGAGCACAGGTGAGTTAATCAATATGACTGAGCCTCTGATCAACACACTTGTGTTCTAGCAGTGAAATTCCTAAGTCCTGGCCTGTTAGTGGCCACTGAGGGCATGGGCTGAGAACCTCTGCTGTATAGTATACAGTCTGCATGTGTCTGTGTATAAGGACTTGCACTATACAGTATAGGAGGGACAGTCCCTGTTTGACACCCAAATCCCTCTGCTCCTCTATTTAGGAGATCACATTGTGTGGTGTATATACCAGTGTATCAGATTGCTCCACATCAATAAAACCCACAGTAATGTGGGAATAAACTTCTGTATATATCTGTTAAATTAGTCTGTGTAAAAAAAATACTTTCATCTTCTTCTAAATCATTCACTTACAGAAAGAGTAACTTAACCATTTCAATGCCAGAGGGGATGCAATGCATTGCTTACCCCCTGGCACTCAAAGGGTTAAAAATTCTCTAAAATACACCACCAGCCACGCCCCCAGTAACACCACCGAAAACACAAGTGTCCCTCTTTGGCCATATGAAATGTTGGGAGGTATGTTACTTACACTGCTCACACTGTATGTATTTATGTTCTGATTTGCAGCTGTGTGTCACTGTTTGTGTTGTCAGTGCATGTGTGTGTATATGTGTGTGTTGCATGTGTCTCTGTCTATCACTGTGTGTACCTTTCTGACACGTACACCCTACGCTATAATTCACTATCATAACATTTATTTAAAAAAAAAGAAACATTTCCTGCATAACATGACGGGCAACGCCGTCCCAAACTGCTAGTATATATATATATATATATATATATATATATATATATATATATATATATAAAAACAAGAATTGGCAGTGGCACTCTTAACTGTGTTTAAACAAAATATTTATTGGTGCACGTCCCATATTATATATAACAAGTGTACTTAGCTTGTGCTAAAGTAGAAGAGACAGCACTCTGGAGGTATCCAAAAATATGAAGAATTTATTTTTTCATTGTTTCCAACCCCAATAGTTTGCTCTAAGTACACTTGTTATATATATATATATATATATATATATATATATATATATATATATATATATACACACACACACACATACACATATATACACATACGCGCACACACATACACATATATACACATACGCGCACACACATACAAACGCACACGCATGCATACAGACTGGTTGGACTATTACTGAGACTAACATGGGAAAATAATTTTCAGTGATTGGCCTTTATATGCCAGTCTGTTTTTGTATTATTTCCCACCCTTCCACTGGCTGGGATGTGGGGTTATGGAGGGCACAGAACTTTCCCTAGAGTAACATCACCTCCCAGCAAGTTATAGAAAACTAGAAGAACAGCCCGTGCACACGGGCCAAAGTGCCAGGCAGCAATGGCCGCTGGGCAGTCATGCACAGTAGAGACTGCCAGCACCGCGGCTGATAACGGAGCGGGGCGCTCTGAATTCAGACCTCAGAGTTCCCCGCTCCGTTATTAGTCGTGACGCGGGCAGTCTGTACTGTGCATGACTGCAGCGCTTGCAGCCGCCTGTACTGCACATGACAGCTTCTTACAAACATACATTAGCGAATTATTATATAGGATGGGGCCAAGTAAGCCCTAGATGTCACCCTTTTTTTTATATACAATAATTTTTTTTCTTAACTTGCACCCAAGTATGCTATTTGAACGTGTGCCCAGTTCAATGGAACATTTTATGTAATTTGGAAAATATATATTGTATTGCTATACCGACTAAGTAAAGCGAATGTACTCCCACTGCGGGGAGATGCTCAGTAAGGCTCTTTTTATCGTTTGTACTAAGGATCTTACATTGAATTACAATTTAAAAACGATCAGCTCTAAACATTAGCAGGAGGGAAGTGTGCTCAGTATTCAAAATTGCTTCAAATAATTACTTAACCCTTTGAGTGCTAGAGGGGTGACCATCGCATTGCGGCGCTGGACACCCCTCTCGTACTTGAAAACTTAAAACCAAGATATAATTGGGAAATTGTTACATTAAAATGTTACAAAAAAAGGTTTATTTTGTTTGTAAGTCTAGACGTGTTTGTGTACTGTCTGACAGCTGCAATCATCATCCTCCTATTAATAAACAGTGTAATGCATCAGACGCAACCCTCTGTAATTAGACAGCAATACAAAGATATTTAATTTTGAATAAGGAAGAAAACTGAAGTTCTTTTAATTTAAAAGTTCAGAGAAAATGGCATTGATTGCCTGAAAACGCAAAACACAGCCAAAGGATCTAATAAAATGCATTGCTAACTAATCACATTAAACCATGGAATCAATGGGTAATAATATTAACAGTTGTAACCAGCGGACGTGTTTTCTGTTAAATTCAAAATCAGTTCAAGTATGTAAATTCATATATATATTAAAATGTTAAAGAGGAGCCTGGAAACAAGAGATGTAATTCAATTGTGTGGAGCTGTAATTTAAGGGATAGTAATGTTTCACAAAAACAGCAGCTCCAATTAACCTTAATAGTATTTAGGCCATGGAAAGTGTTATTTCAGTATTGTCAGAGTTGTAGTTCAAGAGTAATTGAATGATAAAGTTTCCCCCTCCTGCCCCTTTTACCTAGTGTAAGCCATCTTCATTCAGATGTGGAATCTGTTCCTGGGACCAGACAGATCACAGCAAAGGACAATCTTCTTACTGTGAGCATAAGGAAAACCCTGACCCCCCTTGAGAGGTTTTTCATGTTTTTCCTTATGCCCACTGAAGATTGTCCCTCTTTTTGATCCATCTGGACAGTCTTGCTGCTCTGAGGTGAGCAGTGTTACATTAGTAAAAGGGGTGGGAGGGGGATACTTTATCATTCAATTACTCTTGAACTACAACTCTGACAGTATTGAAATAACACTCTCCATGGCCCAAATACTATGAAGATTAATTGGAGCTGCTTTAATTTTGGAACATTACAATCCCTTTAAAGGAATAGCAGTGTTTAATTCTGAAAAAAATATATAAACTGCACTTCCATGCATTGAACACCTCACCGACACGCAAAGTATTAATGCCATTTTCACAGCACACTAAGGCGCCTTTACATAAAAATTTTAGATACTTACCAGTTCTGCTTAGAAAACCAAGTGGCTCAGATCGTTTGTTATACTGAATAGTCCTGATGCCTGAGGATCTCAAAGGTCATAATTTGATAGTTATGCAGTAATCGTATAATGAATTTTACCCATCAAGCCCTCTTTCCTGTTCTGAAGCCTCCTCCCCTCAGATGTGAAGTTCGGTCCGTGACTGGATAGATCACAATGAGGGGCAATCTTCCCTCTGTCAGGCCAAGAAAAAATCTGACCTCCATGACAAAGGAGGACAGGTTTTTCCTGATGCTGACAGATGATTGTCCCTCGCCGTCATCCGCAGACGAATCTAAGGGGAGGCGGCTTCAGAATGGGAAAAGAGGGAGAGGGGGTAAAAGTAATCATGCGATTACTGCATAACTATTAAAGGGGAACTTTCACCCCTTAATAACTAAATCTCACCTTACTGCTGACCTGGTGACTAGCTGCTTAGTAGCGCTAGTCGCCAGAAATCTTACCCCGTTCTCAAGATTTCGGCGTTTCAAAGGATCAGGAAGCACGGACGTCTCTTCACAGTGACGTCCGTGCGCCTGCGCTGTCAGTCCCTTGTGCACCGTACGGTGCACAAGGGACTGACAAGGGACTGACAGCGCAGGCGCACGGACGTCACTGTGAAGAGACGTCCGTGCTTCCTGATCCTTTGAAACGCCGAAATCTTGAGAACGGGGTAAGATTTCTGGCGACTAGCGCTACTAAGCAGCTAGTCGCCAGGTCAGCAGTAAGGGGAGATTTAGTTATTAAGGGGTGAAAGTTCCCCTTTAAATTATGACCTTTGAGAGCCTCAGACATCAGTGCTATTCAGTATAACAAATAATCTGAGCTGATTGATTTTCTAAACATTACTATCCCTATAGCTAGCACAGAACAATATTGTGAATTATGACAGTTGGCTTCAAAGCAGATATTTTGTTGATCCAGGGCGCTATCTGACTGCCATTTGAAGTCAGGAAGATTTTTTTTTTACCTACTTGGGGCTAAATTGTAAATTCTTTCAATGGGGATTTTTTTGTCTCTCTCTGGATCAACAGGGGTGATTTGGCATGGGCTGGACTTGATGGAAGCGTCTTTTTTTCCGCCTCATCAATTATATAACTATGAATCCACGTACAGGTTTTTTTGGTCTTTTTTGTAATGTTTAGAATTCACTGTTCCATACTTCTTTGAGTAAACTTAAAGGAGCAGTAAACTTTTTTTTATGAAAACACATATTTTACAGAGCATTTCCTGCTGAATAAAACAAAGCCACTGCCACTGCTGTCAGATGTTTTATTCAAAATTTATAGCAGTTTAAATAATCAGGAAATGAATTTACTGTGTTTACTTCCTGATAGTTCTGACAGGAAATGAATTTACTGTGTTTACTTCCTGATAGTTCTGACAGGAAATGAATTTACTGTGTTTACTTCCTGATAGTTCTAACTCTCTATGGAGAACTGTGTGTCTCTGACTTTTCCGACTTTCCTCTCCATTAGAATCTAACAGGAAATCTAATTAGAATTTGACCACTAGAGGGCACTGCTAATGTAAAAAAAACATGGGTTTAAACTGTAATAACTCTGGAAATATAAATCTCTCGGCAGTGGGAGTACCCTTATTTTACTCAATAGGAAAATCCTTACAATATATATTTTTTCATAAAAAAAGTTTACTGCTCCTTTAAGTGTTTGTATGGCTTTGGCATTGTGTCCATGTTTCATAGCCATATATAGGAACTGGGAGGACACACTAGTCAAAAATCTTTGACTTGAGACAAAGTGGTAAATTTGTCTTAAAGATAGTACTACTAAGTTTTTCATCATGGTGTTTCCATTTCCGGTCCAAGGTAAATATACTTGTCAGTTTCATCTAGTTCTTGTCCATCTATTGTGATTTTCCTTGGTATTGTAAATTTGTTACACATGACATGTTTTGCTGCCAAAACCAAAATTTTAACTTTCCTGTCATAGCTCTTCAATGTGTTCTTGTAATTCTTCAGGACTACTGGCAAAGAGTGTGCTACTGTCTGCAAAACGTGACGTATGTAGTCTCCATTGATCTTAAAGGGATAGTAATGTTTCATAATAAAAGCAGCTCCAGTTAATCTTCATAGTATTTGAGCCATGTAGAGTTTTATTTCAATACTGTCAGAGTTGTATTTCAAGAGTAATTGAATAATGAAGTTTCCCCCTCCCGCCCCTTTTACTGATGTAACACTGCTCACCTCAGATGTGGAATTTGGTCCATAGACCAGAAAGATAACAGCAAGGGACAATCATCTTCTGTAAGAACAATGAAAACCCTGCCTCTCTGTGATCCATCCGGACAGTCTTGCTGCTCTTAGGTGAGCAGTGTTATATCAGTAAAAGGGGCGGGAGGAGGATACTTTATCATTCAATTACTCTTGAACTATAACTCTGACAGAATTGAAATAACACTCTACATGGCTCAAATACTATGAAGATTAACTGGAGCTGCTTTTATTATGAAACATTACTATCCCTTTAAGTTCTTTTTTGTCCAAATTTAGTTTGCAGAAAATAGTTTTGGGAAGATTGTGTCTCTTTGTCGGATGCCTTTTTCTTTGTTTATCTGGACTTTTTCATGGCTGACCTGTATTGATGCAGTTGCATTTTCATATATTGATCATAGGATATTGATGTAACCTCTATGTATTGCTTGGTTGATCAAGGCATGTTATTACTTGCTTTTTCACCAAGTCAAAGGCCTTTTGTAATCAATGAAGATTGTGCATAATGGGAGGTTGTATTCATTATGCCATTCTATAATTTCTTGTACTGTCTGGATATGGTTCATTGTACTGAAACCACTCCTGAAGCCTGCTTTTTCTTTAGCTTGTGCCACTTTAAAGGGATAGTAATACTTAAGTATTACAAATCCCTATATTAAAGCCCTAGTAAAAAAAAAAAGTATTGCCCCCAGTGTCATCTCTCAAACCTTTATGGTTTGAGAGATGATCGCTTCTAAAGTTGCCCTCTCCCTCCCCCGTAGTCAGCATTCTAGCTGACACAGGGAAATCCGGTCAGAGATCATCAGGCGGCTCTGCAGCAGAGCCGCAATCTCGTTAACTAAAAAAAAACTTTCACTAAAACGGTCTTCTACGTGTGCTTGCAAGCCAAGCACACGTAGAAGACCATTTCAATGAAAGTTTATTTTTTAGTTAACGCGATCAGGCTGTGCTGGAGAGCCGCCTGAAAGTCGTAAGACTCTGTTCCCTGCAGTCAGCTGGAACGCTGACTACGGGGAAGGGGGAGGGAGAGGGCAACTTTAGAAGCCATAAGGGTTTGAGAGATGACACTGGGGGCAATACGTTTTTTTTACTAGGGCTTTAATATAGGGATTTTATAATACTTAAGCATTACTATCCCTTTAAATCTTGCAGACCACTGGCAATTGGCTTACTGATCGGTAATTTTTTACATCAGCAGTTTCGCCTTTTTTGTGCAGTAGGATGACTTCTGCATTTTTCCATGTTTCTGGCACTTTGCTGAGTAGTAGGCATTTTGAAAATAGTTTAGCTAGGGCTTTGAATAAGGGCTGACCACTAACTTTCAATGTTTCAATAGTAACTTTATCAGGTTTAGCTGCTTCTGCTTCTTCTGTCAAACCTTTTAGCACTTCCACTCGTTTTACGTGTTGAATGGATAAGACAGTGGCTGAGTGACGGGAGACAGAGGGTTATAGTCAATGGAGAATATTCAGGCGAACGTTGTGTTACTACTGGGGTACCTCAGGGATCTGTACTGGGGCTATTTCTTTTAATGTTTTATGAGTGATATTGCAAGAGGTCTTCAAGGTAAGGTATGCCTTTTTTAGCAGATGACACAAAGATCTGCAACAGGGTAGACAAGTAAATTAGACGAATGGGCAAGAGTGTGCTAGCTGCAGTTTAATGTTCATTAATGTAAAATAATTCACTTGGGGCAAAAATGTCCAAAGGCAGAATATAGTATTAAGGGTACTGTGCTGTCAGAGACAACAGAGGAAAGGGATTCAGGAGAAATTATTTCTGATGTCTTAAAGGTAGGCAGGCAATGTAACAAAGCAGCGGGGAATGCAAGCAGGGTGCTGGGTTGTATAGCTAGGAGCACTAGTAACAGAAAAAGGGAAGGGTCATGCCACTCTACAGTTCTCTGGTTAGACCTCACCTAGCGTATTGTGTACAGTACTGGAGACCCCATCTCCAGAAGGATATAGATACTCTAGAGAGAATTCAGAGAAGGGCTAATAAAATGGTGAATTGTTTACAGGATGAGAAATACCAGGATAGACTAAAGGATCTGAACATAAAAATAGTTTGGAGGAGAGAAGAGAGAGAGGGGGGATATGATAGAAACATTCAAATACGTGAAGGGATTCAACATGCAGGAGGGAAGTAAATTTCAAAGGAGTAAAAATATTAGGACAATAGGTCATAGTCTAAAACTGGAGGGACATAGGTTTAGATGTAATGTATAAAATTTTTACTTCAGTAACAGGGTGGTAGATACACAAAAAAGCCTATCAGCAGAAGTGGTAGAGGTTAATACAGTGATGGAATGTAAGCATGTATGGGATAGGCATAAGGCTGTCCTGAACATAAGACAAAGTCAAGGACCATTTTGTTTCTGTATTATGATTTGTTTGTGCTGTTGAACCATCTTCAAGCTTTAACCCCTTAACACCCAATGATATGCCAGGACCGTCATGGCTGTCCGGGCAATAAGGACAGGTTATGGTCCTAGCATGTCACAGAAGTTTGTGATCACAGCGCGGCTGCATTACACACTGCGATCACTGACCACTTCCATGAAAAAGAAATGTGCTCTGGTCCTCCAGACCGCCCCACCCCCAGACTGCACAGTCCTTAAGGGATTAATGTAAACATATGGCTTCTATGCGTGCCCATCTTTTGCCTTCCTTTCTTTAGCCTTTGATTTTCTTCCAGTGTCCTTTTGATGAGCTCAACATTGAACTTGCGCATTTATTTTTTTACGTGCTTCCTTATGGTCTTGTAGGTGCAAGGGCATGGGCAGTGTCTACAATAGGTTGAATAAGATTATCATTATGGGTTGAAATGTCTGTGTGTGAAAGGTCTTGCAGCATACTGAAGCAATTAGACAGAGCTATCTCAAAATTATTATGATTTTTTCATTAGCTAGCTGGTGTTGAGTTTCATGTTTGTTAATTTGATCATTTTCTTTCTTTCTTTCTTTCTTTCTTTCTTTCTTTCTTTCTTTCTTTCTGTCAATTTAGATTTTTGCTCTCACTAGACGATGGTCACTTCCAAAATTAAAATGATTTAAGACTGAGCAGTTAATGAATATCATTTTATTATCCTACTAGTTGAACAGCCCATTACACGGGCCACAGTGCCACTGCCACCCGGTCGTGGGCCAGTCACGCGCAGTAGAGACTGCCCGTGCCACGACTGATACAGAGCTGAACGCTCCTTCGGAGCACCCAGCTCTGTATCAGCCGCGGCGCGGGCAGTGTCTACTGCGCATGTTGCGGCGTTACACACAATTTAGCAAATTATTATATAGGATAACATGAAGTCCTAGAATGCGTTGCTCATTGTGTGCGTAAGCGCACATGCGCAGTAGGGACTCGCAGAACGGGCTGATCCACAGCAGAGAGCTCTGGAAGACTGACAGCCTGTCTGTACTCCTGGCTCTGGGGCAGTAGCGGAGGCGGCTGGGTTACAAATTGTCACTCAGCACCTCCGCTGCTGCCCCAGAGCCGGGATCACAGACAGGCTGTGAGCCATCCGGAGCTCTCCGCTCTGGATCAGCCTGTGTATACAGGCTTTGTAACTAGTTTAAGTATAAAGTCAATTTCAGATGTGTTGCCATTAAGACTTTTCCATGTCTATTTTCTATGTAGAATGAATTCATGATGTACAAGTTGTGTTATTCTGCAAATTTGATGAGTGGGTTGCCTCTATCAACTCTTTTTCAAAATTATGACCTTTGAGAGCCTCAGACATCAGTGCTATTCAGTATAACAAATAATCTGAGCTGATTGATTTTCTAAACATTACTATCCCTATAGCTAGCACAGAACAATATTGTGAATTATGACAGTTGGCTTCAAAGCAGATATTTTGTTGATCCAGGGCGCTATCTGACTGCCATTTGAAGTCAGGAAGATTTTTTTTTTACCTACTTGGGGCTAAATTGTAAATTCTTTCAATGGGGATTTTTTTGTCTCTCTCTGGATCAACAGGGGTGATTTGGCATGGGCTGGACTTGATGGAAGCGTCTTTTTTTCCGCCTCATCAATTATATAACTATGAATCCACGTACAGGTTTTTTTGGTCTTTTTTGTAATGTTTAGAATTCACTGTTCCATACTTCTTTGAGTAAACTTAAAGGAGCAGTAAACTTTTTTTTATGAAAACACATATTTTACAGAGCATTTCCTGCTGAATAAAACAAAGCCACTGCCACTGCTGTCAGATGTTTTATTCAAAATTTATAGCAGTTTAAATAATCAGGAAATGAATTTACTGTGTTTACTTCCTGATAGTTCTGACAGGAAATGAATTTACTGTGTTTACTTCCTGATAGTTCTGACAGGAAATGAATTTACTGTGTTTACTTCCTGATAGTTCTAACTCTCTATGGAGAACTGTGTGTCTCTGACTTTTCCGACTTTCCTCTCCATTAGAATCTAACAGGAAATCTAATTAGAATTTGACCACTAGAGGGCACTGCTAATGTAAAAAAAACATGGGTTTAAACTGTAATAACTCTGGAAATATAAATCTCTCGGCAGTGGGAGTACCCTTATTTTACTCAATAGGAAAATCCTTACAATATATATTTTTTCATAAAAAAAGTTTACTGCTCCTTTAAGTGTTTGTATGGCTTTGGCATTGTGTCCATGTTTCATAGCCATATATAGGAACTGGGAGGACACACTAGTCAAAAATCTTTGACTTGAGACAAAGTGGTAAATTTGTCTTAAAGATAGTACTACTAAGTTTTTCATCATGGTGTTTCCATTTCCGGTCCAAGGTAAATATACTTGTCAGTTTCATCTAGTTCTTGTCCATCTATTGTGATTTTCCTTGGTATTGTAAATTTGTTACACATGACATGTTTTGCTGCCAAAACCAAAATTTTAACTTTCCTGTCATAGCTCTTCAATGTGTTCTTGTAATTCTTCAGGACTACTGGCAAAGAGTGTGCTACTGTCTGCAAAACGTGACGTATGTAGTCTCCATTGATCTTAAAGGGATAGTAATGTTTCATAATAAAAGCAGCTCCAGTTAATCTTCATAGTATTTGAGCCATGTAGAGTTTTATTTCAATACTGTCAGAGTTGTATTTCAAGAGTAATTGAATAATGAAGTTTCCCCCTCCCGCCCCTTTTACTGATGTAACACTGCTCACCTCAGATGTGGAATTTGGTCCATAGACCAGAAAGATAACAGCAAGGGACAATCATCTTCTGTAAGAACAATGAAAACCCTGCCTCTCTGTGATCCATCCGGACAGTCTTGCTGCTCTTAGGTGAGCAGTGTTATATCAGTAAAAGGGGCGGGAGGAGGATACTTTATCATTCAATTACTCTTGAACTATAACTCTGACAGAATTGAAATAACACTCTACATGGCTCAAATACTATGAAGATTAACTGGAGCTGCTTTTATTATGAAACATTACTATCCCTTTAAGTTCTTTTTTGTCCAAATTTAGTTTGCAGAAAATAGTTTTGGGAAGATTGTGTCTCTTTGTCGGATGCCTTTTTCTTTGTTTATCTGGACTTTTTCATGGCTGACCTGTATTGATGCAGTTGCATTTTCATATATTGATCATAGGATATTGATGTAACCTCTATGTATTGCTTGGTTGATCAAGGCATGTTATTACTTGCTTTTTCACCAAGTCAAAGGCCTTTTGTAATCAATGAAGATTGTGCATAATGGGAGGTTGTATTCATTATGCCATTCTATAATTTCTTGTACTGTCTGGATATGGTTCATTGTACTGAAACCACTCCTGAAGCCTGCTTTTTCTTTAGCTTGTGCCACTTTAAAGGGATAGTAATACTTAAGTATTACAAATCCCTATATTAAAGCCCTAGTAAAAAAAAAAAGTATTGCCCCCAGTGTCATCTCTCAAACCTTTATGGTTTGAGAGATGATCGCTTCTAAAGTTGCCCTCTCCCTCCCCCGTAGTCAGCATTCTAGCTGACACAGGGAAATCCGGTCAGAGATCATCAGGCGGCTCTGCAGCAGAGCCGCAATCTCGTTAACTAAAAAAAAACTTTCACTAAAACGGTCTTCTACGTGTGCTTGCAAGCCAAGCACACGTAGAAGACCATTTCAATGAAAGTTTATTTTTTAGTTAACGCGATCAGGCTGTGCTGGAGAGCCGCCTGAAAGTCGTAAGACTCTGTTCCCTGCAGTCAGCTGGAACGCTGACTACGGGGAAGGGGGAGGGAGAGGGCAACTTTAGAAGCCATAAGGGTTTGAGAGATGACACTGGGGGCAATACGTTTTTTTTACTAGGGCTTTAATATAGGGATTTTATAATACTTAAGCATTACTATCCCTTTAAATCTTGCAGACCACTGGCAATTGGCTTACTGATCGGTAATTTTTTACATCAGCAGTTTCGCCTTTTTTGTGCAGTAGGATGACTTCTGCATTTTTCCATGTTTCTGGCACTTTGCTGAGTAGTAGGCATTTTGAAAATAGTTTAGCTAGGGCTTTGAATAAGGGCTGACCACTAACTTTCAATGTTTCAATAGTAACTTTATCAGGTTTAGCTGCTTCTGCTTCTTCTGTCAAACCTTTTAGCACTTCCACTCGTTTTACGTGTTGAATGGATAAGACAGTGGCTGAGTGACGGGAGACAGAGGGTTATAGTCAATGGAGAATATTCAGGCGAACGTTGTGTTACTACTGGGGTACCTCAGGGATCTGTACTGGGGCTATTTCTTTTAATGTTTTATGAGTGATATTGCAAGAGGTCTTCAAGGTAAGGTATGCCTTTTTTAGCAGATGACACAAAGATCTGCAACAGGGTAGACAAGTAAATTAGACGAATGGGCAAGAGTGTGCTAGCTGCAGTTTAATGTTCATTAATGTAAAATAATTCACTTGGGGCAAAAATGTCCAAAGGCAGAATATAGTATTAAGGGTACTGTGCTGTCAGAGACAACAGAGGAAAGGGATTCAGGAGAAATTATTTCTGATGTCTTAAAGGTAGGCAGGCAATGTAACAAAGCAGCGGGGAATGCAAGCAGGGTGCTGGGTTGTATAGCTAGGAGCACTAGTAACAGAAAAAGGGAAGGGTCATGCCACTCTACAGTTCTCTGGTTAGACCTCACCTAGCGTATTGTGTACAGTACTGGAGACCCCATCTCCAGAAGGATATAGATACTCTAGAGAGAATTCAGAGAAGGGCTAATAAAATGGTGAATTGTTTACAGGATGAGAAATACCAGGATAGACTAAAGGATCTGAACATAAAAATAGTTTGGAGGAGAGAAGAGAGAGAGGGGGGATATGATAGAAACATTCAAATACGTGAAGGGATTCAACATGCAGGAGGGAAGTAAATTTCAAAGGAGTAAAAATATTAGGACAATAGGTCATAGTCTAAAACTGGAGGGACATAGGTTTAGATGTAATGTATAAAATTTTTACTTCAGTAACAGGGTGGTAGATACACAAAAAAGCCTATCAGCAGAAGTGGTAGAGGTTAATACAGTGATGGAATGTAAGCATGTATGGGATAGGCATAAGGCTGTCCTGAACATAAGACAAAGTCAAGGACCATTTTGTTTCTGTATTATGATTTGTTTGTGCTGTTGAACCATCTTCAAGCTTTAACCCCTTAACACCCAATGATATGCCAGGACCGTCATGGCTGTCCGGGCAATAAGGACAGGTTATGGTCCTAGCATGTCACAGAAGTTTGTGATCACAGCGCGGCTGCATTACACACTGCGATCACTGACCACTTCCATGAAAAAGAAATGTGCTCTGGTCCTCCAGACCGCCCCACCCCCAGACTGCACAGTCCTTAAGGGATTAATGTAAACATATGGCTTCTATGCGTGCCCATCTTTTGCCTTCCTTTCTTTAGCCTTTGATTTTCTTCCAGTGTCCTTTTGATGAGCTCAACATTGAACTTGCGCATTTATTTTTTTACGTGCTTCCTTATGGTCTTGTAGGTGCAAGGGCATGGGCAGTGTCTACAATAGGTTGAATAAGATTATCATTATGGGTTGAAATGTCTGTGTGTGAAAGGTCTTGCAGCATACTGAAGCAATTAGACAGAGCTATCTCAAAATTATTATGATTTTTTCATTAGCTAGCTGGTGTTGAGTTTCATGTTTGTTAATTTGATCATTTTCTTTCTTTCTTTCTTTCTTTCTTTCTTTCTTTCTTTCTTTCTTTCTTTCTGTCAATTTAGATTTTTGCTCTCACTAGACGATGGTCACTTCCAAAATTAAAATGATTTAAGACTGAGCAGTTAATGAATATCATTTTATTATCCTACTAGTTGAACAGCCCATTACACGGGCCACAGTGCCACTGCCACCCGGTCGTGGGCCAGTCACGCGCAGTAGAGACTGCCCGTGCCACGACTGATACAGAGCTGAACGCTCCTTCGGAGCACCCAGCTCTGTATCAGCCGCGGCGCGGGCAGTGTCTACTGCGCATGTTGCGGCGTTACACACAATTTAGCAAATTATTATATAGGATAACATGAAGTCCTAGAATGCGTTGCTCATTGTGTGCGTAAGCGCACATGCGCAGTAGGGACTCGCAGAACGGGCTGATCCACAGCAGAGAGCTCTGGAAGACTGACAGCCTGTCTGTACTCCTGGCTCTGGGGCAGTAGCGGAGGCGGCTGGGTTACAAATTGTCACTCAGCACCTCCGCTGCTGCCCCAGAGCCGGGATCACAGACAGGCTGTGAGCCATCTGGAGCTCTCCGCTCTGGATCAGCCTGTGTATACAGGCTTTGTAACTAGTTTAAGTATAAAGTCAATTTCAGATGTGTTGCCATTAAGACTTTTCCATGTCTATTTTCTATGTAGAATGAATTCATGATGTACAAGTTGTGTTATTCTGCAAATTTGATGAGTGGGTTGCCTCTATCAACTCTTTTTCCAGTACAATGCTGTCCAATTGATTTTTCACCATTTTGGATCTTACCAGTTCTCAATTTGAAATCCTCCATTATAAATCTGTAGTGGCAACTGTCCTGTTTGTAGAGGCGTAATAAATCATCATAGAATTCTTCAACTTTATCAGCAAAGTGGCTACTTACCTGTAGGGGCCTAAACCTGAATCATCTGAACACAGTGACTGTTTAGTTTGATAACACAAGATGTGATTCTTTCAGAAATACTTTCTACTTTTATAACTGGGTCTCTCAGTCTTTTGTTAATCAAGAATCATATTCCTTCATATCATCCATCATTGGTTCATTTATAGTATTGTCAGCTTCCATCTTCTAATTTGACTAAATCTTCATCTTTTTTATGAGTCACCCATAAGCTGATAATGTCCCAATAGATTAGACAAAAGGTAAGTCTGCGCATCAGACTTTTTCTGTGCCAAAAGCATAAAAAGTTTGCCTGCCCTTTCAAGGCATCCGAGCAGGGCCGGATTTACATCCCAGGAGCCTGTAGGCACATAAATCTGAAGTGCTCCCCCCCCCACTAGACACCTCCACAATGCTCTAAATCTCCACATTACCCCCCATATCTATATTGCCCCCATCAGCTCCATATTGCCCCCATCAGCTCCAACTTGCCTCCATCAGCTCCAACTTGCCCTTTCATTGCCCCCATCATCTCCACATTGCCCCCAGTATCCATTTCCTACTGGGGTCCAGCGGAAGGAGAAGCCTGTGCCTCCCTCTGCACAGACCTGTAGCTGCTGGAGCTCCCTCGCGGTCTTCTCTTTAGGAATACAGAGCGCTGGGGGATGATGTCATCTCCCAGCTCTCTGCATTACTAAAGAGCCAACGAGGGAGCAACAGCAGGATCTCACCATGCAGAGGGTGGCGGGTAGCGGGTAGGGTTACTGTTGCCACAACGCAAATCACTGTGAATGAAAATATTTAAAAAAAATAAAAATTGATTCCAATGACAGACGCCCCTCTGTGGGGTGCACCTGTAGGCAGATGCCTACCCTGCCTTATGGCAAATCTGGCCCTGCATCCCAGACTTAGGCACGTCACTATGTGCCACAAATCCAGGGCCAGATTTCCCAATAGGCAGACTAGGCACCTGCCTAGAGCTCCAAATTTTGAGGGGAGCCTCAGCTGTGCTGGCCACACCCACATTCTGAATTGTGGGTGGGGCCAGAGCAATCTTTGTATCCATGCAGCAGCTTATACACCCCTTTACAGGCTATTATTTAACCTCTTGGGTGCTAGTGAGCTCTCCAACGCATTGCTCACTAGCAACCAAGGGGTTAAAGCTTTTATGTGCTTGCTTGTTGTAGGTAAAAGGTATATTCTGTGCGGGAAACAGTGGATGAGACTGATGGCATGGTCATATGAGGAGTGGGGTGTGGCCATGGGCGGAGCTAAGGGTACCCAGAGTGCCTTGCCTAGGGGAGCCTAGAATGTAAATCCGGCCCGGCTCAAATCTGTGAACACGTGTTTAGTATAATGCAATTAAAAAGCAGTAATTCCACCTCACCCGTACTGTGAGCAAAACCCTTGTATTTAGCTATCACCTGATTTAGTGAGCTACCAACCAACAGAAGAGGAACCAAAATCTCCCAAATTACATACATAAACATAAAATATACAATTTCCTGGCAAGCTCAAAATAACACTTATTAAAGGGACAATAATACTTTATTATTACTATCCCCCATATTGTAGATATTTGTAAAATAATTTAATAGCCCCCAGGTTCATCTTTCAAACCTTTATGGTTTGAGAGATAACCGAAGGCAAAGTTCCCCCCTCCCTCCCCCTTCCCTGAAGTCAGCATTGTACTGACTGCAGGGGAAGTCTGTCGTATGACAGGCTTGCGGCTCTGCAGCAGAGCCGCGATCGTGTTAGTGAAAAATAATTATTTCACTGAAACGGTCTTCTACATGTTCTTGGTTTTTGCTTGGTTTGCAAGCACATGTAGAAGACCGTTTCAGTGAAATAATTCTTTGTCACTAACGCGATTGCGGCTCTGCTGCAGAGCCACCTGATGAAAGTCAGACCGGATATCCCTGCAGTCAGTACAACGCTGACTTCAGGGAAGGGGGAGGGAGGGGGGAACTTTGCCTTTGGTTATCTCTCAAACCATAAAGGTTTGAGAGATGAACCTGGGGGCTATTAAATAATTTTGCAAATATGTACAATGTGGGGGATAGTAATAATAAAGTATTACTATCTCTTTAAAATTTGACAGCAACTTTAATGGTTCACAGGTGGAGGCCTACGGTAATGTTATTTTGTACTCATTAATGCAATTTCTGTCATCTGTGTAAACATGGGGCTTCCAAAGCACAGGGACTGAACACTTATGCATGCAACATATCTCATATCTTTATTTTTTTTTAAATATTTACCAACATAAAACGAACATCAACTTTCTGCATTTCAGTGTTTTAAAATAAAATCTCATACAGAATGAAATTACAGTCTACCATGTGTAATTTAGTAATATGAGAGAATTGGTTAAGGGTCTGAATACTTGTGCAAGACACTGTATACACATGGTATGAGATTACACAGTATGAGATTATATGGGTACAGTACACAAAGACCTATTAATACACCTTGCCCCATCAAGCATGGCAGTGTAGTAAGCTCTGCTCAATCCTCTGCAAATATGTAGATTCACATTCGCATCTGAATATCAGATTATGGAAAAGCTTAGATGAAAATTAAGGCTTGCAGAAAAAAAAAGAGACTTGTAGCTAAATCAGTTTTGCTCTGAGGCTATCACTTCTTGACAACTGATTGAGAGTAAAAATAAAATGAAATCTGAAAAGTTGGACAAGATGTAATTATTGAAATTATTTTTGTCAGGATAAGGGAATCTTGTAATCACATTCCCACGGAACGGATGTATATTCAGATGTTCCATAAGTGTCAAGCTGAAGTCAGAAATAATTTCTTATGTGCCTCAAAATATATGGAAATGTATATTTATGACAAGTTACCATCCAAAAGAAATATTTGAACCCTGTGACGAGCAGATGGGGTGTTCAATGCATTGCGTTGTAATGTGTTGCACATATTTCTAGTCCTCAAGGGGTTAACCCCTTGAGGTTAATTTACTATACATCAAAGAAAATATTGCATTAGATACTTTGACTTCCTAATCACCCATTCAGACAAACCTTTGGGTATTTATCAGTAAGTAAGTTTCTTTCCTGCACTTGTTTACGCAAACAGCTGAGCTAAGAATGAGAGATCATCCATTAAGACTACAGGAAATGAGCTTTTGACTAAAACAAAGGCAGGGATTTTTTTTACAGTAAGGGTGGTAAATCTATGGAATTCTTTGCCTTGGGATGTTGTACTTGAAGATACGTAATTGCTTTCAAAAAAGCAATGGATACCTATCTAACACAGAACTATGCTGAGAATTATGACAGTTGGCTGCAATGCAGATAGGATGTTGATCCAGGGAAATATCTGACTGCCATTTCTAGTCAGGAAGGATAATTTTTACCCACTTGGGGCTAAACTGGAAATGGCTTCAATGTTTTTTTTTTGCCTACCTCTTCGGCATGGGCTGGACTTTATGGACGCATGTCTTTTTTTCAGCCTCGTCAATTATATTACTATGTTACTATGTCCAGTGTGCAGAAAATATGTAAAAAATTACTATAAGTAGGACTTTACACAGAGAAAGTGCCACTGTACGTGTCTGTTTAAAACACATGCATGTCCATCTTACATATATGTACGTTTGCTTCCATAGTCCAAGTTGACTATGTGCACATGGGACAGGTTTGGGAGTTTTGACAGACATGAGTGGAGAGTCCCAGAGTGAGAACAACATTTTGTTTAAGGACCAGTTTGGCAGATGATGGAAACATTTTGGTTCCATCCAAATTGATTTTGAATTTATCTGAAGGGGGAGAGATAGAGAGAGAGGAATGATAGAGACCTTCATTGACTGAGGATAAAGAGAGAGAAAGAGAGAGAGAGAATGATAGAGACCTTCATTGACTGAGGATACAGAGAGAGAGAGAGAGACCTTCATTGACTGAGGATAAAGAGAGAGAAAGAGAGAGAGAGAGAGAGAGTGAATGATAGAGACCTTCATCGACTGAGGATAAAGAAAGAGAGAGAGAGAGAGAGAATGATAGAGACCTTCATCAACTGAGGATAAAGAAAGAGAGAGAGAGAATGATAGAGACCTTCATTGACTGAGGATAAAGAAAGAGAAAGAGAGAGAGAGAGAATGATAGAGACCTTCATTGACTGAGGATAAAGAGAGAGAAAGAGAGAGAGTGAATGATAGAGACCTTCATCGACTGAGGATAAAGAGAGAGAGAGAGAGAGAATGAATGATATAGGCCTTCACTGACTGAGGATAAAGAGAGAGAGAGAAGAGTAGAGACCACTGAATGAATATATATATATATATATATATAGAGAGAGAGAGAATGATAGATACCTTCATTGAATGAGGATAAAGAGAGAGAGAGAGAGAGAGAAAGAGAGTGAGAATGAGAGAGATAAAATGATGGAGACCTTCATTGACTGAGGATAAAGAGAGAGAGAGATATAGAGTGAGAGAAAGAGAAGAGACCACTGAATGAAGATATATATATATATATATAGAGAGAGAGAGAATGATAGATACCTTCACTGAATGAGGATAAAGAGAGAGAGAGAGAGAGAGAGATAAAATGATAGAGACCTTCATTGACTGAGGATAAAGAGAGAGACAGAGAGCAATAGAGTGAGAAGGAGTGAGAGAGAGAGAGAGAGTGAATGATAGAGACCTTCATTGACTGAGGATACAGAGAGAGAAAGAGAGAACTACAGTGGTGGAGGAGAAAGATAAAGGGGGAGATTCACTAAGCGGTGATAAAGAGGTGATAAAGCGGAGATGACTTCTCCAGTGAAATCACTTCTCCAATTCCTATGTTATTCTATGGAGCCAATGATTTCTTCAACATTGGAGATCTTAGTGCAGTGATTCTCTACCAGGGCACTTTGATGTGCCACGGGCATCCACGCTGGGTACCCAATACTTTCTATAAAGACTTTGTAAAAATGTGAATACCATGTTTCAAATGTTTATTTCTGGAAATGTTTCTGCATGAAATGTTTATTTATATTATTCTGATTGTGAGACCTATAAAGATATCTATGCATCTGTATCATCCATTATGTGCTTGACAAATGACCTATAAAATGTTAGCTGTGACCTGAAACTTCCAGACTACACGTCAGGGGTTCAAAGAAATAAAGGGGCTTATTCAAATTGTTAAACATATTATATAAGGCTTTTCCAGCAAGGATACGCACACACATCTAGGAAGTAATTCATTAAAAGCGTATTACAATTCAAACTCGTTTTTTTTTGTTTGTTTGTTTTCATTGTGGTCACAAA
Source organism: Rhinophrynus dorsalis (assembly GCA_037306005.1). Classification (NCBI taxonomy): domain Eukaryota; kingdom Metazoa; phylum Chordata; class Amphibia; order Anura; family Rhinophrynidae; genus Rhinophrynus; species Rhinophrynus dorsalis. Next base: position 478,484,836 of record CM074722.1, read on the forward strand.
GTGGTGATGGTGTTATTTTTCTATGGAAAGCATTATAATGACATGCGCCCTCTCTCACATAGAGCAATAGAAAAACTTTGCATTCTGGACAGTAGTTGGTGCTGTTGATAGCAGTTTTAATACAATAGGTGTAAAGTATAGTAGGTAAGTTTCAGCCCATGTAAATGACATATATTTTACTGTACAGAATGGATAGTGCAGTGTTGGCCCAAACTGAGATATCCTTGGCATGGATGGGCTATGTTATCATACTTTGCCTAAACCCCTTAGCGACCCTTGATGTACCAGGACCGTCAAGGGTAAATTTGCTTTAAGGACCAGTGACGGTCCTGGTACGTCAAGTGTTAAATGGCAGCAGCGCGCCGCCGTGCACGCTGCTACCATTCATTCCAGGCTGAGACTGAGAGGTCCAGTACCGGACCGTTCAGTTTCAGCCTCTGTCGGTAGTGCCAGGTCATGTGATCGCTGCGTCAGCGATCACATGTACCGGCATTCTACATCTGTGAATGAGGCAGTGCTACTTACTGCCTCTAGTGTCTCCTCTCTGCCAATGCGTCCCTTACATCAAAGTAAGGGACAGAGAAGCAGAGAGGAGACACCTAGTGGAAATAAAAATTACAGCAACTGGGGGTGTTAACCCCTTCACTGCTGGTGCAGGAGGATGGCTAGATGCAGGTCAATTTCTGACCTGCTAAATACACTTTTTTTTTTTTTAAATAAAAACAACATACTTTTTTTTTTACAAATAAAATATTTTATTTTTAAAAAAAGGGGTTAAAGTATTTAGCTAAAACCTCTCTTTGTATACAGAGAGAGAAGGTTGGATAACCACATATTGGATTTTAAAGGGGATCTATACAAGTTTGTCTTAAATGGAAGTGTATACAACGACTACCTGGTATACAAATATATATATATTTCTAATTCCGTTTTTGGCCGAAATTAAGCATGTTAAAGCGAACTACCACCCCTCTTAAAATTTGGCCCAAATAAATACCCATCTGGCGACTAGCTGCGCAATAGCGCTAGTCTCCAGGATTGTTACCTGGTTATTGAGAATTAAACACTGTTCCCAGGCAGTAGAGAGCGCAGTCATCTTTTCATAGGGATGTCTGTGCGCCTGCGCTGTCAGTCCCAGGCTGCTCAGGTGCGCAGACGTCACTATGGCAAGATGTCTGCGCTGTGTCCTGCCTGTCAGTCTGGGAACAGTGTTTAATTCTCAATAACCAGGTAATAATTCAGGCAAATAGTACTACTGAACAACTAGTCGTCAGATGGGTATTTATTTGGGCCAAATTTTAACAGGGGTGGCAGTTCTGCTTTAAGAGATGATCCCATGTCTTCCTTCCGGAGAGACTGTGGGTAAAACTCTGTACCGCAGTCCGTCACTCTTCCTCTGCTCCCCTACCTCTATCCAGCCTCCTCTGATGACGAAGGCCTTCTGCACATAAACTGTAGCGCTCTGGCCAATGAGATCGCTCCAGCTCACGAGCAGGCTGGATAGAGAATGGGGAGCAGAGGGAGAGTGACAGACTGCGGGTACAGAGCTGTACCTGCAGTCTCTCTGGAAGGAAGACACGGGATCATAACATGCTTAATTTCATCCAAAAGCGTAATTAAAAAAATATATATATTTGTATACCAGCTAGTCGCTATATACACTTCCATTTAAGACAAACTTGTATATAAGTGATAGATCCCCTTTAAGCTGAAATCTATAGGCCCATTGCCTTTTCTAATTCTCTTGCTCTATCTTTTTCTCTGTCCTTTGCAGTTGAAGATTCTCTATTGTATTTTTTCTCTCCCTCTCTCTCTCTATCTCACTCTGTTTCCTCTACTGTTGAAAGTCTCTCTCACTTTGGGGGAGATTCACTAAGCAATGATAAGAGGTGATAAAGTGGTGATAAAGTGGAGATGAATTCTCCAGTTTATCACTTCTTCAGTTTCTATGTTATTCTATAGATCCTATGCACCCAACTGTGATTTGTGAGGTCAAGAGAACAGATTCCACATCTGAGGGGAGGTGTCTTACACTAGGTAAAAGGGGCGGGAGGGGGATACTTTATCATTCAATTACTCTTGAACTACAACACTGACAGTACTGAAATAGCACTCACAATGACCCAAATGCTATGAAAATTAATTGGAGCTGCTTTTATTTTGAAACATTACTATCCCTTTAAGGAGTTAAGTAGGCGTTCACATTCTGTCTTGGAATAAACAAACAGGAACTGTCAGGTTTGCCTCCATGAACATTGAAAATGTAATGTTTTAAACAAAGACAAAATGTCAAAATTCATAGCAGCCATTCGTATTTTGTTATCACAAATAAGATAAATGTGTATGTGTGGGGGGCTTATTCTTAGGAGATGTTTCTTCAGTCTCAAGTCTGTTTTACTAATTTTTCAGTTAGCATCTCACTATGTGGTCCTAAGAACCACTTGTGACTCTCTGTCTGTTCTAAAAAAAGACATTACTGAACTGGAAAAGGTGCAGCGACGTGCAACAAAACTGATAAAGGGATCGGGGGATCTGAGTTACAAAGACAGACTAGCCAAACTGGGTTTGTTTACGTTAGAGAAGAGACGTCTAAGGGGTGATATGATTACCATTTACACATACATTCAAGGTCAATACAAGGAACTATCCAATGAATTATTTATGCAAAGAGCGGAGCTAAGAACAAGAGGTCATCCATTAAGACTAGAGGAAAGGTGCTTTCGACTAAAACAAAGGCAGGGATTCTTTACAGTAAGGGCGGTAAGGCTATGGAATTCTTTGCCTCGAGATGTTGTGCTTGCAGATAATGCAACTGCATTCAAAAAAGCAATGAATGCCTATCTAGCACAGAACAATATTGACAATTATGACAGATGGCTTCAAAGCAAATAGGATATTGATCTGGGGGACTATCTGACTACCAATTGGAGTCAGGAAGGAATAATTCCCCCCCCCCCACACACACACACACTTGGGAGTAGATTGGAAATGGCTCCAGAGGGCTTTTTTTGCCTTCCTCTGGATCAACAGGAGTGTTTTTGGCATGGGCTGGACTTGATGGATGCATGTCTTTTTTCAGCCTCATCAACTATGTTACTATGCCATGTGACCTCCCAGAGGAAAAGCGTCCATGGATTTTTTTTTTTTTTTTAATGTTGACTTCAAAATGCCTTAGAAAGCTGTCTAGCATCCAAATGGTTAAATGGTTTGATTGCCAGAGTCCCATGAAGATTTCACGTGAGACTAAATATTACAGCAGAAAGGTTGTGAATTACTGATCTGCATCAATTTCTTGACCAGTTGGTCTTAAAAGTTTTGCAACTGTGGAATCCTAACAATCAAATTCTATTATCCTTTGGATCCAACATTCAGTGGGTTTGGGATGGGCAAAAATTGTCGCCTGAAACCAAAATCGGCGAATAATGGCACTTCCCACCTTGAGAATAATTTCTAGCGGAAAGTGACGTTTCCCCTACTTTTTTTACCTAGCTCATCGCATTGAAATCAATGGTAAGAAAAATGTTCAACCACCACATGAATGTTTTCTCTACTTCTCCTGCAGCCATATACAAGGGTGTCAGGCTCTCACAGCAGCCATTTTGTGTACAGACATATAAAAGGCTGTCAGGCTCTCACAGCAGTCATTCTGTATTTGTGAGAGGAGAGAGCAGCATGTTTTTGAGCTAGAGATGATTGGCAAATAAAGGAGAATTAAAGCATAGTTTAGGTAGTTATTTAGGTAGGACATTTGTTGTCTGTTTTAGGGGAGTCTGGGGGCACTTTGGGGGAGAAGCAGAGAGGAGGGAGGTTGACCCCAAATACCACAAAATTTGGTGTGACTGACTGCCAAGACACAGGCAGCTGGTATCCAGTTTGCTTGCTGATCATAAAAAATGAACTGAATAAATATATTAGGTGACAGCTGACTGGGAGCAGACATTGAGGCAAGACATCACACTCCATCAGTTGTGTACTGCAGAGAGTAAAAACATACACAGCAGTTGAGTAATGTCCAGCAAACACACAAGAGGCAGGGGAGGGGGAAAGGTGGAGCAGTGCAGGGATGTGGCAGTAAAGTGGAAGTTCAAACACTGAAGCCATTGTTGCTGCAGAGTGTGCAATAAATGATGAGCATCCCTTTCCTCCCAGGGAAAATGCAGTTTGTCAAGGTCCCACCAAAATTTCCACCACCACCAGCGTCAGTACAAAAATAAAATAAGAACTCTGAAGATGACGAGTCGCATTCTAGTGTTGATGATACAATGGCATAATGATGCAGATCTGGAATATATCACTCCAGCATCCTCCTCTTCTTCAGATACAGATGACATTGAGAGAGAGAGATGATATAGCCAGAACGTTAGCAGAAAGGCAAAGGCTCAATCTTCAGCCACTGAAAAGGAGCACTGTGTGAGGAAACCATTGGAAACTCTGACCCTGGACAAGCAAAGATGGCAAAAAGTACACAGTCATCCTGTCAGTTATCATCAGTATCATCACTGCTCCCAAGGCCAAGTCCTACTCAGCTGCACAGACTTGTGTGGAGTAACCAGCAGCAACAACAACAGCAACACAGGTTATTAACATCCACAAACTTAGCTATGGCGAGTGCCTCTGCTGCTGCTGTACCTTTGACACCGAGTAGTAGTATCAGTAGAATTGTATCAACATCTAGCCCCAGAAATAGTAGCAGCCCTCAGGAACCCCTCAGTCCATAATGTCCACATTAAGGAGACAAGCTGTTGGTGGTGGTCTACAACTCCGAGTGGTTTGACTGGGAGTCGAGCTATAGTCGGTGGTCTACAACCCTGCGTGGTTCGAATGGGAGTTGAGTTGTAGTCAGTGGTATACAATACCTTGTGGTCTGGCTTCAAGTCGAGTTGTAATTGACAGGGTTGCAGAGATGGTTGAGCAACAGCAAACAGCTGGGGCTGGGATTGATTCGACTGGCTGTCAAGTAGCAGCTAGGCCCACTCGAAGATCAATGTGCTGGGACTTAGGCTGGAAGCAATCCCACAGGCTGTCAAGGGATGGTAGGCCCTGCAGGAAATCAACCTGCAACTCGCAAATCTGGGATCGATCCGACTCACGTATAAATGGTAGCAGGCATAGATCAACCAGAGTTCTCATGGTAAACAAGCAGCTAAGGATAGTCAGAGTCAGAAGCCAAGGTCAAGCCGGAAGATCAGCAGAAGAAGCGGAATCAAGGAAATCAAGCAGGGTCATAATGGAAGATCAAGCATTGTGCAGGATCAGACTGATGCAGAGGTCAGGAATAGGCCAAGGTCAAACAGGAATGAAACAGCAGAGTATCACCAGGAATGCAGTGTAGCTCAAAATTCAGGTACGAGAAGCCAGAAACCAGAAGATTTTTAGAGAGCAATCTCCCAATCATCAGTAAGAGAGTGGGAAAACAGCAGACGTAGTGACACTATCTAAGTGTGGGGCCTTTTACCAGACATTCTTTGTCCAACCTCCCACCTGGATCACCACTTTGTGCTCCTGCCATTCTGAAGGTCAGACCCTTTCCTTTTGTTCCAGGGTCTGTCTTGACAATCAAAGGGAAGAAGCAGGAGGGCCCTCCATCTTACCTTTGTAACGCTCAACTGTCTAACATAGTCAGTAATGAGTGGTCTGCTAGAGGCTGAGGTGCGTTGATTGGGGAGCGTGGCTCGAGAGCGTGGCTTGGGAGCATCAGTAGTGCTGTATGTACTCTTGCTGCAGCAGGGCCGTAGTTAAAGATGCAGGCCACAAAGCCTGATAGCTGGATGGGTACACTCAGTCACCACTGGAGGCAAACCACTCAGTGAAAATGGATACCAGCTGAGGCTCTGTAAGAGTACGATGAACAGGGTCAGCAAGTCAAACAGAGAAAGACAATGAAAGGCAAAGCCAATGACGGAACTGGACGAACTTGTAAGGTAGTAGTTGCATGCGAAGAATCGTAGTCATATAATGGCTGGGGTCGGATGCCATGAAGTCGAAGTAACAGGATAGTCAAAACTTAGCTGAGGTAGCATACCATGAAGTTGAAAAAACAGGATAGTCGAAACTTAGCGGATGTCAGATGCCATGGTGTCGGTTGAGCAGGGTTGGTTGTAGTCAAGCTGAAGTCAGTACTGGAAGATTGTAGAGACTGGATGGTCAAGGACAGGCCTAGTTCAGATGCCAGAAGATTGAGTGACCTGGATAGTTGAGAGTAGGCCAATGTCAGATGCTGGGAAAGCTGGACAGTCGAGAGCAGGCCGAGGTCAGGTACCAGGTAGTCATAGGAACAGAGCAATAGGCTATAAGCAAGGTCGGAGACAGGCGAATGTCAAATCTCTGGAACAAACAACAGGAACAACAGCAAATCGAAAATTACTTGAAGAATGTGCATCTACCTGCATGGAAGCCAGTTAGATAAAAGTAAATCAGACAATTTTAGAGACGGAGATTTCAGAGAAGGAGACCCAAGGCACTGAAGTGGCAACCTTTCTCCAGGTGGACTATCCACCTTCCACCATCTTTAGTGGAACTGAGTTAATTCTGGGAAAAACCAACAACACAATTGTGCATAAAGATGAATCCCCATTGATTTTAAAGGGGTCTTATAGACCAGGGCTTATAATTTGAAGTCCTTTGCTACTAGCCAGACCTGAAAAGTTACTCGCCACTGCAAGCCAAAACAGACCCACCAGGGCTGAATTTCTACTCGCCAGGGCTAAATTTTCACTCACCATTGGCTAGTGGCGAGTGGAAATTTTGAGCCCTGTTATAGACCATACCTAGGAACATTCAAAATGAGCTGACCCTGAGATCTTTGAAATATTAAACCTTAAAATTCCCCAGAATGTAGATTTCAGGTGATATATCCCTGCTTGCTGTAACCTGTAGGTGTAGGTCCTCAAGGATCCCTTAACATGCTGTAACTTGGAGTTCTCACTGCCCTGAATTTAAAGAAGAGAAGCAAGACATCTCCCTCTGTCTTTCTGGTAAGAATGTCAGAACATTAGGGCCTAAATAAGCAGTTAATTGGTGTAGATGAGATAGGGCACTTCACCCTGAGATCCTGAGATCTGGGTGAAAACCCTATGCTTATAGCCCTTTGAATGCTTGATAGGACTCCAAAGCATTGTTTCACAATCTGCTGGTGACCTCCCTAGCATTTCAGGGGTTAAAAGACCTTTTAAATTAATATGAATTTGAGGAATATGTATTTGCTTCTATGGTACAGTTGATGTATTCAGAATTCCTTCAGTTCTTCTTAGTCCACAGCGTCAATGTCAGGTGATAGTCAACTCTGTTAACGTTACCCTAAGGCTAGTAATACATCCCTTTTACAAAGCTACACTTGGCGGGATGAAACCTACAATTTAGAATCAGGAAAAATGCCTGTTTCGCTTTCTTTCATTTTCTTAAAATATCCATCTATGCATTTACAGTAACCTTGACGCATTTAGTTCATTTGCAATTCCATGTCATGCTTTATAAGAAGGCTGTGTTTTTTTGTCCTTGGTTGACAAATTTATAACCCCGTATTTTATAACTAAAAAATAATCAGTCTATAAAATATGACTTGTTTAAGGTATTATTCACTCTTTTATGAGCTTGGTGATTTTATATTAGCCAACATGATATACACATTACTTTGCAGCGTAAGAGGTGCATGTACAGTCAGGATTAAATTTTGTAATATATATTCTATTTTATAATGTAATGTCCACAAATATTTACTACTGAAATCCATGCTTTGCTGCAAAAGAGAGTCTTTAACCCTTTGGATGCTAGAAATTTCTCCAACAGATTGTATGTATGTATGTATATATATATATATATATATATATATATATATATATATATATATATATATACATAAATACATACAAACAGAGAGCTAGTCGGAGATGCTCAACTAGGAACAAGCCTTCCCTCAAATTGATGAGGCTCTATAGCATGAGTATCCTATCCAGGGTGCTTAAGGAACTTAGGGCTCGATCCAAATGTTGGCGTCGCCAGAAAAAACTGGAGACGCTGGTTTTAACGTCAATTGAGCAATGCAAATGTTCTACTAGAAACAAGCGACACCAGTTCTGAAACAGACATCGCCTGTCGCCAGAACAGCAAGATCTCACCCATAGAGGATAATGTACAAACGACGCCAAAAGCTATTCAAATGTTGGAGTTAGGGCTAACTCGCGTTAAATTGCAACATTTCTCTCCAGAAATCTAACGCCTATTTTTTTTGGAGTACAGTCCACAAGTAAGAGTAGAAAACCAACGTCTCCAGTTCTGAACAGCATTCTCTGTGCTTTTCCCTACCCAGCCACTAGGGGAACACAGAGAAGGCTTTCAGCACCATGGACAGCTTTGAATGCCATAGGGATGTGCACTGCTCACCCCTGTGGCATTCAAAGGGTTAAAATCAATAAAACTAGTACACCAAGCACTACACAATGCCCCCTTCCACATCCCCCCCCTTAGTATGTCACATATATTGCATATATGGGACATACTAACCCCATCCACATCCACCTCATGGACTTCCATGTAGTGGACAAATCTGCCTTTTATTCCACAATTAACCCTTTGAGTACCAGAGAGGTAGGAAAGCATTGCTTAGCATGTTTCCTACCCCTCTGGTACCCAAAGGGTTAATAGGCAACGTATGGACTACATACCTTGCCTATATATATATGTGTGTGTTTGTGTGTGTTTTAAACTTTTTTTTAATTAAAATAGTATTATTAGACAGTTTAACTTAGATCTCATTTATTGTTAACCCCCTACCTCCTGTGTCCCATTGCTATTAGTACTTTTGCTCCACTCTTCTTCAAACTGAGAGTGGAGCAAAAGTACTAAAAGCAAAGGGACACAGTAAGTATGGCATCATTAATGGTTGAGATCTAAGTTAACCCTTTGGGTGCCAGAGTGGTTCGCAACGCATTGCAAAGCAATGCGTTGAGTACCACTCTGGCACTCAAAGGGTTAACATACAACTGAGGGAGCAGCCTGCACTGTGAATGCAGGGCTTCCCTCAGTTTTAATTATATATTCGTTAATTTTTAATAATGTATTTATTGTTCATATATTTTTCTTAGATGAATTATTTATTTATTTCCTTGCTGCGGGCGGCTGTGAAGCCCGCAGCATAATACACCGTTGTGCAGAGAGGCATTGGCGACAGCGGGAGGAGGGGACAGAGACATTGGAGGAAGCGGGTGGTAGGCTTGTACTTGCTGCCCGCTTCCTCCAATACCTCTCCTCTAGCGGTGGCATTGTGCCAGGCTGCCTGATCGCCTTGTGCAATTCGTCCCTTTGCACAAGGCGTTGTACAACGTTGTACAACGCCTTGTGCAAAGGGACGAATTGCACAAGGCGATCAGGCAGCCTGGCACAATGCCACCGCTAGAGGAGAGGTATTGGAGGAAGCGGGCAGCAAGTACAAGCCTACCACCCGCTTCCTCCAATGTCTCTGTCCCCTCCTCCCGCTGTCGCCAATGCCTCTCTGCACAACGGTGTATTATGCTGCGGGCTTCACAGCCGCCCGCAGCAAGGAAATAAATAAATAATTCATCTAAGAAAAATATATGAACAATAAATACATTATTAAAAATTAACGAATATATAATTAAAACTGAGGGAAGCCCTGCATTCACAGTGCAGGCTGCTCCCTCAGTTGTATGTTAACCCTTTGAGTGCCAGAGTGGTACTCAACGCATTGCTTTGCAATGCGTTGCGAACCACTCTGGCACCCAAAGGGTTAACTTAGATCTCAACCATTAATGATGCCATACTTACTGTGTCCCTTTGCTTTTAGTACTTTTGCTCCACTCTCAGTTTGAAGAAGAGTGGAGCAAAAGTACTAATAGCAATGGGACACAGGAGGTAGGGGGTTAACAATAAATGAGATCTAAGTTAAACTGTCTAATAATACTATTTTAATTTAAAAAAAGTTTAAAACACACACAAACACACACATATATATATAGGCAAGGTATGTAGTCCATACGTTGCCTATTAACCCTTTGGGTACCAGAGGGGTAGGAAACATGCTAAGCAATGCTTTCCTACCTCTCTGGTACTCAAAGGGTTAATTGTGGAATAAAAGGCAGATTTGTCCACTACATGGAAGTCCATGAGGTGGATGTGGATGGGGTTAGTATGTCCCATATATGCAATATATGTGACATACTAAGGGGGGGGATGTGGAAGGGGGCATTGTGTAGTGCTTGGTGTACTAGTTTTATTGATTTTAACCCTTTGAATGCCACAGGGGTGAGCAGTGCACATCCCTATGGCATTCAAAGCTGTCCATGGTGCTGAAAGCCTTCTCTGTGTTCCCCTAGTGGCTGGGTAGGGAAGCACAGAGAAAGCTATTCAGAACTGGAGACGTGGGTTTTGGATTTTCTGACTGAACTTGATACTTTGCAGTGCTGTGATTGGCTGTGGTGCTAGGTAACATTTTTATCGTGTGTTTTTAGGTAAGATTTTCTATGCGACGCAGGTTTAAGGTTAACGTGTATTTTGTTGGTTATCGCTCCTTAGGCTTTCTGGGTAAGGAAGATTTGAATCTCACGTTACCTGGTCTTGCTTAAGGAGCGAAGGCAGTTTTTTTCTTCACGTTGGTTTTAACGCCAACATTTGGATCGAGCCCTTAGTTCAGTAATAGCAAAACCATTATACTTAATATTTATTGATTCACTTTCATCAGGCATAGTGCCCTGTGATTGGAGGAAAGCTGATGTAGTTCCATTGTTTACAAAGGGAGCAAGATCCAAACCAGGAAATTATAGACCTGTGAGCTTGACTTCCATAGTGGGTAAGATACTAGAAGGGTTATTAACTGACAGTATTCAGAACTATGTGAAGACAAACAATATCATTAGTAGGAATCAGCATGGTTTCATGAAGAACAGATCATGTCAGACTAATTTACTTACATTTTATGAAAGAGTGAGTAGTAATTTGGACAGGGGAATTGCTGTTGATGTAGTATACTTGGATTTTGCAAAAGCCTTTGATACAGTGCCTCACAACAGGTTACTGCATAAATTAAAAGGCTTCGGTTTGGGCGGTGTTATCTGTACATGGATTAAGAACTGGTTAAATGATAGATGAGTTGTTGTAAATGGAACTTTTTCAAATTGGTCTAGGGTTATAAGTGGGGTGCCGCAGGGTTCAGTCCTGGGCCCAATGCTTTTTAATTTGTTTATTAATGATCTAGAAGTGGGAATTGAAAGTAGCATCTCAATCTTTGCTGATGACACTAAGCTATGTAAGGAAATACATACAGAGCTGGATGTTTGTTTCCTACAGAAGGATTTAGAAAAACTAAGTGAATGGGCAGAAAAGTGGCAGATGACATTTAATGCAGATAAATGTAAGGTTATGCATTTGGGTTGTAGAAACAAACTTGCTACATATACTCTAAATGGGAAACAACTTGGGAAATCCTCATTAGAGAAAGATTTAGGAGTACTGATAGACAATAGACTTCACAGCAGTGTGCAGAGTCACTCAGCTGCTGCGAGAGCAAATAGAGTACTAGCCTGCATAAAAAGAGGTGTAGAAGCAAGGGATGCTAATATTATCCTACCTCTGTATAAATCCTTGGTTAGGCCTCATCTAGAATATGGAGTACAATTTTTGGGCGCCTGTTCTAAAAAAAGACATTACTGAACTGGAAAAGGTGCAGCGACGTGCAACAAAACTGATAAAGGGATTGGAGGATCTGAGTTACAAAGAGAGACTAGCCAAACTGGGTTTGTTTACATTAGAGAAGAGACGTCTAAGGGGTGATATGATTACCATTTACAAATACATTCAATGTCAATACAAAGAACTATCCAATGAATTATTTATGCAAAGAGATGAGCTAAGAACAAGAGGTCATCCATTAAGACTTGAGGAAAGGCGCTTTCGACTAAAGCATAGGCAGGGATTCTTTACAGTAAGTGCGGTAAGGCTATGGAATTCTTTGCCTTGGGATGTTGTGCTTGCAGATAATGCAACTGCATTCAAAAAAGCAATGGATGCCTATCTAGCACAGAACAATATTGACAATTATGACAGATGGCTTCAAAGCAAATAGGATATTGATCCGGGGAAATATTTGATTACCAGTTGGAGTCAGGAAGGAATAGCCCCCCCACACACACACACACACACTTGGAACTACATTGGAAATTGCTCCAGAGGGCTTTTTTGTTGCCTTCCTCTGGATCAACAGGGTTGTTATTGTCATGGGCTGGACTTGATGGACGCATGTCTTTTTTCAGCCTTATCTACTATGTTACAATCTCTTTTAGCTCACTAGTGCCTTTCAGAGACAGGAAATATCCTAAAGCACATCATACTGATCCTACCAGAAAGTAGCCCAGCCAAGAAGTGCCAGGTAATTCCTCTCAGAACAAGAGAATCAGCCAACCCCAGACATACGTTTCAGCCTTGTTGGGCCTCATTAGTGAGGTGCAGCTGATCTCTCTAGGCACTGTGAGCAAGGGGTCCACGTCTGGATTACCCTGTTACCCTTAGGGTGACTAGTCCCAAGGGTAATTTGCATATGCAAAGAGCTAGTCAGAGACGCTCAACTAGGAACGAGCCTGCCCTTGAATTGATGAGGCTCTATAGGATAAGTATCCTACCCAGAGTGCAATCTCTTTTAGCTCACTAGTGCCTTTCACAGAGAGGAAATATCCTAAAGCACATCATACTGATCCTACCAAAAGGAAGTCCAGCCACGAAGTGCCAGGCAATTCCTCTCTGAACAAGAGAAGCAGCCAGCCCCAGACATACTGTATAGAAAGATTAAGCCTGAGGTGCATGCAGTTGAAAAACTGTGCTCTCTGTGCTTCTTCCTGGTCCATTTCGTGCTTCGTGACTATTCATAAGTGACAGTGCAGATCCTGGGGCTGGGTCAGCCTTCAGCCCCCCTTCGCCCATGCTAGGGGGGCTCCTTTAGCTTCTCCCCAGGGCTTCCGGCTTCAGCTCCCTCCGAAGAGAGGAGCCGCAGCAACGTTAAGGGGAGGTGGCATGCCAACCAGCTCCCCCACCAAAGCACAAGTCATAAGACCCGGCCCCACTGTGGCAAATTTCCAGTGTTTAAGTGCTTGTGCTCGTGGGTAAAGTGCAAAGTCCATGAGTGCCATCCAACTCAAATCATAGTCGACTGTGCAAACAGTGCCCAGCGAACAAACAAAAAAATTAAAAAAGTGCCAATTAAGGCCCCAGCCTCCTGGCTGGAATTTTAAAAATGTCTTTGCCACCTGCCAGAGGCTAGGGAAGCAGAAGTAAAAAGAATAGAAGAGTCTTCAGTGCATGCAAGTGCGCCACCAGAAACAAGTGTACATGTTATCACGTGCTCTGTGCCACAAAAGCATTTTCTGCACCGCAGGTCCATACGCCCCCAGCCCCAGCATTGGACCAAGTGTAGCATACCACCCCACTCAGGTATCTGCCACCTGCCTGAGCAGTTACTATACTTGATCTTAGCCAAAATTCCAAGACACCCCAGACATACATTTCAGCCTTGAGGGGCCTTGTTAGTGAGGTGCAGCTGATCTCTTTAGGCACTGTGAGCAAGGGGTCCACATCTGGATTACCCTGTTACCCTTAGGGTGACTAGCCCCAAGGGCAATTTGTATATGTAAAGAGCTAGTCAGAGATGCTCAACTAGAAACTAGCCTGCCCTCGAACTTGATGAGGTTCTATAGGATAAGTATCCTACCCATGGATACTGTGTATGGCACTGGTGAGCTAAAAGAGATTGCACCCTGGGCGTGAGGACACATTTCCAGTGAGATTCTTGCAAATAGAGAGAGAGAGAGAGAGAGAGAGAGAGAGAGAGAGAGATCTTAGCCACGCCCACAAAAAATAAATATATGCAGCTGTTCGCTAATCTTGAATTTTCATGTGCAATTCAACAAAATCATGCTCAAATCTATTCCCTAGTGGTTTTCACAAAGGAAATAGCGATTGCGCATGTTTCTGGCATCGCGCCATTAGATTGTCAGATTGTTGGGAGAAGAAAAGTTTATAAAACATAACTTTTAGTCATCAAATTGAATAAAACCGGTGAATTAAACAAGAACTTGTATAAAAGGACTTATTCCCCCTCAAAATGTGTTCCACTGATCAAAGATTATCACTTGTTTTCCTATTATCAGATAATATGACAAATGATAATCTTTGATCAGTGGAACACATTTTGAGGCGGTATATTCCTTTTATACAATTTTTTGTTTAATTCGCCAGTGTCAGTTTTATTCAGTTTCAGGAATAAAAATAGAATTTATATCCAAGTGCCATCCCCAAAAAAAAATATTTATAAATTTAAATGTCAACAGTGGAGGATGTAGGGAGAAGATGACCATTCACTCAAGAGTTATAACAATGTATTGGGGGGGAAATCACTCACTAGTGTATATATATATAAAAATAGGAAGAGATGAAAACACCTCACTTAAAGGACCACCCAATAAGAACATTGCCCCACATAATTACCCATCTGGTGATTAGCTGCTCAGCAGCACTAGTCGCCAGCATTATTACCAGATTAAAGAGAATCCTCTATTCTTCCCGGACTGACAGCAGGACGGAGCTTGGACATCTTGCCGTACTGATGTCTGCGCACCTGTGCTGTCAGTCCCAGCTGGGTCTAGGAGGCGTTGTAGAAAAGGGACTGACAGCTCAGGCGTGCAGATGTCACTATGGCAAGATGTCCACGCTCCGTCCTGCTGTTAGTCCGGGAAGAATAGAGAATTCTATTTCATCTGGTAATAGTGCTACTGAGCAGTTAATCACCAGATGGGTAATTATGTGGGGCAATGTTCTTATTGAGTAGTAGTTCCACTTTAAGTATTACTAACCCTTTAAGTGAGGTGTTTTAATCTCTTCCTATATATATATATATATATATATATAACAGAAAAAGAGAAAAAAGCTCTCAGCGCTAACTCATCATGAAATATCCATATAATAAATATAAATAAATTATTAATATAAAGATGAAAGCTATAGATAGCAGCAAGAAATGAGAGGGTTCTCCAGTCCCCCTAACATTGGGCCTAAACCCAAAAGTGACAACACATACAAACAACCAAAACTGCGCTCCTCTATATGCTGTGAATAATGTGTGCCCTGTAATGGGCATATATAATAATCCTTAGTAAATCTAAGTAAGCGCAGGAGCGCAGATTTGGTTGTTTGTATATATATATATATATAATATATATATATATATATATATATATATACACAGTCCATTGGTGGAAAGCACTCACTCTCAACAAAATTATGGCCCAGGTGCACAATCCCATTTGTAGATACACATAACAAAAAAAGAGGGCAGCACCCGTGGGACTTATTAAACAGGCTTTGTAATTTATTAGAGCAAAAACAACCGCCAACGTTTCGGTCCACTCAGGGACCTTTCTCAAGACGCCATACTGTACAATTACCTCGTGCTTTATTCCTTCGTCCGTCCTGGTCACGATTCTGGCGCAGGTGACGTCATCACCTCGGACTCATTCACTGAATGGTCCGTAGGTGGACCAATCACAGCTACACACCATTGTTTCATGCCCAATAAAATTACTAGCTATACACTGAGCTAGTTAAGAAATGGCAATAAATACAGATCTGATATGGCTCAAACTCAATGAAAATGACCATGATCCTTACATGTCATCCCCGGGAATTAAAATTAGTTAAAGCAGAAATTGACAATTTTGAGGAGGTACATCTGACCACCTTGACAGCTGATACTGAGGGTAAATGGTCTGATAAATTAACTGAAGCAATCAACACATACAAAGCAGAATTACATCGCTTTAAGTCTGCCAAAGTTTTCAAAGTTAATCAAGATTACAAGGAAAATAGGGTGTAGAAATGGCTAACAGGTACACAAGAGAGACCTAGGACATACACTAGAACTCACAGAAGGATTACAAAACCTAGTATTCAGACAGTTGATACATCTTCAGGTAATTCCTCAGATTCAGATTCCCCTCAGGTGGTAGTTGCCCCCAAGGAATATTTTTTGGGGGTTACTACACGGTCGGCAGCCAACGCAAAAGACCTCATACAAGAAGGGGCAAGTATAAACAAAAAAGTCACATTAAAACCACCGACCAAGAAGTAATAGTGTTTAATTTGAGCTCCCACCCTCTCACTACTGTAGAGATGAATGTGCTCTCTAAAGGTTTTTCCTTTGTACCAGTGACTAAATATAATGATTTTAGTGCATCGGTTGAATTATATAAATTTCAACGAACTTTAAAATTAAAGGATCATTTCCAAAATAGTTTGAATAACAATCCTAACAGGTTCTCTCCTGTGAGTACATTTGATCCAGCCAACATCAATCCTTCAATTAAGAGTTTTATGAGACTCATTGAGCATGAGAGCAAGATTAAACCTACTACATCTCCACAAAATAACCTTACCAAGGTAGAGTATAGTGCACTTAAAAATCTGGCAAACAATCCAACTATTGTGATTCGTCCAGCGGACAAAGGAGGGGCCATTGTAATATTAGATTACGCTTATTACCAAAAGGAAGCATTATCTCAATTGGAGAATAAAGATGTATACCAGAAGTTAGCAAGTGATCCCCTCCCATGTCACAAACGAATCATAGATAAGTCACTTACAAATGCCTTTTCACATGGGTGGCTGGATGAGCCTACACTTACGTTTCTCACGGTGGAACATCCTGTCTGCCCTATTTTTTATACGTTACCAAAAATTCACAAAAATTCTTTGGAACCCCCAGGCCGTCCGATTGTCTCAGCAAGAGGTTCTTTGTTACAGCCAGTAGCTCAATTTCTAGATTACTGGCTTCAAACTTTGGTGCAAAGTTCACCATCATATATTAGAGACACTGGAGATTTTATCTCGCAAATTCTTACTGTGAATGACTTGGAGGATGAGGTTATTCTAGCCACACTTGATGTCAGTTCTCTCTATACCATCATACCTATTGGAGACAGTATTAGAGCAGTGGCAGCTGCACTTTTGAAAGCTCAAAAAACACCAAATCGTCCCCCATTGGGTTTTCTCCTAGAACTTCTGGAGTATTGTTTAACATTGAACTATTTTAGGTTTGAACGTGATTTTTATCTCCAGATCTCGGGGACCTCGATGGGGTCGAACATAGCCCCTGCTTTTGCCATTATTTTTATGTCACAGTTTGAAGCAAAACACATCTTACCTCTGATACCTGCTCAGATAGTGTTTTATAAACGTTTCATAGATGATCTGTTTATTGTCTGGCGAGGTACCATGGACACATTCAATGAATACACCAACTACTTGAATACATTGGACACCCCAATAAAATTCACATCAAATGCAGATCCTGAAAGTGTCAATTTTCTAGACGTAACGGTCTTTAGAAAAGAGAAAGGCTTGGGCACTACAAATTATAGAAAAAGTACAGATAGGAACACATTGCTGCATTTTAATAGCTTTCATCCTAAACATCTTAAGAGAGGGGTGCCTTACGCACAATTTTTAAGGATTATTAGGAATAACACTGATCCACATCTAGCGGAGGATCAGCTTAATGAACTGTATATGAGATTCTTACACAGAGGATATAGAATTGAAATCTTGGATCAAGCCCTAACACGTGCGAAAACGTACACTCAGACTGAGTTGTTACAAAAGAAAGTTCAAAAGGATCAGGACAATAGATTGACTTTCATTTCAACATACACTACGAAAAGTCATCAAATCAATGAAGCCATACGACAACATTGGAACATTTTATCCACAGATAGATCCTTACCTAACTCTTTTAGGTCCTTACCACGAAATTGTTATAAAAGAGGTAAAAACTTGAGGGACATGTTGGTTCACACTGATCCCAGACATTGCTATACAACCCAATATACTTCATGGCTCCCCACGGACAAAAAGGGATGCTTTAAATGTTTGGGCTGCACCACATGTAAATATTTGATAACAGGCACTCAGTTCTCACATCCACATACAGGAAGGGCCATTAAAATTCAACACAGGCTGAACTGTATGAGTAGTTATGTTATATACTTTATAAAATGCCCTTGTAGCCTTTTTTATGTAGGCAAGACGACAACCAGCTTTCGAGAAAGAATGGCCAACCATAGGTCAAGTATCAGAGAAGCACTTAATGGGAAGATGAGTGACAAACCGGCCGCAAGACACTTCGCAGAAGCGAAACATACCTTGGCAGAATTGAGGTACATGATCATTGATTTCCAACAGGCATTACCTCGTGGAGGTGATAGAGGTAAATGCCTCTTACAAAAGGAGGCGTTTTGGATTCATAAATTGGAAACTCTAATCCCAAGAGGTCTAAATGATAGATCTCCTCTGAATTGCTTCTTGTGAAGATCCTAAGCCATATGATAGTAAACCTGCCCTAGGAGATAGGGGTAGAGTTGAAAATTTTGTCATATGAGGCTTTATACCAGAGATACCTCTCCAGGGTCTGATGAGCATAGAACCCCCAAAATAGGGGGCGTTGCTAATTTAAACATCGACCTGTTATGGGACTTGGTTGATCAGGATGAAGGATTCTATGTTGGCATAACACCTATGTATCTGGTTGTCTGGACCATGTGATTGATTCAGCCATTGACGATTTGGTGGATTAACCCTAATTTATTCTTTAGATTTATCTGTGGTAAAAGTAAAAGATTATGTTTCCACTGGAACTTTTCTTCGGGCTATTTGGACCACATTGGATTAAAATGCACTATTAAAGTCTTGATTGGAACTTGTTCCTTAGAAATTTACCAGTTGACACTGGAGACTGTGCCATTGTTTGCTCCTTAGAACCCCAATGACACCTATCACATCTAAGGGATGTTTCTTATCTGTTTCACACCAATTGTGGAGAGTTCACATTATAATCAACCTGGACTCGCTGAATTTACATTCACTTTTGTGGGTTTGTTATGTGTTGGACTTATGCCGTTAGAATTAGGAGTAATGATACTCAAGCGCTCACTAATTATGGTGATTTTTTTATCACTTAGGGATGACATGTAAGGATCATGGTCATTTTCATTGAGTTTGAGCCATATCAGATCTGTATTTATTGCCATTTCTTGACTAGCTCAGTGTATAGCTAGTAATTTTATTGTACAGTGACACCTGATTATGCTTTGCAGTGCCTTATAGTTTTTAAACGGTTATATCGTTAGGGGCATTAGTTGTTGGCTGCTTCCCGATGTGGTGAGTGATTGTGACTGCAGACAGAGCTATGCTCCAAGTCCGATACAGCGGACCCGATATGGTTCGTTCTTATCGGATTAGGTTGCACTCTTAAGATGCATCAGAATAATTCCACACTATATATCGATGGGAATATATTTCCCAGTATATTGTAGTGTTTATTACAATTAAGAACATGGGAATGATCATCCGTTATGATTGGGCATGAAACAATGGTGTGTAGCTGTGATTGGTCCACCTACGGACCATTCAGTGAATGAGTCCGAGGTGATGACGTCACCTGTGCCAGAATCGTGACCAGGATGGACGAAGGAATAAAGCACAAGGTAATTGTACAGTATGGCGTCTTGAGAAAGGTCCCTGAGTGGACCGAAACGTTGACGGTTGTTTTTGCTCTAATAAATTACAAAGCCTGTTTAATAAGTCCCACGGGTGCTGCCCTCTTTTTTTGTTATGTATATATATATATATATATACACACTAGTGTGTGATTCCCCCTCAATACATTGTTATAATAACACTTGGGTGTATGGTCATCTTCTCCCTTCATCCTCCACTGTTGACATTTCAAATTTATATTTTTTTGGGTGGGTGCTTGGATATAAATTCTATTTTTATTTATGAAACTGAAACTGAGCTGTCAGTCCCTTTTCTAGCAACGCCTCCTAGACCCGGCTGGGACTGGCAGCGCAGGTGTGCGGATGTCACTATGGCAAGATGTCCGTGCTCCATCCTGCTGTCAGTCCAGGAAGAATAGCGAATTCTCTTTAATCTGGTAATAATTCTGGCGACTAGCGTTACTGAGCAGCTAGTCGCCAGATGGGCAATTATGTGGGGCAATGTTCTTACTGGGTGGTAGTTCTGCTTTAATTTTAGCTTTATTTCATATCGTAGCCATTAAAAAAATATCAAGAATGATATGTCTTATCTCTCAGACCTTTATGGTTTGAGAGATATTCGCAAGTAAAGTTTCCCCCTCACTGGCTGTTTCAGTCAAGTCTGCCATCTAGCTGACAGACTTGGAATCCGGTCCACAGATCAGCTGGTGGCTCTTCAGCAGAGCCGAGATCACGATCTTTAAAAAGAACTGGTTTGCAAGCACACTTTGTAGACCATTCCAATGAAGAAACAATTTTTAAAGATCGTGATCCCAGCTCTGCTGAAGAGCCGCTGGCTGGTCTGCGGACTGGATTCCAAATCTGTCAGCTAGAGTGCTGATGTCAGTGAGGGCGAAACTTTACTTGAGAATATCTCTCAAACCATAAAGGTTTGAGAGATAAGACATATTGTTCCTAATATTTTTTTAATAGCTACAATATTAAATAGGGCTGAAATTAAGTATTACTATCCCTTTAAACTTAATCAACTATGTGCAGAAAAAGGGAAACTTACTCCTAAATAATGGAGAGTAAATATGATCTCTAGTGTTGAGCGAGCATGCTCGGCCGATGCTCGGATCGGCTCGAGCATCGCTCTGCTCGGCACATGGCGGTACTCGTACGAGTACCGCATGTGCTCGCCCGCCATGTTCGGGTCTCCTCCCCGCACGTTTTGCGGCTGCTGCGCAGCCAATAAACGTGCAGGGAGGCTCTGACATCGGTGTAATGCCAGCAGCCATGTTGGCTGCTGGCATTACACTGATTGGCTGGCCAGAACCCGTGGTCGGGTGCTGTATAGCACCTGACCATCGAGTTCGGCTCAGTCTGAGCCAGGGAGAGCTGAGGATAGGAAGGGAAAGGCAGTGTAGGGAGGAAAAAACAAAAATTGTGAAAAAAAAGAACCAAAAGTCCTTTTTAGGACTACTGTGTGTGGGGGCAGCAGGTTATTTTGTGTGTGGGGAAAAAAACAAAAAAACAAAAAAAAAAAATATTCTGTTTAGTGTGAAAAGTTGCAGATTAGAGCACATTCTGTTTAGTGTGCACAGTTGCAGATTAGAGCACATTCTGTTTAGTGTGCAAAGTTGCAGATTAGAGCACATTCTGTTTAGTGTGCAAAGTTGCAGATTAGAGCACATTCTGTTAAGTTTTCAAACTCAAATATTAAAGTCACATATTCCATTCAGTGTGTATCACCGCCGTTTAGCAGCCTATTCTGTGTACTCTGCAGAGTTGCAGAATAGTAAGAAATAGTGTTAAGTTTTCAAACTCAAATATCAAAGTCACATATTCCATTCAGTGTGTATCACCGCCGTTTAGCAGCCTATTCTGTGTACTCTGCAGAGTTGCAGAATAGTAAGAAATAGTGTTAAGTTTTCAAACTCAAATATCAAAGTCACATATTCCATTCAGTGTGTATCACCGCCGTTTAGCAGCCTATTCTGTGTACTCTGCACAGTTGCAGAATAGTAAGAAATACTGTTCAGTTTTCAAACTCAAATATTAAAGTCACATATTCCATTCAGTGTGTATCACCGCCGTTTAGCAGCCTATTCTGTGTACTCTGCACAGTTGCAGAATAGTAAGAAATAGTGTTAAGTTTTCAAACTCAAATATTAAAGTCACATATTCTGTGTAAGATGAAGAAGGCGGGTAAAAAGGGACGGGGAAGTGGACGTGATCCTGAAAGTTCAGGGCGCGGGTCAGGACGCGGAGAAACTGTGCCTGGTGCCAGAGCACAAGAAAGAAAGACATCCACCATACCTAGCTTCATGTGTAATTTTACAGGGCGTAGCAGGACATCACTCTCGAGGTCCGACCACTGCGAACAGGTGGTCGGTTGGATGACAGCTGATACTGCTTCCAGTCGGTTAAGCACCACCCTGTCTTCCACCAAGTCCACTCTCAGTAGCCAAGAGTCTGGTCAAAATAATCCTCACTCTGATCATCCTTCCTCCCACCATACACGGTCTGGTCAAAGAAGTGATCCCATACTGGGATATAGTGAGGAGCTCGTCTCATCACCAATCCTTCATTTGACCCTCTCTCCAAGCACGCTTGCAGAGGAACATGACATCTTGTGCCCTGATTCACAACCTCTAGAGGCTACCCAATCACAAGAAGATGACAGATGTGAACGGCATTTAAGGTCAAAGGAAGTAGTGGATGATGATGATGATGATGAGACACAGTTGCCATTAAATCAACCACTATTTCCGTCTCAAGACCTTGTTGAGGAGAATGTTATACAGTTGTCAATGACTGAGTATGTGGTGGGATCAAGACTTGAAGAGGATGATCAGAGTGAGGAAGTGGAGGAGGACTTGGTGGACGATGAGGTGACTGACCCCACCTGGGAAGGTGTAGAGCCGAGCGATGTCAGCAGTCCTGAGGGTGAGCCATCTGCAGCACCGCAACAGGCTGGAAGAGGCAGTGGTGTGGCTACAGAAAGAAGGCGGACCGCACCAAACCGGCCCGCAAATGTTCCACGGAGCACCCCCTTGCGTAAATCTACCTTGCCAAAGGGTAGGTGTTCCGCGGTATGGCGTTTTTTTAAGGAAAGTGCGGACGACAAAAGAATTGTAGTTTGCAACCTGTGCCACACCAGAATGAGCCGAGGCATGAACACTAGAAACCTCACCACCACCAGCATGATCCGACACATGGCATCCAAGCACCGTAGTAAGTGGGAGGAACGCCTGGATCGCCCATCTGTGTCTGCAGGCCACACCACTGCCTCCTCTTCCCCTGTTTTCGGTGCCGGCCAATCGCCTGTCGAAGGCGCAGGCCCGCATACCTCCCGCCCTGCACCTGTACCATCTGAAGCACCATCAGCGACCACATCCACTTCCCTGTCCCAGCACAGCGTCCAAATGTCGTTACCCCAGGCATTTGAGCGCAAGAGAAAGTACCCAGCCACCCACCCACAGGCCATAGCACTAACCTCACACCTTTCAAAATTACTGGCCATCGAAATGCTGCCATTTAGGCTTGTGGACACTGAGTCCTTCCGCAGCCTGATGGCAGCAGCTGTCCCTCGGTACGCGGTCCCCAGCCGCCACTACTTTTCCCGGTGTGCCATCCCCGCATTACACCACCATGTGTCCCGTAACATCACCCGTGCCCTGACCAACGCAGTTACTGGGAAGGTCCACTTAACGACTGACACATGGACAAGTGCTTGTGGCCAGGGACGCTACATTTCCCTGACGGCACACTGGGTGAATGTCGTGGAGGCTGGGAGCGACTCGGACCCTGGGATGGCACGGGTGCTACCCACGCCGAGGATTGTGGGCCCTACCTCCATCAGGGTTTCCACCAGCACCTACGTTATTGGCTCCTCCTCCTCCGTTTCCACCTCCGAATTCTCTACACGCAGCGCCACTCCCCCATCAGCCAGTAGCTGGAAGCATTGTAGCACTGCAGTGGGGAAGCGTCAACAGGCCGTGCTGAAGCTGATCTGCCTTGGGGACAAACAGCACACGGCCTCAGAGCTGTTGCAGGGGATTAGTCACCAGACCGAGCAGTGGCTCTCGCCACTCAACCTGCAACCAGGCATGGTTGTGTGTGATAATGGGCGTAACTTGGTGGCGGCTTTGGAGCTCGGCAAGCTCACACACGTACCATGCCTAGCGCATGTATTTAATTTAGTGGTGCAGCGATTTCTAAAAACCTACCCCAATGTGCATGATCTCTTGACCAAGGTGCGCCGCGTGTGTGCACATTTCCGTAAGTCATCTACAGCTTCAGCCGGCCTGTTGAAGCTGCAGCAGCGCTTACAATTGCCAGCTCACCGGCTGCTGTGTGACGTGAGCACGCGCTGGAACTCCACCTTCCACCTGTTGGCCCGGCTTTGTGAGCAGCAGAGGGCAGTAGTGGAGTACCAGCTGTTACACGGTCGTCGCCTCTCCGTTCAACTTCCTGTAATCAGAAGTGAGGAGTGGGAATGGATGTCAGACCTCTGCGAGGTTTTACGCAATTTTGAGGAATCGACACAGATGGTGAGCGGCGATAACGCTATTATCAGTGTAACCATCCCACTTCTGTGTCTACTGAAACGCTCGCTGCTCACAATTAAAACCGACGCTTTGCATGTGGAAGAGGTGGAAATGGGGGAGGAAGAGCTTACACAAGGTGATAGCCAGAGCACCCTCACTTCGTCTTCTCAGCGACAATTGGAGGAGGCGGAGGAGGAGGAGGAGGAGGAGGAGGAAGACACGGTTGCCTCCGCTACAGAGGGTAGCCATGGAACTTTAGTTCCATCTCTTCAGCGTGGGTGGGCAGAAGAGGAGGAAGAGGATGAGGAGATTGAGAGTCATCCTCCTGGTGAGGACAGCGAAATCTTGACTGTTGGTACTCTGGCACACATGGCTGACTTTATGTTAGGCTGCCTTTCCCGTGACCCACGCGTTATACGCATTTTAAACAACACGGATTACTGGGTGTTCACCCTTCTGGACCCCCGCTACAAAGAGAATTTCTCATCTCTCATTCCTCCGGTGGAGAGGACAAGCAAAATGGTGCAATACCAGAAGGTTCTTGTCGAAAAATTGCTCCAAAATTTTCCATCTGACAACGCTGGCGGCAGAGTACGTGCTACCTTGGCCAACCGAGAAGGGGAGAAAAGGGGAGCACACAGCAGTTCCGAGAAAGGCAGGGCAACACTCTCCAAGGCGTGGGACACCTTCATGACACCCCGCCAGCACCCTCACCCTGATGCGCAGCCTAGTGTCACAAGGAGGGAAAAGTTTTGGAAGATGGTGAAGGAGTACGTAGCAGACCGTGTCAGCGTCCTCAATGATCCCTCTGTGCCTTACAACTACTGGGTGTCCAAGCTGGACACGTGGTATGAACTGGCACTCTACGCCTTGGAGGTGCTGGCCTGCCCTGCCGCCAGCGTTCTGTCTGAGCGGGTATTTAGTGCTGCTGGTGGCATCATAACAGATAAGCGTATCCGCCTTTCCACCGACAATGCTGATAGGTTGACACTTATAAAAATGAACAAGGCCTGGATTTCCCCTGACTTCTCCACTCCACTGGAGGAAAGCCCCGGGGGAACATAAACTCACTTTATATATGTTATTTACAATGATGGGAATACTCTGTATTCCCATTCACCCCTTCCACCCAAAAAACGGGTATATGGTTGACTCTTAATCTTCTCATCCTCCTCCTCCTCTTCCATATGCCCTGTGCTATAATTTTTATATAGGGCCAGCTCACCAGCGGGCCCTGTGATATAATTTTTATATAGGGCTAGCTCACCAGCGGGCCCTGTGATATAATTTTTATATAGGGTCAGCTCACCAGCGGGCCCTGTTTGCCAATTTTTATATAGGTCAGCTCACCAGCGGGCCTTCTCATATAATGTTTTATTGGGTCAGCTCTCTAGCGGGCCCTCTCATATAATGTTTTATAGCGTCAGCTCACTAGCGGGCCTTCGCATATAATGTTTAGGATGGTCAGCTCTGCAGCAGACCCTCACCCATAATGTTTTAGATGGTCAGCTCAGCGCACGTTTCCCTCTTAATCATGGCCTCAGTTCAATAAAATCAAGGAAATTTTTGGGAGAATTTGCCTCTGTGCACGTTTCCCTCTTAATCATGGCCTCAGTTCTGAAAATCAAGGAAATTTTTGGGAGAATTTGCCTCTGTGCACGTTTCCCTCTTAATCATGGCCTCAGTTCTGAAAATCAAGGAAATTTTTGGGAGAATTTGCCTCTGCGCACGTTTCCCTCTTAATCATGGCCTCAGTTCTGAAAATCAAGGAAATTTTTGGGAGAATTTGCCTCTGCGCACGTTTCCCTCTTAATCATGGCCTCACTTCCGAAAATCAAGGAAATTTTTGGGATAATTTGCAGATGATATACAAGTAAATATACAGCAAATATTGTTTGGTAACAATTTTTCGCCTAAAGTCGTTTTTATTTTCCTTTTTGTGTGTTTTATGGTCAGTCTGTAAAAATGGCGTACTACGGGCGAAAGATCGTTCCCAGCAGCGATGTTGGAGTCCAAGATGCATCCAGACATCCTCCCTATGCTGTCCCTGAACCATTTCTGTAGTGTTTCCATCTTTTTCTGCCCTTTTCCTATGGACCAGGCACCCTCCCCTCATCAGAGCAGGGGGTGCCTGGTGTAATGCTCGAGTCCTCCCATTGACTTCAATGGGGCACGGGTGCTCGGCCGAGCACTCGAGCCTCAGGGGGTGCTCGGTCAGAGCACCCGAACACCCGAGCATTGGGGTACTCGCTCATCACTAATGATCTCTAAAAGAACTCCCTCGTATCCCTTCTCTGCAAACAACTGTTGACAACTATATAAAAAGAAAAGAATTCTAAATATCATATAGAGCCCCTTATTGATCGATGTGCTCCACTGTATACTGGCCCCTAGGAAGAAAACCAAATGGGATTCAAAAGAAATGACAAAACGAGCAACAACAACAAAAAAAACTGCTTTCGGCTATTAGTAAATGATAATCTATCACTCAATAAAATGGAGTATTTTATTTTTTTCTTGCCTCTCCCTTTTTTTTGTTGTTGGTTGTTTTATGATTTCTTTTGAATCCCATTCGCTGTCCTTCCTAGGGGTCAGTATACAGTGACCCTCCTTGGGACTCCGCAGTGCAGCATTGGGAATTCTTTTTCCCCTCCCTACTTCAAGAGATCAGTAACACAGCATCATACGTTCACATGATCGTTATACAAGCCTGAGATGCTCAGCTCTGCTGCTGTTTGCTGCCTCTCTCGCAAGTGACTTCTACACCCAGACTCACAGTCTAACAGCAGCCTGTGCAAGCTCTGAGTGGCTGAGTATGACCACAATGATGCTTTGAGCGACGTGACATCATGATGATAACAACGCTGCTGCTCTATACCACAACACAGTGTCCACGGCCAAATAAGCTGGGACTCGGAGGAGGCTGGGGAGTGGGGAGCAGGTACAGACACAGTTAAAATAAATATACACAGCACAGGGCCATTGGAAGTGGCAGTGACTGGGTCACTGCTGAGCGCCCCAGAAAATCTGGTGCCCTAGGCCAGTGCCTAGTTGGTCTATTGTTAAATCCGGGCATGGCTGCAATTGTGCAACTGACCTTCTCCGCCACCTCCGTGCCCGCAAACAGCGTGGAGAAATGGCAAAAAGTCCTTATATTTTTTATTAAAAATGTTTGTGGCACTAGATAAATTTATGGACACCATTTTAAATGTACATGAGGATTTTTTTTTTTAAATACATCACCCGCACATCTAAGTGTTCCTTAAAGGGGATCTCTCACCTTCTTGAACATTTATTTCTTCTTGTAGTGTAACTTAGTAGAAGCTGTAATCATTTGGTTTCATGGTTTTTATCAAGTAGTTGCAGAGAAAAAAGCTTTTAATGTTGCCCTCGTGATGTCAGCTGCTCACAGGCTGCAGGTACAGCTCCAGCCCACAGCCTGCCAATCTAGTTCTTTTGCTTTCCCCTTGTAGTGGCTCTTCTCCTCCTCCTCCAATGATGGAGGAGGACTGCATATGACCTGGATGCGCTTATGCACAAAAGTGTGCCAGGTAAGATGCAGTCCTCCTGCGTCATTATATACACCTATGATACAGGCTTTTTCTGCTGAATATAACAATGATACTTCCACAGCTGTGAGTTGTTTTATTGAAAGGTTATAACTGTTCATCTCCCAAGGGTCCCTCTTTAGAAGATATTAGGGGTGATCATACCTCCCAAGTGTCCCTTTTTAGGAGATGTTAGGGGTGACCATACTTCCAAAGTGTCCCACTATAGGAGATATTATGGATCTGTACCT
Organism: Rhinophrynus dorsalis; assembly: GCA_037306005.1. Classification (NCBI taxonomy): domain Eukaryota; kingdom Metazoa; phylum Chordata; class Amphibia; order Anura; family Rhinophrynidae; genus Rhinophrynus; species Rhinophrynus dorsalis. Next base: position 478,512,714 of record CM074722.1, read on the forward strand.
TCCAAGTGTCCCCCTATAGGAGATATTAGGGGTCCATACAGGGCCGGATTTACATCTCAGGAGTCTGTAGGCACAGAAATCTGAAGCGCCCCCCCCCCCCAAAAAAAAAAAAAAAGTGCAGAAAGTTTTGACTGAAATGTTTTTATTCAGCCACAAAAAAATTATGCAATACGTAAACTTACAAACATAAATTAAAGGGTCAGAATGTGAAGCATAACGGTTTTCCTGAAGATGATAAAAAACAGCACTCCATATCATATAATGGAAATGTTTACATATATATATGGATGCTCTTTCATAATAATGCAACTTGTAGTCTACAAAAAGTGTTTCTTTAACCCTTTGAGTGCCAGAAGGGCATGCAACGCATTGCGTTTGACTTTACCTGTTTTGGCAGTGCTGAATAAATACAGACAAATTCCTAATTTTTATCTTGTTTTATGTTTTAACTCATTTTTAATCATTTTAATGGCTCCTTCATCGCCTCCCTGTCTAGAGCAGGGCTGAGGCTTTCTACCTGCACTGGCTCTCCTTTCCCTACTTGTAGCTCAGTGCGAAGTCTCCCATATCTATTACAATGCAGAAGTCTAATCCCCAGTGCCCCCATATGAATGGAGAATTGCTGGGAAACAGAGCATGCTTCTCTAATTTTTAATCAAACTATGCAAACAAAAGTTTAACATGAAAACTATCAGTTTAACATGAAAACTATCAGGTGTTTACCATGTAGGTATTATACACAGTGATATATGTTCTACAAATGTACACTATTGTACTGGAAGAAAACACTATGTGCAGCCTGGTCTATTTTATAGCTATGTTGCCACACCTTTTCCCTCACTAACATACTTTACATTGCTCATTATGAGATTGTCTTCTAGTGACCTCTATGAATCAGTGCATCTAGGGATGGACAAAACATTTATTTTCCTTGCCATGACAATTTCAGATTGTGATACATATTTCTCCATTTCCTGGAAGTTCCCACAGGAAGGAAAATAAGGAGAAAACTGAAACTGTATGGGAGAATGGTGAAGCCTATTGATTTCAATTGGCATAAGTTTCCAGTACTTGCTTATGCAGGCATGCACACATTCACATAGCTCATCATGCACACATATATGTCATCATGAGTGTGCACACACTCACCTATGCCAGAATGCATAATTTCTGACCCTGGGACTAATCCAATCCCCTGCTGCTTCCTTCCCCACCCAAAGGGTCCAGTCCTGAATCGGCCTCCCGGCGGTGCAGTAGTCAAATGAGCAGCCTCACTCTACTTGTAACACGGAGGCTTCTCTCCTGAGGGTAGTCTTTTGAAATGCTGCCATCTACTGGCCAACATACAATAAGGCGAGTTTAAAATATTGCCTCATTCATAACAGTGTTTGCTTCACCCTTTGAGTACCAGAGTGGTACGGAACGCATTGCAAAGCAATGCAATCTGTACCACTCTGGCTCTCAAAGGGTTAATACACCCTATGGAACATCAGTAGTTGAGAACGAGGCCATCATACAGGTGCCTATATCACCTCTTATCAATGTTCTCCACCACAATGTCATGAGACTATAGAGATTCTCTTTACTCTTATTCACCACTACGTTGTTCATCGAGGACAGTGGTGGGCAGGGCTGCAGCTCCGTGCAGGCTGCACTGTGTGTCTGGGAGGAGGCAGGAGGCGGGGCAGTCTGTTCTGTTCCGGTCCAGAACTTCCGGGTGAAGTGATTCAAGTAAGCACCGAGGACTCAAGTAAATGTAATGCGCAGCGGTGCTTCCTTGACACTGCCGACTGGGCGCAGCTCTCATCTCCCAGTCTTACTTATCATCATGTCACAGACTCACAGTCACAGCACAGCATTCATTACCACCCTCCTTGTAGTCCTCCCAGACATGGATCATGGCTGGAAGGCTAATTAAAAAAAAAAAAAAAACCGACCACAATGGCAGGCGCCCCTCTGTGGGGTGCGCCTGTAGGCAGATGCCTACTCTGCCTTATTGTAAATCCGGCCCTGGGTCCATACCTCCCAAGTGTCCCCCATAGGAGATATTAGGGATCCATACCTCCCAAGTGTGCCTCTTTAGGAGACATAATAATAATAGCTAGTATTTGTATAGCACCTTTCTCCCAGTGGGACTCAAGGTGCTTTCAGCACAAGCTCTCGGAATTAACCCTTTGAGTGACAGAAGGGTATGGAATGCATTGCTTTGCAATGCATTCTGTGCCCCTCTGGCACTCAAAGGGTTAACTTTAGTATCTGTTTTTATAAATTAGTATGTGTAAATAAAACACTTTGGTCGAAATCATTAATTGTTACACAAAGAGGTGTCAATAAGTCATGAAATAACCTAAATATTCTTGGTAATGTTCCTCCCACAAGCCACGCCCCCAGCAACACCCCTTAAAAAGTGTTCCTCTTTGGCCATTTCAAAATGTTGTGAAGTATGGGCTTACTTCCCGAAAGTCAATACTAACAAGAAATGATAAGGCTGTTATTATCACATTCTATGCAGATTTCTTGTCAGTGACCCATCACACCCATACAATGCAACAGAACAACTGTCTGAAATCTGGCCACTAGAGGGCGATGTTAATGTAAAATCTAGTATTCATAGTGTTAAATGTCCCATTTAAATCAAAGGGAGGTCTGGATGTTTTTATTACTCCACAATGGTGCAAGCGTTTTGTCTCAAAAAATTGCACTTCATCTTGATGAATAAGCCCCTATATTTTTTAACTCTTTGAAGACCAAAGGGCATTCAACACATTGTGAAACAATACGTTGCATACCCCTTTGGTCTTTAGAGAGTTAAAATCATGAAATTCTTTCCATAACAGGCACAAGGAAAAAAAACCAGCAAAAAAACCTTTTTTGTTCAACACAGTTCAACTATCTCTGTTCAGCCCTCTTGAGGAATAAAAGCACAAGAAAGGAGCGGGTATAGCAGAACAAAGGAAATGATAAATGTTCAAATTATGCAGAATTTGCCTTTTTGAAAACCCATTCCCCATCGCGTTTGCTAGAATTTTATAGAGATATAAATCACAAAGAAATAAGGAACCAGTAATGAGATAGAAGTAGATGTGAAATATGGATACAAATTCTTACCACCTGCTGATCCAAAATAGTCTACAGAGACTGTCCTGAGAGGTACTTGTCCATTAACATGTTCTAATCACTAAATTCGCTGGGAGAAAGAAAAGTGGAGTTATATGCCTGTGAAATGCCAAAGTCACCCCTTCCCGATTCATCCATTCCAGAGTGTTCCAACCACATCTACATATAAATTTTTATAGGGATTTAAAGAGGAAATTTACCCAGAATAAGTTTCTCTTAATTTAAAGGGATAGTAATGTTTCATAATAAAAGCAGCTCTAATTAATCATCATAGTATTTGGACTTTGGAGAGTGTTATTTCAATTCTGTCAGAGTTGTAGTTCAAGAGTAATTGAATGACAAAGTCTCCCCCTCCCGCCCCTTTTACTGATGTAACACTGCTCAGTCAGATCAGAAGGGAGGTGTCCAGGTGGATTGCAGAGAGGGACAATCTTCAATTAAGATAAGGGAAAAACCTGAGAAACTTGTCAAGGGGGCAGGGTTTTCATTGTTCTCATAGGAAGAAGATTGCCCCCTTCTGTTATCTGTCTGGTCTATGGGCTGCATTCCACACCTGAGAAGAGATGGCTTCAGTGGAGTAACTATAGGGGCCCCCTGCGACCCCTCTGCCTGGCACCCGTGATCTCCGTCTGGCACTGTAGTAATACAGAGCGCTGGGAGATGACATCATCTACCAGCGCTCTGCATTACTGAAGAGGACCGCGCGGGAGATCAACAAACCTCTCCAGGCTTCTGCCACTCCAAGGAGGTAGGAGATGAGGGCACTTTGGAGAGGGCCAATGTAGTCGAGGGGGGCAAATGTGGTCCGGGGGGGGCCCGTGGCGCTTCTTGCACCAGGGCCCAGAGGCTTCTAATTACGCCTCTGGATGGCTTACACTAGGTAAAAGGGGCGGGAGGGGAAGCTTTGCTTGTGAATATCTCTCAAACCATAAAGACTTATATCGTTCTTCATGTTCTTTTAATGCCTACAAAATAAAATAAAGATAAAACAAACTATTACTATCCCCTTAAGGCAGGGCTATCCAATATCAGTCCTCAAGGGCCCCCAATCAGACAGGATTTATTCTCTGATTAAGCACAGGCAAGTCAATCAAAATGAATGATCCACTCATTAACTCACCTGTTCTTAATAAGGGAAATCCTTTCATCCTGGCCTGTTGGTGGGCCTTGAGGACTGAACTTGGGCAGCCCTGATTTAAAAGAAGGACTTTCCTAGGCAGGTGTCATCCATGCAGATATCAAGTATATTTTTTAACCCCTTAAGGACCGGTGTTTTTTTTTTTAAGATCCTGTTCAGGGCTCCCCGTGCGGTGTGCAGCCGAGCGACAAGCTCTGAATTCCATGACGTGCCAGGACCATCACTGGTCCTTAAGTGCCGGACAGCTATGATGGTCCTGGCACGGCAGTGGTCGTTAAGGGGTTAAAATATTTCACTCACATTAAGAAAATTTAGTTACATTTTAAAGAGAATTAAAAATTACCTTTATGTTATGGTACAAACTTGTTTGCAATTTTTGAGGAATTAAACTTTGTTTTTAGTTGGCACATTGTGGCACTTTATGTAAATTAATTTCAGTGCTGGGTCAATATTAGCACTCTCTGTGCTATGAATGAATCTAGGCAGAGCCCACACACTGGAGGTACATTTGACCTTAAACATAACTAATTAGCGTACTGTCCAGTTAATTAGCATAAAGTGCCACACTCGATTAAAACATAGAGGTTAATTGCTCAAAAAAATGTATGTTATGTACGTTATAGAAAAGAAATCACTACTGTAATATATAGGAATATTTTAATTATCTGTAAAACAATAGACCTGTTCTAGAGTGACAGGGCCACTGAAGTCTGTAACTATCTTCCTTGTGTGTGTGTACGTGACACTCTACATCCAACTAGAGTGATATGCGAGTTTGATCTATGCAACTTGCGGTTCCAGATTCGTGTGATTTAGTGTACACCCTGCATCTTTTGATTTGCTTAAGTGAAAAAAGTTCCCGCCTTTGGCTCTCATTGGCCAGAGAGCGCTCCAGCTTACAAGGAGAAATCCTCCATCATTGGAGGAGGCTGGATCGAGGGAGGGGAGCAGAGGAAGAGTGACAGACTGTGGTGCAGAGCTGGTAACCTCAGTCTGTCTCTGCTCATTTCTCCTCCTTCCCACCCTGTTCTGTCCACTTTCAGCCTACTTCTCCTCCTTCCCACCCTGTTCTGCCCACTTTCAGCCTACTTCTCCTCCTTCCCACCCTGTTCTGCCCACTTTCAGCCTTCTCCTCCTCCTTCCCACCCTGTTCTGCCCACTTTCAGCCTTCTCCTCCTCCTTCCCACCCTGTTCTGCCTACTTTCCACCTACTTCCCGCCCACTTTATTATAAAATGATGACAAACTCCACCCACCCGATTAAGCTCCACCCCTCTGTGATGTGAATCGCATCACATACAAATCCCTGGCTGCAGCACATGAGCCTTCTGCTGGGGCTCAAAAGGATGAAGTTTCCAGGTATGCCACAGAGATATTCAAAGCATTGCAAAGTAAAGTTTAATTTAGGGAAAAATACATATATGTAGGGCTTTTCTAGCCAACTAAACATAGAAACAGATTTTGATGTGAGAAAAGATCTGTCTGGCACATCAAGTCTGCCCATTCTGTTTCTAATCAAATACAGTCTTATGTATTTTTCAGAATAGATTTATGACCATCCCAGGTACTTTTCAATTCCCTAACAGTACTTGTCTCTACAATGTCTTATAAGAGACTGCTCCATGAGTCTATCACCCTTTCTTTAACCCTTTGAGGGCCAGGGAGCTATCCAACACATTGGGGAGACTCACTAAGGTGTGATAAAGAGGTGATAAATGTTATTATATGGACACTATACACTAAGATCTCAAGGGCTGAATAATTCTTAGTGCATAGGTTCCAGATGGTAAATACCTTGGACCCCTCAGAGGAAGACAGCAATTTACAGCACTCTCCTCTACCATTCTCCTCTACCACTGACTGATCAAAGAACCTGAATCTGGACTGAGCTTTCTTGTCTGATTTCCATTCTAAACAATGCAATGTGTACTTGTATATAAGATATGTGTTCATATTTATCTGTATAACATGACTGAGGAGGAGATCTAAGAGGTCTTGAAAGTTGCATTCTAAATCTGCTTAGTTAGTCAATAAAGGTATCAACTTGATTGTATTCGCCTCCTGTATTTCTATGGCTAACACGGTACCAACTCTCATCTGTTAGGCTCCAGAATAACATAGGAATTGGAGAGGTGATAAACTGAAGAAGTCATCTCCTTGTTATCACCCCTTAGTGAATCTCTCCCATTGAGTTTTAAAGGGTGCTCACATTGGCCAGAGATGATTCATTGAACATGTATTTTAGTTCAAAATGTCACATTATTCATAACCATCATAAAACCGTGGAGCTTTCACTCTGACATTCTATGAAGAACTACAGCTTTAGACTCACCTGTCTCATAGAATGCCATATAATAACTGTCTGGACAAAAGGTGGCAATGTTGTTGTTGGTTTAATATACGAAATCAACAGATTTAGCTGTAATACCTTTAGAACAAAGCAACGCCCAGCAGTGCGAGTTCCATACCTAGGAAACCTCTGGATTTGCCCTGGAGACTCCAGGTTTGAGAGTGCATTACCGGGTCTCTGGGGCAGAGGCTGATTCTCCAGATAAAGAGAGAGTTTGCTTTAAAACCCTGCCTACTTCTTCTCCCTCCCACCCTGTTCCTCCTACTTTTCCTCCTCCCCCACCCAGCTCCTCCCACTTCTGCGATGCCCCAGAAAGCCAAACCCCCACTCTTGGTTAAACCCCGAGACTTTTTTGCTGCAATTTGCGGCAATTCTGCTCCCCAGCGACAACAGAGGCATTCCCTCCACAAATGAAAGTTCCTAGGTACGGTGAGTTCTTTTGGGTGACTGAATGCCAAACAACCAGGCTGATATTCTAACAATAAACTGAGTCATTGTGGATCAAATTCTGCACCTCCTCTGTAGCATTCAAGGGATTAAAAGCCCCATTTCTATCGATGGCCATTTTGTGAATTGTATATGTTAACTCTGATGCCATTGGTTTATTCCACAATCACACTATTTTCTTATTACAGCAGCCTCATCACTAGATTTCGGTCTGTTGCCGGCAGGAATTAATGAAAACGTATCCATTTGACAAATTACTAGGAGTTTTAAACTGTGCTTGCATTATTTATTGACATTTGAAAATAGCAGATTAGGCTGGTACAGACCAGTAAACCCCTGGGTATTGTTCAATCCATTAATGAGGTCTTAGTAGGATTAACCCTTGTATGTTAGAGGTCTATCAGTGATCTAGAAGAGATTTGGGAATTTGTATGTTGAGTCTAATTAGAGCATTAAAAGAGTAGTTGACCTTTATAATAAAAAAAAACAAAAAACAAAAAAAAAACAAAGCAGGACATATATTGTACGGTTTTCTCTGCTAAGTAAACAAAGATGCAGGGAGCTGCTTTGTTTCAAAGTTATTTCATCTGAAACCGCTGATTTTTAAAAAATATTAAATGGTTAGCAAGAGTGCCACCTGATGTCAAGACATTCTATTGCAATAAGTCGGAGAGGTGAACCACTAGCTGCAGTTTTCCATAAAACCAATTATAATAGACAAACCATTTCAGGGCAGTTTGATCTATAATAATGTTTGACTAAAGCAACTGCCGGCAGTTGGAAAAACCTTGTTTTTCATAGAGAAAAATCAGCATTAGTAATATATATATATATTTTTTCCCTGAAATTAACCCTATTAGTGCCAGAGGGGGGAACACAACATTGTATTGCATACCCCTCTGTCACTAAAAGGTTTAAAGGCTTATTAATCATTTAAAGGGATAGTAATACTTAAAATGTAAAAAAAAAAATATGTTGTAGGGGTTATCCCCCTGAGTAAAACAAGAGTACTCCCACTGATGAAAGGTGTTTCATTCAAAAGTTATTAATTTTCAAAGTTGAAATTTTTAGGTGCAATATCACAGTGGCCTGAAATTGTACAGTGGCGCTGTTGCTACACCATCGTATGGAGATTTATGGTCCCGGGACCAGAGCTGTCCATAGGATGGTGTAGCAACAGCGCCACTGTACAATTTCAGGCCACTGTGATATTGCACCTAAAAATGTCAACTTTGAAAATGCATAACTTTTGAATGAAACACCTTTCAGCAGTGGGAGTACTCTTGTTTTACTCAGGGGGATAAACCCTACAACATATTTTTTTTACATTTTAAGTATTACTATCCCTTTAATGGATACTTTCCGCTCATATTGTTCTCAATGAGGCAGATCTATTAAAATAATTAGGGGTGATAAAGAGACGATACCAGTATGATAAACTTTTCTGTTCCTATAATATGAAGCCTATACACTGACATATCCCTATCTGGGAAGATCTTAGTGCATAGACTCCATAGAATAGCATGGGAATCAGTGTGCTTCTCTCGCTGTAGAAGTTATCTCTTCTTTATCACACCTTAGTGCATCTCCCCCTGCTACAAACCAACTGCATCATGGGGATAAATAAAAACTCTCTAAATCCCAATTGCTTTAATCCCTTGAGTGCCATAGGGGTATACAACACATTGTATTCAAAGGCTTAACTGCAGCTTTTATTTAAACCCTTAAAAGACCAGTAAACTTTTTTTTCATTAAAAAATATATTGTATGGTGTTTCCTGTTGAGTAAAATAAGTGTCACTGCTGAGAGATGCATATTTTCAGAATTTACTGTTTAAAGGGATAGTAATAATTACAATGTAAAAACATATGTTGTAGGATTTATCCCCCTGAGTAAAACAAGAGTACTCCCACTGCTGAAAGGTGTTTCATTCAAAAGTTATTAATTTTCAAAGTTGAATTTTTTAGGTGCAATATCACAATGGCCTGAAATTGTACAGTGGCGCTGTTGCTACACCATCCTATGGAGATTTATGGTCCCGGGACCAGAGCTGTCCACTGTACAATTTCAGGCCACTGTGATATTGCACCTAAAAAATTCAACTTTGAAAATTAATAACTTTTGAATGAAACACCTTTCAGCAGTGGGATTACTCTTGTTTTACTCAGTGGGATAAACCCTACAACATATTTTTTTTTACATTTTAAGTATTACTATCCCTTTAAAACTGTGTTTTTTATACTAGCAGTGCCCTCTAGTGGTCAAAACCCAATTAGTTATTCTGTTACATTCTATTTCAGAGGAAAGTCAGTGACTTACAGTTCTCAATAGAATGTGATAGAAACTTCTGAGTCACTTCCTGTCAGTTAGAACGTTCAGGAAGTAAACGCACAGTAAACTGGGCACAATAAAAAACTAGTTGAATTTAGTATTCTATTACATGAGGTGGCATCAACGCACGTCAAGGAACACACTTTTTTAGCGAAAAACTGCACCATTAAAAGCAGGCGCAGAGTCCCTAACGTGATTATAAACCAAAAAGAAGCGCATAGCGTTGCATACCCCACTGGAACTCATCGGGTTAATCTCCCTAAAGTTACCACCAGTCCCTGTAAATAAATACCTACCTGTAATCCAACGGAGTCCTCAGCACCCTGGTCAGCTACTGTCATCTTCTTTAATCTTCTCTCTCCCGTCTTCTTTTTTGCCCGACTTAAACCCTTCAGTGCTGGAGAGGTACCCTTCCAGCACTCTATGGGTTAAGTGCAGTCTGGCATATCTGTTAAAAACAATATGCTGCCATTCCTGTAAAAAAAAAAAAAAAAGAGTGAGGCATTTTTTTTTATTTTTTTTTAATAAATCAAAGGCCTTTCAAGGTTAAGCTGTCTCTGCTGCCACGGCTCCACTGGCAATGCTGGCGGTAAAACATCCCCCCACCCCATACTTTTTGGGGCATTGCCCGACTCAGAATTAGGGAATTTTGAACAGAGACTGGCTTTTTATAGGATTCCAGCCTACAACTGGTTGGGATGTGTGCTTACGCACCTCATAGCCAATCAGCTTCTAGTGGGTGGGTGGGGGGTGGGGGTGTCAAAACATGCTGGAACCCGTGGAAGAGTTAGTGTTTGGGAAGGGTGGGGAGGATGTGTTTTGCGCTCCTTCTCGTTGTTTGACACTGTGTATGTGTTTGTATATGTGTGTGTGTACTGTATGCAGGTGTGTGTGTGTATGTACTATATGCATACGTGTGTGTATGTACTGTACGTGTGTGTGTATGTACTGTATGTATATGTGTGTGCGCACATGTGTGTGTGTACTATATGTATGTATGTGTGTGTGCTTTATGTATGTATGTGTATGTACTCTATGTGTGTGTGTTTGTACTGTAGGTAAGTAAGCAAATACTGTATGTATGTATATATGTGTGTGTGCATGTGTGTGTACAGTATGTATATGAGTGTGTGTCAGGGGAGGGCTGGCAACATGTGGCCTGGGGGGCAAATACAATCCAGTGGCCTGTTTCTACTATCGTTCAAGCCCACTGTCCCAGTCCACCCCCTTTTGTTAATTTTAAAATTGCCATTAATGTTGTGAAGTAAGGCAAGTGATGCCACTGAGCTTACAGTTGAAGTGAGACTACACTACTGATACTACAGAGCTTACAATGTAAGTAAACCTACACAAGTGAGACCATAGAGCTTACAATGGAAATGGGTTATGCTGCTAGTGTAGCTCCATTTCAGTGGTAAGCTCTTTGGTATCACTTGTGTAGCCCCATTTACAGCAGAATGCTGGTTTGAGTGAGCCAATGGCTTGCTAGCCCAGACATTTGACAGGACCAGGGGCAATTGCCCCCCTGTCCCCCAGGCCAGCCCTCCCCTGGTGTGTGTATGTCCTGTATGTATGTACTGTATGTATGTGTGTTTTTATACTGTATGTATATGTGTGTATGTACTGTTTGTGTGTATGTGTGTTTTTATACTGTAAGTATATGTGTGTATGTACTGTATGTATGTGTGCACATGCATGTGTGTATGTGTGTAGTTTATGTGTGTGTGTATCTGTGGGGGTGTGTGTGTTTGTACTGTACATGTATATGTGTATGAGTGCATGTGTGTGTTCTTATTATTATACCAGCCTCTTAAATGGGAAGTTACCATTCTTAATAATAACCTCTACTTACCTTTCTATGGCCAGAAAATCCTAAGGGCCCCTCTGAATTTTTTCCTTGCTCCTTGACTCTGGTTTTTGCTGTAAATTGCCAGGTCTCAGACAAAAGCTGATTCTCCGGTGGTGGGGAGTTTCTTAGAAACTCTGCACACTTTTTCCCACCCTGTTCAGTCCATTTCCCACCCCCTTTATGACAAGGTCAGTTAAGCCCCACCCCACCTGCGATCAAGCCCCGCCCCTTTGTGATGCTATACGCATTATCATTTACATCCCCCAGGTAAACCTCATGAACCCTTGGGTATGTAAATCAAGCAGAGAAATTAATTCCAAGTCATACAAAGTTCAGTGCCCCCTGATTAAAACTGCCTGTCCCAAAGGGAGGACAAGGGGGTAGTATGTGGGTATTTCAGGGGCATCCTTTCCTCTACGACTTACATATCTGGGAACCTTTGGTTTTGGACTCTCTGAAGAGGGGAGTCCTGTGGTGCCAGTGAGTGAGATAAATGATGCAAATTGCTGCAAAAATGGGTGGGGCTTAACCGCAAGTGGGGGAGGCGGGACTTTCAAAACTAAAAAAAAAAAAAAAATGTAGTAATAGGCTGGGAAAGGAGCAGAAGCAGGAGGAGAGAAAGTGGAACACACAGATGTCCAGAGAATCAGGTTCTGTCCCGGAGACCTGGTAATTAGCTGCAAAAACCTGAGTCTCTGGGGCTAATCAGTAGAGTTCCCAGCTATGACGACTTGATTAGGCCATTGTAGAGGAAATAGTGTTAGTACATGCTGTTTTCTGGACATCCTACGTGATTGGCTGCGTGGCTTGCTTGCTTTAAAGTGTAATGCTGATGGAGTGTGTCTGTCGGTATGCACGGCAATGATTATACACTGCCATGTATACCCTGAAATGCAGCCACTGGCATTAAAGTGAGCCTAACAGCTTGATTTCTCTTTACACTTTTGAAAACTTCACTCAGAACTGCTTATGTATCACACTGACCAGCAGATGTCTAGTTTAGGAGATATTTACACTTTTATTTTTGGGAAAAGTGAAAGTGAAAATGGCCTGGTACTGCAGAGAGCTTCATTAGCATGTGAAACATTGTTGAAACCTTTAATTAACCTATGAAACATCCCTGGTACAGTGTGGGTTCCGCAATTAGCATACATTAGCATATAGTACCAAGTAAGAACATCTTCTTAACTGTATGTTTGCTGGTCTTTTGGCTAAACACGGCACATAGGAAGTTTTTAATGCAGTTTGGAAACTTGAAATAAGGTGAAAGTTTCACTTTAAAGACTAACACCAGTCTGACTGTACTGGCAAATTTAATATTTGCCTCGGTGCACTTTTAACCCTTTGAGTTCCAGAGAGGTATGTTGCAATGCATTGGACACCTCCCTGGCACTCAAAGGGTTAACCCCTTCAGTGTCAGAGGGGTACGCAATGCATTTCAGAGCAATGCGCTGCGTACTCCTCTGCCACTGAAGGGGTTAAAGAATGTTGATCTGAAAGGAATTATGAGAAGTTGTTTGTAAAACACAGTGAGCTTGACAGGTTTTTCAGGTTTTTCCCTTATGCTAATTGAAGATTGTCCCTCTCAGCAAGCAATCTGGACACCACCTTTCTGTTCTGAGGTGAGCAGTGTTACATCAGTAAAAGGGGCGGGAGGGGGATACTTTATCATTCAGTTACTCTTGAACTACAACTCTGACAGAATTGAAATAACACTCTCCAAAGTCCAAATACTATGACGATTAATAGGAGCTGCTTTTATTATGAAACATTACTATCCCTTTAAAGCAGAACTATTACCCTATATAACACCCCCCCCTTCAATAATTAGTCATATAGCGATAAGCTAAGAAATAGTACTATTATCCAGCATAAGTACCGCGTTATTAAGAAATTCTTCTTCTTTTGAGACTGGTGGCCAGGCATCAGCACAGACATTTTGGCTTAGAGACATCTGTGCACCTGCACTCAGAGGCGTAACTAGAAGCCACCGGGCCCTGGTGCAAGAATTGCCATGGGGCCCCCCCGCCCACATTGGCTCCCTCATCCACATTGCCCCTTCCACAATGCCCCCTTCATCTCCACATTGCCCCCTTCATCTCCACAATGCCCCTTCCACAATGCCCCCTTCATCTCATCTCCACATTGCCCCCTTCATCTCCACAATGCCCCTTCCACAATGCCCCCCTTATCTCATCTCCACAATGCCCCCTTCATCTCCACAATGCCCCCTTCCACAATGTCCCCTTCATCTCCACAATGCCTCCTTCCACAATGTTCCCTTCATCTCCACAATGCCCCTTCCACAATGCCACCTTCATCTCATCTCCACAATGCCCCCTTCCATCTCCACAATGCCCCTTCCATCTCCACAATGCCCCCTTCATCTCCACAATGCCCCCTTCCACAATGTCCCCTTCATCTCCACAATGCCCCCTTCCACAATGTTCCCTTCATCTCCACAATGCCCCTTCCACAATGCCACCTTCATCTCATCTCCACAATGCCCCCTTCCATCTCCACAATGCCCCTTCCATCTCCACAATGCCCCCTTCATCTCCACAATGCCCCCATCTTCACATTTCCCCTACCTCCAGTCCCTGGTGGTCTAGCGGAGTGTCTTTACAGATCTGTGCCTCCTTCTGCACAGATTTCTGCAACCGGAGCTCCCGCACGCTGCTGTAGTAATGCAGAGGCTTGGAGATGATGTCATCTCCCAGCACTCTGTATTACTACAGCGGAGCGCCTAGTGGGAGATTAGGTAAGTGACTGCTGCGGGCCCATATTGTTACGTCACTGCCTGCACTGTCCTTCCTAGTCTCCTCTAGGAGGCGCTGCATTGTACCTTAAGGTAACAGGAAGTGACTGATGGCATAGGCACACAGATGCCTCTAAAGCAAGGAGCCTGCCCGTCAGTCTCAGAAGAAGTAGGATTTCTTAATAATGCTGTACATATTATGGATAATACTACTATTTCTAAGCTTATTGCAATATGCCTAATTATTGGGAGAGACTTTATTTAGGGTGATAGTTCTGCTTTAAATGGGATAATTCACCCTTGAATGCTAGTGAAGGCTCTGGTGCATTGAAAAGCAATGCGTTGGAGCCCTCTCTAGCATTCAAGAAGTTTAACACCCATTTATATCAATAATAATTAGTATTTTGTTCCCTGTGGTACGGTTAGTCTGTTCCAGAATTACTCCATTTTCTTAGCACATCAGTCTCCGTGGGTTTAGGGATCAGACACACAGCTAATCATACAGTAGAGGTCTGAGCTCTGAAATTTCAGAACCTTCATTAAACAGTTTTGGTTTTATCACCTCTCCTTATGCGGTCGCCTGTCTCATTGCAAAACGTTCAAGCGTTTCTCCTTCTGAATGGTCTCCAGAGCCAAAGCATAATGCCAATACCGTGTCTCCCCTAGGCTCCTCCGACAGCGGGCTTTCAATTATCTCTGAGAGTTCAATTCACATTACACTATTGTTTTATGACTCTGTCTCACGAAGAAATAATAAAATAAGCTATTCACCTTTCCCTTGCCTGTGATACACTGTTGTTTGTCACTTCCTTTGAACTGAAATGTTGTATCCAAAGAGAAGGCTGATTGCTGATCTCTATACAATTCTGGGACTTATTCATCAAGATAAAGAGGACATTTCTGGTGCAAAGCAACTGAGACATAGGGTAGAAAAGGAAATTCCCACTGGAAAGATGCTGCTGATGAGGTGGCTCAGTTGGTTAATACACCTGCTGTAGAATCTGTTGAAACCTCAAGGTCACGGGTTCTAGTTCCAGCAAGGTCAACTCAGCCTTTCATGTTTCTGAGGTAAATGAATAGAGTACCATTAAATATCAATCCCCGAGAATGTACCTGAAAATGTGAGACAATCTCAATGTATTGTTCCCGGTGAAATACTTTGATATTGTTTAATTAGTGCCTTTAACCGTTTGTACGCTAGAGAGAATAAGTAGGAACAATGTAATCCAAGCTACTGGAGTAACAACTAGCGCTAAGGGGAGCAATTCACGACATAGTATGTGTGATTCTGTGACTATCAGTGGGGCAGTGGAATAAGGCAGAAGTGGCAGAAAGCGTATGTGCCATTCTGTGGTTATTAGAGGGACAAATCTGGGGGCGCAAACAGTGTATGTAAACACAAAACCAGAAACAGAAAAAGCTGTGAGTTTTTTCTGTTTCTGCTTTTGTTTTTACAATTCTCCTTTGCTCATTCAAGCTGCTTTTCACCTATTTTCACTAATAATACTCATATCATGATATTTCAAATGTATTTCTTTCTTAAAGGTCCTTAAAGGCATGTTATTTGGCCTGCTTGATATTTAAACACCTTGTCTGTTCAAAATTGCTATTCCTTATTTGGCCTGTGGGGGTGGTAAGCACTGGTTTAAAATGGGATTGAAGGTCCTCTTTTGCCGGTGTCCACATCCTGCAGGCCAAGGACGTTTTATACCAGGCAAGTCCTCTCTTACACCTTTTAAATTAGTACTGTGTTCTTTTGTTCTTTTGTTTTTAATTGCAAACACTGTGTTACATAATTAGGTACGCGTTTCCTTATAACATCTTCAGCTGCTTCTTCAAACTTAGAATTTTAAGTTATTTTAATGTTAGACAGGAATTAAAGGTGCATTAGAGTAGATACTTGCCAGAAATTGAGATACCTTGACGGGGTTGGCAAGCTTACATTCTTTGGCCAAACGATAGACTAAATTCTCAATTTTTAATAGTTTAGTATATATAACTAGGTTAGGACACATATATACACATTTTTATTATATATGCCTAAGTCAGGGCACACATTTACATATTGGTATGGAGGAGCGCAGGTCTGTTCTTTGTCTTGTATAAATAGTGTATGTGTTGCTGTATGATATTCAGTGGGACGGTGGGACAAGGCTGGAGTGTCAGACCCTATGTCTGTGTGTAGGTGTGGTCTATGGCTACTAGACGTATACTCACTCATCTTATCACCACCATATATAATATTTATTTATTTAGTGTAAAAATCTTTTTTCCTGGTGGGCCCTTCATTTCTCATTCCAGCACTGGTTACTAATAATGGTGTATTGTTCTGGTGGTCTCCTCATACACCAGGTGAAAATACCAGGTCATCTCTTGGCCTGACCTGGTTGAAAATCAGTATCCTATATAATAATTCGCTAAAACGTGTGTAACAACACAGTCATGCACAGTAGAGACTGCTGTGCGTGCTGCAGTCATGCGCAGTAGAGACTGCCCGCGCCACGGCTGATACAGAGCTGGACGCTCGGAGCGTCCAGCTCTGTATCAGCCACGGCGCGTGCAGTCTCTACTGCTCCAGAATGCCCCGCGACCTGCTAGCAGTGGCACTGTGGCCCGTGTAACGGGCTCTTCAACTAGTTGGTTATAAAAGAAATGGTATGATTATATGATACATAGTTGGAAAGGTATAAAAAAATCAAATCCAGCTTTTATAAAAAAACTATTGTTGTTTAAAAATGTAGAAAAAATATGGATTTATCATTAGAGGAAAATGTAAAGCCATGAAATATTAACATTACATTCCCATTTTATTAAAAAAAAAAAAAACAAACAGAAATGTGTATGTTATGCAGTTTTTCCTGCCTAGTAAAACAATAGAATTCCCATTGATAGGCGAGTTTCCATTCAAAAGTTATTACAACTTAAACTTTTATTTTAAATTAAACTGCAGTTTTCTTATGGGGTCACCATGGAGGATATGTGCTAAGGTGTGAAAAGAGGTGATAAAGAGGTGATAAAGTGGAGATGATTTCTCCAGTGATATCACTTCTCCTGTTCCTATGTTATTCTATGGAGCCTATGTACTAAGATTTCTCCAACTGTGGTAATCTTAGAGCATAGGCTGTATAGATTAACATAGGAACTGGAGAAGTGATATTACTGGAGAAATCATCTCCACTTTATCACTTCTTTATCACGCTTTAGAAGATAACCCCCCAGGTGGTGCTGCTTCTGTTACTTAAAGGGATGGTAATACTTTATTATTACTATCCCCCATATTGCAGATATTTGCAAAATAATTTAATAGCCCCCATGTTCATCTCTCAAACCTTTATGTTTTGAGAGATAACAGAAGGCAAAGTTCCCCCCTCCCTCCCCCCTGAAGTCTGCGTTGTACTGACTGCAGGGATATCCGGTCTGACTTTCATCATGCGGCTCTGCAGCAGAGCCACGATCTCGTTAGTAGTGATGATCGAGCACCCCAATGCTCGGGTGTTCGGGTGCTCTGACCGAGCGCCCCCGGAGGCTCGAGTGCTCGGCCGAGCACCCGAGCCCCATTGAAGTCAATGGGAGGACTCGAGCATTACACCAGGCACCCCCTGCTCTGATGAGGGGAGGGTGCCTGGTCCATAGGAAAAGGGCAGAAAATGATGGAAACACCACAGAAATGGTTCAGGGACAGCATAGGGAGGATGTCTGGATGCATCTTGGACTCCAACATCGCTGCTGGGAACGATGTTTCGCCCGTAGTACGCCATTTTTACAGACTGACCGTAAAACACACAAAAAGGAAGATAAAAACGACTTTAGGCGAAAAATTGTTACCAAACAGTATATGCTGTATATTTACTTGTATATCATCTGCAAATTCTGCAAAAAATTTCATCGATTTTTCGGAACTGGGGCCATGATTAAGAGGGAAACGTGCGCAGAGGCAAATTCTGCAAAAAATTTCCTCGATTTTTCTGAACTGGGGCCATGATTAAGAGGGAAACGTGCGCAGAGGCAAATTCTCCCAAAAATTTCCTCGATTTTTCTGAACTGGGGCCATGATTAAGAGGGAAACATGCGCATAGGCAAATTCTGCAAAAAATTTCCTCGATTTTTCTGAACTGGGGCCATGATTAAGAGGGAAACGTGCGCAGAGGCAAATTCTCCCAAAAATTTCCTTGATTTTTCTGAACTGGGGCCATGATTAAGAGGGAAACGTGCGCAGAGGCAAATTCTGCAAAAAATGTCCTCGATTTTTCGGAACTGGGGCCATGATTAAGAGGGAAACGTGCGCTGAGCCGACCATCTAAAACATTATGGGTGAGGGTCTGCTGCGGAGCTGACCATCCTAAACATTATATGCGAAGGCCCGCTAGTGAGCTGACGCTATAAAACATTATATGAGAGGGCCCGCTAGAGAGCTGACCCAATAAAACATTATATGAGAAGGCCCGCTGGTGAGCTGATCTATACAAAAATTGTCAAACAGCGCCCGCTGGTGAGCTGGCCCTATATAAAAATTATATCACAGGGCCCGCTGGTGAGCTGGCCCTATATAAAAATTATATCCCAGGGTATATGGAAGAGAGTCAACCATATACCCATTTTTTGGGTGGAAGGGGTGAATGGGAATACAGAGTATTCCCATCATTGTAAATAACATATCTAAAGTGACTTTATGTTCCCCCGGGGCTTTCCTCCAGTGGAGTGGAGAAGTCAGGGGAAATCCAGGCCTTGTTCATTTTTATAAGTGTCAACCTATCAGCATTTTCGGTGGAAAGGCGGATACGCTTATCTGTTATGATGCCACCAGCAGCACTAAATACCCGCTCAGACAGAACGCTGGCGGCAGGGCAGGCCAGCACCTCCAAGGCGTAGAGTGCCAGTTCATACCACGTGTCCAGCTTGGACACCCAGTAGTTGTAAGGCACAGAGGGATCATTGAGGACGCTGACACGGTCTGCTACATACTCCTTCACCATCTTCCAAAACTTTTCCCTCCTTGTGACACTAGGCTGCACATCAGGGTGAGGGTGCTGGCGGGGTGTCATGAAGGTGTCCCACGCCTTGGAGAGTGTTGCCCTGCCTTTGTCGGAACTGCTGTGTGCTCCCCTTTTCTCCCCTTCTCGGTTGGCCAAGGTAGCACGTACTCTGCCGCCAGCGTTGTCAGATGGAAAATTTTGGAGCAATTTTTCAACAAGAACCTTCTGGTATTGCATCATTTTGCTTGTCCTCTCCACCGGAGGAATGAGAGATGAGAAATTCTCTTTGTAGCGGGGGTCCAGAAGGGTGAACACCCAGTAATCCGTGTTGTCTAAAATGCGTATAACGCGTGGGTCACGGGAAAGGCAGCCTAACATAAAGTCAGCCATGTGTGCCAGAGTACCAACAGGCAAGATTTCGCTGTCCTCACCAGGAGGATGACTCTCAATCTCCTCATCCTCTTCCTCCTCTTCTGCCCACCCACGCTGAAGAGATGGAACTAAAGTTCCATGGCTACCCTCTGTAGCGGAGGCAACCGTGTCTTCCTCCTCCTCCGCCTCCTCCAATTGTCGCTGAGAAGACAAAGTGAGGGTGCTCTGGCTATCACCTTGTGTAAGCTCTTCCTCCCGCATTTCCACCTCTTCCACATGCAAAGCGTCGGTTTTAATTGTGAGCAGCGAGCGTTTCAGTAGACACAGAAGTGGGATGGTTACACTGATAATAGCGTTATCGCCGCTCACCATCTGTGTCGATTCCTCAAAATTGCGTAAAACCTCACAGAGGTCTGACATCCATTCCCACTCCTCACTTCTGATTAGAGGAAGTTGAACGGAGAGGCGACGACCGTGTAACAGCTGGTACTCCACTACTGCCCTCTGCTGCTCACAAAGCCGGGCCAACATGTGGAAGGTGGAGTTCCAGCATGTGCTCACGTCACACAGCAGCCGGTGAGCTGGCAATTGTAAGCGCTGCTGCAGCTTCAACAGGCTGGCTGAAGCTGTTGATGACTTACGGAAATGTGCACACACGCGGCGCACCTTGGTCAAGAGATCATGCAAATTGGGGTAGGTTTTTAGAAATCGCTGAACCACTAAATTAAATACATGTGCTAGGCATGGTACGTGTGTGAGCTTGCCGAGCTCCAAAGCCGCCACCAAGTTACGCCCATTATCACACACAACTATGCCTGGTTGCAGGTTGAGTGGCGAGAGCCACTGCTCGGTCTGGTGACTAATCCCCTGCAACAGCTCTGAGGCCGTGTGCTGTTTGTCCCCAAGGCAGATCAGCTTCAGCACGGCCTGTTGACGCTTCCCCACTGCAGTGCTACACTGCTTCCAGCTACCGGCTGATGGGTGAGTGGCGCTGCGCGCAGAGAATTCGGAGGTGGAAACGGAGGAGGAGGAGCCAATAACGTAGGTGCTGGCGGAAACCCTGATGGAGGTAGGGCCCGCAATCCTCGGCGTGGGTAGCACCTGTGCCATCCCAGGGTCCGAGTCGCTCCCAGCCTCCACGACATTCACCCAGTGTGCCGTCAGGGAAATGTAGCGTCCCTGGCCACAAGCACTTGTCCATGTGTCAGTCGTTAAGTGGACCTTCCCAGTAACTGCGTTGGTCAGGGCACGGGTGATGTTACGGGACACATGGTGGTGTAAGGCGGGGACGGCACACCGGGAAAAGTAGTGGCGGCTGGGGACTGCGTACCGAGGGACAGCTGCTGCCATCAGGCTGCGGAAGGACTCAGTCTCCACAAGCCTAAATGGCAGCATTTCGATGGCCAGTAATTTGGAAAGGTGTTAGGTTAGTGCTATGGCCTGTGGGTGGGTGGCTGGGTATTTTCGCTTGCGCTCAAATGCCTGGGGTAACGACATTTGGACGCTGCGCTGGGACAGGGAAGTGGATGTGGTCGCTGATGGTGCTTCAGATGGTACAGGTGCAGGGCGGGAGGTATGCGGGCCTGCGCCTTCGACAGGCGATTGGCCGGCACCGAAAACAGGGGAAGAGGAGGCAGTGGTGTGGCCTGCAGACACAGACTGGCGATCCGGGCGTTCCTCCCACTTATTACGGTGCTTGGATGCCATGTGTCGGATCATGCTGGTGGTGGTGAGGTTTCTAGTGTTCATGCCTCGGCTCATTCTGGTGTGGCACAGGTTGCAAACTACAATTTTTTTGTCGTCCGCACTTTCCTTAAAAAAACGCCATACCGCGGAACACCTAGCCCTTGGCAAGGGAGATTTACGCAAGGGGGTGCTCCGTGGAACATTTGCGGGCCGGTTTGGTGCGGTCCGCCTTCTTTCTGTAGCCACACCACTGCCTCTTCCAACCTGTTGCGGTGCTGCAGATGGCTCACCCTCAGGACTGCTGTCATCGCTCGGCTCTCCACCTTCCCAGGTGGGGTCAGTCACCTCATCGTCCACCAAGTCCTCCTCCACTTCCTCACTCTGATCATCCTCCTCATTTCTTGATCCCACCACATACTCAGTCATTGACAACTGTATATCATCCTCCTCATCAAGGTCTTGAGACAGTAATAGTGGTTGATTTGATGGCAACTGTGTCTCATCATCATCATCATCCACTTCCTTTGAACTTAAATGCCGTTCACCTCTGTCATCTTCTTGTGATTGGGTACCCTCTAGAGGTTGTGAATCAGGGCACAAGATTTCATGTTCCTCTGCAAGCGTGCTTGGAGAGAGGTTCAAATTAAGGATTGGTGATGAGACGAGCTCCTCACTATATCCCAGTGTGGGATCACTTCTTTGACCAGACCCTCTATGGTGGGAGGAAGGATGATCAGGGTGAGGATTATGTTGACCAGACTCTTGGCTACTGAGAGTGGACTTGGTGGAAGACAGGGTGGTGCTTAACCGACTGGAAGCAGTATCAGCTGAAATCCAACCGACCACCTGTTCGCAGTGGTCGGACCTCGAGAGTGATGTCCTGCGACGCCCTGTAAACTGAGACATGAAGCTAGGTATGGTGGATGTCTTTCTTTCTTGTGCTCTGGCACCAGGCACAGTTTCTATGCGTCCTGACCCGCGCTCTGAACTGTCAGGATCACGTCCACTTCCCCGTCCCTTTTTACCCGCCTTCTTCATATTACACGGAATATGTGCTGCAAATCTGCAACTTTGCACACTAAACAGAATGTGCTGCTTATCTGCGGCTAGGCACAGTGAACAGAATATGTGACTTTTATTTTTAACACTTTGCACACTAAACAGAATGTGCTGCTTATCTGCGGCTAGGCACAGTGAACAGAATATGTGACTTTTATTTTTAACACTTTGCACACTAAACAGAATGTGCTGCAAATCTGCAACTTTGCACACTAAACAGAATGTGCTGCTTATCTGCGGCTAGGCACAGTGAACGGAATAAGTGACTTTTATTTTTTACACTTTGCACACTAAACAGAATGTGCTGATAATCTGCAACTTTGCACACTAAACAGAATATGCTGCTTATCTGTGGCTAGGCACAGTGAATGGAATATGTGACTTTTATTTTTTACACTTTGCACACTAAACATAATGTTCTGCTAATCTGCAACTTTGCACACTAAACAGAATGTGCTGCTTATCTGCGGCTATGCACAGTGAACGGAATAAGTGACTTTTATTTTTTACACTTTGCACACTAAACAGAATGTGCTGATAATCTGCAACTTTGCACACTAACCAGAATATGCTGCTTATCTGCGGCTAGGCACAGTGAATGGAATATGTGACTTTTATTTTTTACACTTTGCACACTAAACAGATTGTTCTGCTAATGTGCAACTTTGCACACTAAACAGAATGTGCTGCTTATCTGCGGCTAGGCACAGTGAACGGAATAAGTGACTTTTATTTTTTACACTTTGCACACTAAACAGAATGTGCTGATAATCTGCAACTTTGCACACTAAACAGAATATGCTGCTTATCTGCGGCTAGGCACAGTGAATGGAATATGTGACTTTTATTTTTTACACTTTGCACACTAAACAGAATGTTCTGCTAATCTGCAACTTTGCACACTAAACAGAATGTGCTGCTTATCTGCGGCTAGGCACAGTGAACGGAATAAGTGACTTTTATTTTTTACACTTTGCACACTAAACAGAATGTGCTGATAATCTGCAACTTTGCACACTAAACAGAATATGCTGCTTATCTGCGGCTAGGCACAGTGAATGGAATATGTGACTTTTATTTTTTACACTTTGCACACTAAACAGAATGTTCTGCTAATCTGCAACTTTGCACACTAAACAGAATATGCTGCTTATCTGCGGCTAGGCACAGTGAATGGAATATGTGACTTTTATTTTTTACACTTTGCACACTAAACAGAATGTTCTGCTAATCTGCAACTTTGCACACTAAACAGAATGTGCTGCTTATCTGCGGCTAGGCACAGTGAACGGAATAAGTGACTTTTATTTTTTACACCTTTCACACTAAACAGAATGTGCTGATAATCTGCAACTTTGCACACTAAACAGAATATGCTGCTTATCTGCGGCTAGGCACAGTGAATGGAATATGTGACTTTTATTTTTTACACTTTGCACACTAAACAGAATGTTCTGCTAATCTGCAACTTTGCACACTGAACAGAATGTGCTGCTAATCTGCAACTTTGCACACTAAAAAGAATGTGCTGCTAATCTGCAACTTTGCACACTGAACAGAATGTGCTGCTAATCTGCAACTTTGCACACTAAACAGAATGTGCTGCTAATCTGCAACTTTGCACACTAAAAAGAATGTGCTGCTAATCTCCAACTTTGCACACTAAACAGAATGTGCTGCTAATCTGCAACTTTGCACACTAAACAGAATGTGCTGCTTATCTGCGGCTAGGCACAGTGAACGGAATAAGTGACTTTTATTTTTTACACTTTGCACACTAAACAGAATGTGCTGATAATCTGCAACTTTGCACACTAAACAGAATATGCTGCTTATCTGCGGCTAGACACAGTGAATGGAATATGTGACTTTTATTTTTTACACTTTGCACACTAAACAGAATGTTCTGCTAATCTGCAACTTTGCACACTAAACAGAATGTGCTGCTTATCTGCGGCTAGGCACAGTGAACGGAATAAGTGACTTTTATTTTTTACATTTGCACACTATACAGAATGTGCTGATAATCTGCAACTTTGCACACTAAACAGAATATGCTGCTTATCTGCGGCTAGGCACAGTGAATGGAATATGTGACTTTTATTTTTTACACTTTGCACACTAAACAGAATGTTCTGCTAATCTGCAACTTTGCACACTAAACAGAATATGCTGCTTATCTGCGGCTAGGCACAGTGAATGGAATATGTGACTTTTATTTTTTACACTTTGCACACTAAACAGAATGTTCTGCTAATCTGCAACTTTGCACACTAAACAGAATGTGCTGCTTATCTGCGGCTAGGCACAGTGAATGGAATAAGTGACTTTTATTTTTTACACTTTGCACACTAAACAGAATGTTCTGCTAATCTGCAACTTTGCACACTAAACAGAATATGCTGCTTATCTGCGGCTAGGCACAGTGAATGGAATATGTGACTTATATTTTTTACACTTTGCCCACTAAACAGAATGTTCTGCTAATCTGCAACTTTGCACACTAAACAGAATGTGCTGCTTATCTGCGGCTAGGCACAGTGAACGGAATAAGTGACTTTTATTTTTTACACTTTGCACACTAAACAGAATGTGCTGATAATCTGCAACTTTGCACACTAAACAGAATGTGCTGCTTATCTGCGGCTAGGCACAGTGAACGGAATAAGTGACTTTTATTTTTTACACTTTGCACACTAAACAGAATGTGCTGATAATCTGCAACTTTGCACACTAAACAGAATATGCTGCTTATGTGCGGCTAGGCACAGTGAATGGAATATGTGACTTTTATTTTTTACACTTTGCACACTAAACAGAATGTTCTGCTAATCTGCAACTTTGCACACTGAATAGAATGTGCTGCTAATCTGCAACTTTGCACACTAAAAAGAATGTGCTGCTAATCTGCAACTTTGCACACTGAACAGAATGTGCTGCTAATCTGCAACTTTGCACACTAAACAGAATGTGCTGCTAATCTGCAACTTTGCACACTAAAAAGAATGTGCTGCTAATCTCCAACTTTGCACACTAAACAGAATGTGCTGCTAATCTGAAACTTTGCACACTAAACAGAATGTGCTGCTAATCTGCGGCTAGGCACAGTGAACGGAATATGTGACGTTTTTTTTTTTAAACTCTGCCCCCCAAAACAAAATATATCTGCTGCCCCCACACACAGTAGTCCTAAAAAGGACTTTTGGGTCTTTTTGTTGTTCAAACGCGCTTTTTTTCTGCCTACACTGACTTTCCCTTCCTATCCTCATCTCTCCCTGGCTAAGACTGAGCCGAACTCGCTGGTCAGGTGCTATACCGCACCGATCACGGGTTCTGGCCAGCCAATCAGTGTAATGCCAGCAGCCAACATGGCTGCTGGCATTACACTGATGTCAGAGCCTCTCCGCACGTTTATTGGCTGCGCAGCAGCCGCGAAACGTGCGGGGAGGAGACCCGAACATGGCGGGCGAGCACATGCGGTACTCGTACGAGTACCGCCATGTGCCGAGCAGAGCGAAGCTCGAGCCGAACCGAGCTTCGGCCGAGCATGCTCGCTCATCACTACTCGTTAGTGACAAAGAATTATTTCACTGAAACGGTCTTCTACATGTGCTTGCAAACCAAGCACAATCCAAGCACATGTAGAAGACCGTTTCAGTGAAATAATTATTTTTAACTAATGCGATCTCGGCTCAGCTGCAGAGCTACAGATGAAAGTCAGACCGGATATCCCTGCAGTCAGTACAACGCTGACTTCAGGGAAGGGGGAGGGAGGGGGAGAACTTTGCCTTCGGTTATCTCTCAAACCATAAAGGATTGAGAGATGAACCTGGGGGCTATTAACTTATTTTGCAAATATCTACAATATGGGGAATAGTAATAATAAAGTATTACTATCCCTTTAATATGAACAGCCTTAGTCAGTGACTCAATCTCTAGCACAGAAAGGATTACCACCATTTATAGCTGACAATCCAGGAGAGGGTCTCTCAAAATAAGATACAAACTATGTGTGCTTGCATCAATCACCCTTTACATTGAATCACACACAGGAAATGTATTTAGGGAATAATGTAAGGTACAAAAATTATATTAAATAATACATCTCCAGTATACTTATATCCCTACAGAGTTCCACACCACTTATTTTAGACATATATTAGATGTATTCAGTCCACTTTGGTGTCGCTGCACGTCTTAATATAGATTGGACTCCCTTTACATGGCAGTCTGCATTACACAAAAGAAAAATAAAATGCTTCAAAGTGTAACATTTTGTAACTTATCTTGCCCATCACTTTCACCCTGGTTCTCTCTTGCAAATGGACTCACATTTAGTTGAGGCCTTTAATCTGCCTCTAAGATGTCTGCACTTCCCTAGGATATATCCTGAGTCAGGTATTTTTCTCCTGCCTTTTGGATACCAGTTGGTGCTGTTGCCAACATGCAAAAGGATAAGGGTATAAGGAAATAACACCACCACACACTATATTGGGTATGAACACGCCACTTTATTTATAAAACTATAATTCTTTAAGAATGAACCAACATAGTTCCATTGTCACATCATAAATAACAAAACACGCTAACAAAACACGTTAACAAAACATCCTTGCCGCTTATAAACCACTTCCCATCTTCCTTCACATCCTCCTCAGCATGGCCAAATAAAACAGGCTCATGCCACACCAAACTATTACTATTTTTCCAAATGTCCATATTAACCAGTTACCCCAATTGCGCCAGTCCCAGCCAGCTGCAACTGCGTAATGTGACCACCTCTCTTGGGTTCCATTCCCAAGGTTCCACCATGAATTGTCTTGTTCACACTCAACATACCCCCACAAGGTAAGGACACCACCGCCGCTCCTGCCACACCACAATGAGAACCTTAACAGGGCTGGGTGGGCGGGACTCACCTACTCCTGCCTAACCGGTCAAACTGCTCCTTACACTTCCTTCTCCTCCCTATACCCCTTGCTTCAGAATCACCCCTTCCCTCACCTCACTTCCCCAACCCTCCCCTTTTGCATGTTCCCCCTCCACTAGTCGCTCTGGGGGACATATTTTTGTAAAAAAAAGTTTGACTTTTGAATAAAAGATCCCATAGTAGTTGGAGTGCCCTTGTTTTACTGAGCAGGAAAATCCATATAACATATTTTTGCTCTAAAGAAAAAAACAAATTTATTCAACAAATAGTAGCACTTACAATATCTGACAACACATCTTGGTATTAATTCTACATTGCTGTGCTGTTATTGTATAAAGTCCTTTCCTTTGCTAAAGGCTTATCTATGTAATAATTTATTTTTCCATCATTAATGGGTAAATAATCAGTATTTGGCCTTCTCAAGAATTCTGTCTCAGATGGTGAATAATGATTTACTGTCAGGTTTTACAATTGTAACATTTGTTTTCCATAGCGAATACTAAAATCCATATTGCTCTTACTTGATTAAGTTGTGAGCGAGCAAGCTGAGGCACTTCAGCTGTTTCCAGACTACAGCTTCCAGCATCCTTAGCCAGTGGTTGACTGATGATGAAAGGAATTGTCATATAACAAAAGCCAGAGCCTCTCAGTTTATCCACATGTATTTTTCAGCAGACTGGGTGCAACCATTTTCCTGCAGCCCTGGCTTCCTGGTCAGGAAACTACACCGTACTATGTAACACAGGAAATGAGGAGTGCAAAGGAATATTGCTTCCCACAGTCTGCTGAAAAAACAGCATGGGTAGAGTCACTAAGCAGTGATAAAATGATGATAAAGAGGCGGTAAAGTGGAAATAACTTCTCCAGTTTATCCCTTCTCCAAGTCCTATGTTATTCTATAGAGCCTATGGGTAGAGGCGTAACTGGAAGCTAGGGTTGCCACCTTTTCTTACAAAAAATACCGGCCATGGCATTCTCTCCATAGACTTAACATTGGACAGAAGCCAATTTTTTACCGGCCTGCCAGTAAAATACCGGCTGGGTGGCAACTCTACTGGAAGCCTCCGGGCCCTGGTGCAAGAAGTGCCACAGGCCCACCACCACCACCACCACCACATTGGCCCCCCTCGACCACACTGACCTCCTCTACAATGCCCCTCAATCTTCACAATGCCTCCATCTCCTACCTCCCTGGAGCTCCCGCGCAGTCCCCTTAGTAATGCAGATCGTTGGGAGATGACATCCCGGAGGCCTCGCAGGGGGCAGCCGGAACCCTGGAGTGATGGGCCCGGTCGCAGGTGCGACCTCTGTAATTACGCCACTGACTTTGGGGATCTTAGTGAATTGGCTCTATAGAATAAAATAGGAGAAGTGATAAAATTGGGGAAGTCATCTCCACTTTATTGCCTCTTTTTCACTGCTTAGTAAATCTCCTTAAATATATCTTTAAGAGGACCTCCACCTAAATACGTTTATTTCATTTTAACCCTTTGAGTGCCAGAAAGCTATCGAACAGATTGCCTCACAATGTGTTGGATACCCCTCTGGCACTCGATGGGTTAAAGATAATTAAAAATTGGACATAGATTGTGCTAGCTATGTGCAAAAGAGTTTTGAGAAATGAATAAGTATTTGTTAATGGCACAGTCTGGCACTTTATGCTAAATATTTTATGTTCTGCACCAACATTACCGTACTGTGTTCAGTTAATGAATCTAGGAGGAGCTGACACGCTGGGGGCATTTCTAATAACACAGCGAACATAAAGGTTAACCCCTCGAGGACCAGAGGTTAGCTCAAAGCTTTGCATTGCATTGCTCACCCCCTTTCATCCTCAAGTAGTGAATTTCTCAAAAACGATTTATTTCACAGAAAAATGGCTTGGACGACCTATGGCAGATTTTAACCCTTTGAGCTGCAGAGAGGTATCCAACACATTGCAACACAATGCACTGGATATCTCTCTGGAACTCAGAGGGTTAATTTTCTGTAAAATGAACTGAACTTGTCTAAGTGTATGGAAATGTTTCCATACTATAGATACTGGCAAGCAGGGGAGGGCTGGCCTGGGGGGCAAGGGGGCAATTGGCCCCTGGGCCGGTCATATGTCTGGGACAATGGGTCACTGCTGCTCCTGCTTGCTGCTATAAATGGAGCTCTACTAGTGATACCACAGAGCTTGCAATTGCAATTGAGTTACACAAATTATACCACAGAGCTGCAATCCAAACGGAACTACATTACACCTATTTCCATTGTAAGCTCTATGATACCATTAGTTAGCTTTAGATAAACTGTAAGCTCCATAGTATCACTAGTGTAGCCCAATTTCAACTGTAAACCATGTGGTATCACTTGCCTTTACAATATTAATGCCCATTTTAAAGTTAACAAAAGGGGTGGGCCTGGACAGTGGGATCAAATGATAGTAGAAATTGGCTAATTAATTGTATTTGCCCTCTGGGCCACAAGTTGCCAGCCTTCTCCTGTTGGCAAATATTACAAAAGGAGCTGAGAAATTTTAACCCTTCTAGTGCCAGAGGGGTATGCAATGCATTACAAAGCAAAGCATTGCATACCCCTTTGGCACTCAAAGGGTTAAAGTAAGCTGACTCTGAGATCTTTGAAATATTATCCCTGAATGTCCCAAGAACAAACATCCTAGAGAAAATGTCCCAGCATGCTCTAACCAAGAGGAGGGCCAATCAGTGTTCAAGGAGACCTCACCATGCTGCAATTTAGAGATAACCCTGGCTGACAAGTAGCAAATCTCCCTCTGTCTTTCTTCTGGAAATGACACAAGTTTACGGATTAAAGGGATAGTAATGCTTGCTTTTAACAAACTTTAAAATTGTAGATAGTAAAAATATAAATTAAATGATCCACGTGTTGTTTCTCAAACATTTATGGTTTGAGAGATATAAGCTTTTTAAGTTCCCCCCTCCCGCCCCTTTCACAGACGTTAGCGCTCTAGCTGATAGCAAGAGATTCTGGTTGTGTGCCCGGACTGCAACTCTTCAGCAGAGCCAAAATAGTTCTATCTAGAAAAAAATACTTAATTGGAATGGTCTACAAAGTGTGCCTGGTTTGCAAGCACCGTTCCAATTAAGTATTTTCCTTTTACATAGCAGTATTTTGGCTCTGCTGAAGAGCCATCGGTCGGTCCCGGAACCAGGATCTCATGCTGTCAGCTAGAACGCTGACGTGTTTGAGAGACAACACGTACATCATTGAAGTTATATTTGTAATAGCTACAAAATTAAAGTTTGTTAAGAGCAAGCATTAATATCCCTTTAAAGAACCGTCAGTTGGTTCATATCATGTAGAGGTTAACCCTGGGCTCTCTCACCCTGTGATTTTGCCCCTTCACTTCTGTGAGAAGTGTCACTCTTTAGGAAGGGACAGTCCCTCATTGAGACCCAAATCCCTCTATCCCTCTCTCCCACCCTGGTGTCCCTCTTTTTAGGAGACTGTGTGGTGTGTATAGAAGTGTATCACATTGCTCTACAGCAATAAAACTCACATTAATGTGTGTTTAAACTTCAGTATTCTATATAAAAATTCGCTAAAACGTGTGTAACGACGAAGTAGAGACTGCTGTGCGTGCTGCAATCATGTGCAGTAGAGACTGCTGCGCGTGCTGCAGTCATGCACAGTAAAGACTGCCCATGCCATGGCTGATGTAGAGCTGGATGCTCCGAAGGAGTGTCCAGCTCTGTATCAGCCGCGGAGTGGGCAGTCTCTACTGCACATGATTTCTCCGCGACCAGCTGGCAGTGGCACAGTGGCCCGTGTAATGGGCTCTTCAGCTAGTATGTTTATAAATTAGTCCATGTAAATAAACTACTTTGGTCTTGCTCTAAATCATTTATTTAATTATACAAAGAGGGGTTAATAGGTCATGAAATAACCTAAAAATTCTCTGTAATGCCCCGACCACCAGCCACATCCCCTACAACACCTAAAACACAAGTTTCCCTCTTTGGACATTTGAAATGTTGGGAGGTATGTGCGAGTCTCAGGGAAAAATCCTGAGCTTTCCCAGGTAAGGCTACAACATCCTCTTTCACATAACATCAAGTTGTATTTAGTGTTGGTGAGTGAGGCATGCATAAATATCAGCAATTAGAGCTGTGCTCGCGTCATACATATTTCTCCGTGCTGAGTTGTGTAGCTCCTGTTGAGCATGAATCTACCTTTATGTTACCTTGTAGTACACTTCACATTCATAATACAACTATCTGCAACTTTATCACTCAGAAAATTAAAATATTCCCACAATAAGAAAGATTTAAATCCTTATAAGTGAGACATGAATGAGTTTAAAGCTATTTAAAATACTTGAAGCTTATTAGGGCTGTCAGATAATTCACTGACATCAAAATCTAACATTGTGCCTAGATGGGCAAAATCAGCAGGGAGGTAGAGCTGAATTATACCCCCTAGAACACTACTTTCGAACGACAAAGTACCATGATTTGTTAACAGTAATGGCTACACTGACAGGTTCTTGCACATTAAAGGGATAGTAATGCCTCAAATAAAATGCAGCTCCGATTGTTCTTCATACTATTTGTGCCATGTAGCGCTGTATTTCAATACTATCAGTCTTGTAGTTCAGAAGCAATTGAATGAGAAAGGATCAACCTCCCACCCCTTTCAGCTGCATCACCCTGCCTCTCCAAGCCAGTCCGGATGGAGCACGGTGAGGGACAATCTTCAGTAAGCATAAGAAAATCCTGCCTTCTTTCGTCAAGGGGGCAGGGTTTTCCTTATACTTAGTGTGTGAGGATTGTCCCTCGCTGCGATCTGTCTGGTCCCAGGACCAGATTCCACAACTGAGGGGAGTTTGCTAAAAGGGGCAGGAGAGGGATCCTTTCTCATTCAATCGCAGCTGAATTACAAGACTGATGTACTGAAATACAGCGCTAAGTGGGACAAATAGTATGAAGAAGAATTGGAGCTGCATTTTGAAGTATTACTATCCCTTTAAGGGAATGTTACCAGCTGTAAGTAAAGCAGAGGTTTCAGACTGCATTCCTAAAGGGCCAGATTATTGTATAGCTCTGCTTCTGCACATTTAATGCAATCATTAGACCATACGTACAAAGAGAACTGGAGAGATTCTGGGGAAAACCAGTGACCATACCTGGAGACTCTCTGGATCAGTGTCACGGTTTTTTGATGAACACTCAGACAGGATGGTAACGTTAAAATGACTTTATTGAACAAGAGCATACAAGGAATTAGGCCCTGGGGCCCACAAGGTAAAACAAACAGAAATATATTAATACACAATAGGAAGCCACCCGCAGTACCAGAATAGGTAGACTGGAACAACAGAAACTGGTAGTGCAGATCCTGGTAGAATCAGAGAGGTTGGTGGCAACCCGTTTGAGAGCTGACCATAGGTGAGCGTACACCGGAGGTGCACGTGTAACAGGACTGGCACCACCCAGACGCCTGGGCACCCAACCAGGAGGAGCGAGACAACTACGTACTTTGGACACCTGTTGCCTTCCGTGGTGTGTTGCCTCCGATTCACCCCTAGCATTCTAGGGCCTCTGCTGCCAGTAGCTGTGTGTCTTGGGCCTCATAATACCCTAGCGTTCTAGGGTCCTTGCTGCCAGTACCCGTAGTCTGTGCCTCCTGTTTACCCTAGCATTCTAGGGTCTTATGCTGCCAGTCTGTGAGTTTTGGGCCTCCTAGCGTTCTAGGGTCCTCGCTACCAGTATTCGTGGTCCGTGTGTCTCTGTCAACCCTAGCTTTCTAGGGTACCTGTTGCCAGTATCCGTTGGTCTTGGGCTTCCATTTACCCCTAGCGTTCTAAGGTCCTTGCTGCCAGTAGTTGTGTGTCGTGGGCATCCTCTCTACTCTAGTGTTCTAGGGTCTCTGTGTCGCTACCAGCAGGTCACTGCCTCCACCTCACCCTAGCTCTCTAGGGTACCTGCTACCAGTTTGTACATTATTGTTATACTGTTCCTACCTGACCTGTGTTAGTTGTGGGCAGTACTTGTACTGTCTTCTTCTGGGCCTGTATGGTGGGGAACATATTTGCTGTTTGTACTTTATATTCAATAAAGTTCTTTTAACCTTACAAGTTTTGTCTGAGTGTTCATCAAAATCGTGACACCAGCATATAGACGTACGTGTAAGAAGGAACAATGGAAAAAAGGCACTCGTGGGAGCGTAGCTTCGTATTGATAAAGACACATTTATTGTGAATAAAACTGTATCAGTATTGATATACAATGGGTAAAAAGGCTAATTATCTTTGATAAAGCAGTGTATTAGCTGTGAAATGCGTAAGAGCCTTTGTACCCTTTGTAAAAACAGTAAATGAAAAACTATAACCACAACAATGTGTGTAACCCCCTGCTTTCCTGATGGGCAAGCAATGAATTAATCGGGAATGTGTTTTCTACCCCTTCTGTAATCCTGTAAAGGGACAGAACCACTTAAAGGGATACTAATGTTTCATTATAAAAGCGGCTCTAATTAATCATAGTATTTGGACTTTGGAGAGTGTTATTTCAATTCTGTCAGAGTTGTAGTACAAGAGTAGTTCAATGACAAAGTATCCCCCTCCCGCCCCTTTTACTGATGTAACACTGCTCATCCAGAGCAGAAGGGAGGTGCCCAGGTAGACTGTCAAGGGGGGCAGGGCTTTCATTGTTCTCATAGGAAGAAGATTGTCCCCTGCTGTTATCTGTCTGGTCTATGGACTGGATTCCACATCTGAGAAGAGATGGCTTACACTAGGTAAAAGGGGCGGGGGGGGGGGACTTTGCTTGTGAATATCTCTCAAACCATAAAGGTTTGAGAGATAAGACTTATATTGTTCTTCATGTTTTTTTAATGCCTACAAAATAAAATAAAGATAAAACGAAGTATTACTATCCCTTTGATATGCAAAATACTATATGTTGTAGGGTTTGTCCTCTTGCTTAAAGCAAGGGATTTCCCACTGCTGATAGGTGTTTCATTCAAAAGTCATTGCAACTCAAAGTTGCATTTGTTTGGTTTCCGTACCTTCATGGCCAGAAATATTTACGGTGGCGCAGTTGCTGCAACATCCTATGGACAACTCTGGTCAGTTGACCATATATCTCTATAGAATGGTGTAGCAACGGCACTACCATAAAATTCCAGGCCATGAAGGTACTGCACCCAAATATTGCAACATTTGAGCTGCAATGACTTTTGAATAAAACACCTCTCTCTTTCTGCAATAGAAATAATTTGATATATCAAGTGTTACCATCCATTTAACTCCTTAACGACCCATGACGTACATGTACGTCATGCTGTTGCGATCCCTAAAGGACCAAGGATGTACCTGTATGTCATGGAATTGCGGGCTCCCCACGTTGCTGCATGCCGTTTGGGGAGTCCGGATACAGATTCTAAAAAAACCCCCCATGCCCCGTGGTCCTTTAGTGACCACCACATGCGTGCGCGGCTGGTCCTTAAGGGGTTAACAGGCAGGCTCTAGTCTGCCCCTTTCCCTGTCTAGCTGTAAGAAACCAATCTAGTCGGTCCTGTTCTGCACTTATTCCTGTAAACACCTGCTCCAGTCAGTTCTGCTCAGCCATTATCTGTGCGCCTGTCTATTCACCTTCTTATCCCCGCTCCAGACATTCTGTATCTGCAGTTATCTATTATACTGTGAATTATCCTGGACACGCATCCTAGACATATATGAAGCAGCAGTAATGGAGACCCAATGTGCAAGTACAGTGCCCCACTCTTAGTGTTCCAGAGCTGTGTTTTTCCTTGTTTGATTCCTGTTGTGACCTTGGACTGTTAGACAACCATTCTTGTTATGCCACCTGCCTCGACCCAAGCCTGTTAAACAACCACTTCTCTATTTGCTGCTGTCCTCGACCCAAGCCTGTTTACTAATTGCTATATCCTGGTTGCCACAGCCCACAGCTCAACTGTACATCATCGATCCAGTCCTAGCTCAACCTGTGTCTGTTATTTGACTGTTGATGCTGCTACCCGGCATCGCTCCTCTGTGGTGCAAGTAGTGATTACAGCTGCCACCTTGCAGTGTGGGGTAATCAACAGGTAGCTCTCCAGTTCTGGGCTATACTCATACTAAGCCAGTCATGTAAAAGGCTAAATTGTCTCCTTGTGTCTCAAAAGATATATAAGAGAAATATTTCCGTGCTTATCCCTGGGGTGTCATAAAGTATTACACAGTAAGAAATTTAAAAAAATAAATATAAAAATTAAAAAGAGAAAATGAGTGTAAAACATATCCTATTTCTAGTCCATTTTTTCATTGTATAATCAAACTATACATGGGTCTAGACAGGCTTATTTCAAAACAGTCCAACTGGAAGATTGAGTCCGCTGTCTACGTCAATAAACTTCTCCTTCAAATAAATCAGTTTCCTGATAAGTAAAATCAATTCATGTAACCCTTTGAGTGCCAGAGAGGTATCCAACATACCTTTTTCTCCCTACCTATTCCCCAGCCAAGTCCTCTTTGTCCACGCTCCATGTTCATATCTTCCCTGTGGCGAGAGAGAGGGAGTGTGTGTGTGTATGTGTCTGTGTACATATGTACTTGCCATAGAGCTACCCAATGCATTAGATTCCTCTTTCACACTGAAAGGGTTAACCCTTTATGTGCCAAAAATCTATTGCAGTGGATACCTCTTTGGAACTCAAAGGGGGGATTTTTTTAATCATTTAAGTGCCAGAGAGGCATCCAAAGCATTGTAATGCATTATATAACTCTTTCAGAGAGGAAGGGTTAACCTTTCAGTGCCAGAGAGCTTTTGCATTGGATATTTCCTTGCCATGTGCAATGTGTTGTTTTTTTTAACCCCTCCATAACAGAGATCTCCAACAACAGGGTTAACCATTCAGTACCAGGGAACTATTGCATTGGATACCTCCTTTCCACTGAAAGGTTAACCCTTTCACTGGCAGAGGGGTACCCAAAGCAAGGGGTTTTAGTTTAACCCTTTCAATGCCAGAGAGATATCTAATACATCACAATGCATTGCATACATCTTTGGCACTCAAAGGGTTTAACCTTTGAGTAGCAGAGGGGTACCTAGCGCATACCTTGAAATACACTTGATATTTCTTTGCAGCTCAAACACTTAACCCTTTCAGGGTGTTAGATACTCCTCTGCCACTCAAAGGGTTAACATGGGCAACACAGTACCACTATTGTTAGTCTGTCTGTCTATCTGTCTTTCTATCTATGGAAGTAAAGCATTTTCACATTTTCTTTATATCAATTCCAGGGCTGCAAGAGACTGCAAACAAAATATTTCCATGACGTCATCAATCCTCACAAAAATACGAAGAGTGCAAAAATAGTGCAATAAGCTCTGTCCATAATGTAGCCACATTCCCGCAGAAAATCCACTTACAATAAGCTATAGTAGTCAGGAATGGAGAGATTATTCTGTCATGTAGCGCTTCTTCCGAAAGATTATCTCAATCAATACATGAGCTCAAAGTGTAACCAATTTAAAATGTCAGTTTATTCTAAAGAAGCATAAAACCCAGACATCAGCAACATCAAATATAACTTTAAACCCGAAGCCTATAACCATTTACTGGGTAATTAGTATCTTGATTCCTCTTCTCATTTCTCTCGCCCTCTGTAAATATGGCGTCTGAAGTCACTGCTGGTTCTGTGATAAGGATGCTTAGGCTTGCAGAATCTGGTGACTGCTGTAGAATATATCCCTGCACTTTAACCCTCTGAACCCATTGCTTTGCAATGCGTTGGATACCCCCTGGCACTCAAAGGGTTCAAATGTGAGCTGTCAGGGGAGGGACTCAGGACAACTGAGTTCAATGTAATGGGCCGGTAGCAGAGGCGTAAGTAGAAGCGTCTGGGCCCTGGTGCAAAAAGTGCCACTGGCCTCCACACCACCACATTGGCCCCTCTCCACAATGCCCCCATCTCCTACCTGGAGTTCCAGTGCGGTCCTCTTAGTAATGCAGAGCCCTGGGAGATGATGTCATCTCCCAGCGCTCTGCATTACTAGAGCACCGGAAGCAGATTGCGGGCGCCAGGGTGACCACATTTCCCTTCTGCCATTCCGGGACGTGGTCACCCTAGTTGCCCCGTCATACCTTAAGTCCCTGGTGGTCTAGCGGCGTAGAATGTGCTCTGTGCCTCCTCCGGCACAGAGCTGAAGCTCCCGCGCGGTATGGCCAGTAATGCAGAGCGCTGGGAGTGATGTCATCTCCCAGCGCTCTGTATTACTAGAGCGCTTGCCTCCAGGTAATCTGCATTGCCGCCCTGGATGTCAGCCTGCAAGCGGTGTCATATCATGGACGCCGCGAGCGGCGTCCATGATGTGACACACCGCTTGCAGGCTGACATCCAGGGCGGCTTGCCTTCATTCCGGGACACTTCATTGTCCCGGTTGAAGGGGACCCGGGACGCGGGACATAGCCCTGAAATAAGGGACAGTCCCGGACGTTCCGGGACCCGTGGTCACCCTAGCGGGCGCCAGGCAGAGGGGTTGCAGGGGGCGGCCCCTATAGTTACGCCACCAGCCGGTAGAAAGCTTTCTGGAACTGGTTCTTGCAAACAGAACTGGTCACAGAGAGAGCTTAACAGTGTGTTGGAGAGAGGGTGACTGTATTTCATTTTTGCCAATCAGGGACACTGTGGAGAGAAGAGAACACCACAGACATAGCTGGAAACTCTCCAGATTTGCCCAGGAGACTCCCGTTTTGAAACTGTATTACCGGGTCTCCGGGGCAGAGCTGATTCTCCGGATGTGGGGCGTTTGTAATGAAACTCTGCCCACTTCGGCTCTTTCCCACCCTGTTCCTCCTACTCCCCGCCCTCTTCTACTCCCTCCCCAGCCTATTCTGTCTATTTTTTACTAGTTTCTTAAGCTCCCCCCACTTGTGATTAAGCCCCGCCTCTTTGAACACGAATAGCATCATTTATGTTTCGCAAGGGCACCACAGGACTCCCTCTCCTGCGTAGGGTGACCACATTTCCATTCTGCCATTCCGGGACATGTGGTCACCCTAGTCCCGCGGCTGAGGCTCCCTCCGGCACTGACCATCTTTCTGAGGCCGACATAGTAAGAGTTCCCAGTGGGTACTCTTACTCTGTGTCAGCCTCAGAGAGATGATCAGCGCCGGTGGAAGCCTCACCCGTGGGTCTCACTTGCCGCACAAGCATACCTGCTCCATCCCAGCTGTCTCTCACGTACCAGTCCAACCAGCCAATGAAATGTATTTGCTATATGGTCTTCATTGGCTGGCTCAGCCAGCCAATGAGGACCATACAGCAAATGCATT
This sequence comes from Rhinophrynus dorsalis, assembly GCA_037306005.1. NCBI lineage: Eukaryota > Metazoa > Chordata > Amphibia > Anura > Rhinophrynidae > Rhinophrynus > Rhinophrynus dorsalis. The sequence continues at coordinate 478,551,027 of CM074722.1, forward strand.
TCATTGGCTGGCTGGACTGGTGAGTGTTGCTCAATGCCGAGACTCTTTGTTGTCTCAGTGGAGGGTGACCCGGGATGTGGGACACAGACCCCCAATAAGGGACAGTCCCAGGCATTTCGGGACTTGTGGTGACCCTACTCCTGCGAGTCCAGAAGAAAAAGTTCCCAGGTATGACAACAGAGTTCTAAACACTGAAGGGACAACTGCCCATTGTCGGCTGTAACAAAAAAAGTGATGCTTGTGGTGCTTTATAAGAAAATGTACACCAAGCCCAAAGTCTGAGACTAGCATTACACTGCAAAAGAATTGCATTACAGCCGTTGATTGATTTCAGGATCAAGGCTCAGTTTCTGTGTAGCATTTAGATTTCTGTCTGGAAGTCATCTTGTTGTCACAGTATCAGTAAGGCTTGTGTGATTCGGTTGGGTGACATTCGGAAATCAATGAAAATGGGGTCATTTGGCGACATTTGGGCATTCCGAAAGGCAAGGGTCATTCGCCGAAAAAAAATCCGAATTCAACTAGCCCTGGTCTGAATGTCGTCAAAAACACTGGAAATTCGGCGACTACTACCTGAGCTCGATTACTTTCCTTCCATTCTTTCCCTCTATGTCTCTAGTCCAATTAGCTTCTCCGTTTTATGCGCTACTTTCCCTCTTTGTCTCTATTCCAGTTGGCTTCTTTGTTTCATGATGGGGGTTGGACTAATGACACAGTCACCCAGACAGCCTGCATTTCCTGCTAGTGCTTTGTTGGAGCTCAGAGAAAGAAGCTGGAGAAAGAGAGTGTCCAGTTGTTGTGTAGGCAGGCAGGTAGCATTAGGCATAGGCAGGCAGTCAGCATTAGTGCCTTATTGCCACTACAAGGGAGAGTCATCTTTGTTCCTGTGCAAAATATTAAAAATATTATAGATTTGTTTGAATAATCTTCAGAGTGACACACCAGCCAGTCTCACAGTTCTATAGGCAGGCCTAGTACCTTATTTTGTCCGCAAAGGAGAGTCACCTTGTTTCTGTGTTAAACATTAACATTAATATTAGGAATTTGTTTGAATAATTTTCAGAGTGACACATCAGCCAGTCTCACAGTTCTATAGGCAGGCAGGGTGCCTTATTGTGTCCGCAAAGGAGAGTCACCTTGTTTCTGTGTTAAACATTCAAATTAATTTTACGAATTTGTTTGAATAATTTTCAAAGTGACACATCAGCCAGTCTCACAGTTCTATAGGTAGGCAGGGTGCCTTATTGCCACCGCAAGGGAGAGTCACCTTGTTTCTGTGTTAAACATTAAAATTAATATTAGGAATTTGTTTGAATAATTTTCAGAGTGACACATCAGCCAGTCTCAGTTATTTAGGCAGGCAGGCCTTCCTTCAAATTTAGCTACATCCATACTTCATTTACTTTATTCATAGTACCATAAGGCTAAAGCTCCACCTTACCCTGTTCCACCATCTTCATTTAGACCCTGGAAATGATTCCATTTATTTAATTTTCATTTTTATTGTATTTTAAAAGTATTTTAAATTCAACAAATAATTTGGACTGTCATCGAATTTCATCCGAGTTGAACAGGTCAGATCCGAAATGTGGAGTCGACGAATGAAAAAAAAAATTTCGTCCGAAACCGAATTTTAAGAAAATTTTTGTTCTGCACAAGTCTAGTGTCAATGTGCTGTTCTTATTCTATTGTCTATAACTTCGTACACTGAAGTCTTCATTACGGGACTTTGTATTGTCCCAGAAGGGGGCTCCCCGGGACATGGGACCCAGATATAAAATCCGTGACTGTTCCGGGCAGTCCGGGACACATGGTCACTTTCGTTGGAGACCTTACTAGCATTCAAAGCCTTAACAGTCACCTTTAACCCTTTGAGAGCCAGAGAGTTGCGCAATGTATTGCTCCACAATGCTTTTTCATACCCCGATGTCATTCAAAGGATTAAATCAATTGAAATATTTATTTGCACCCTGTGGTTCACTCCTGTTATTGTATGCATGGTTTATGTTTTCTGAAGACTACAGGAAGCATGTGATGTGACTACTGTCTAGTGTATAATATACCACTTTTATATTGTCATCCTTATAATTCTCTTTCCTGTTTGGTAATAAGTCCCCTTGGAAGCCATTTGCTTATATTGATGTGGTACATGTCAGCAGATGCTTTGGGATTCTTAGCAATCTGACAGCTTCAATTTACTTCCAGGAAATCCTTGGACGCGGACCAGAAGCCGTATTCTAATGTCCCGATGAGATATATAATGTATGATGGATTTTGCATACATTTAAAGACAAGTTGGATAGAAGATGATCAAAATGAACATTTCTGTATGTGTTCGGGCACAGTAATTCTAACAGGTAAATCAAAGAGACTTCTTTATTAATATGAAATGGAGCAATTCTGGAACAACGCTACTACAATATAGGGGACAAATAAAAAAGCCATTGGTTTAAAGAGATAGAAACACTTCATACATAAAAATGTATATATTGTAGCAGTTATGCTCCTGAGTGAAACAAGGGAACTGTCACTGAAGAGAGGTGTTTTATTCACAAGTTATTGTAGCTTAAACTTGATTTTTTTATTTGCAGTGTCTCAGTGTCCTGAAATGTTACAGTGGCGCTGTTGCCACTCCATCCTATGGAGTTTTATGATTAACTGACCAGAGCTGTCCATAAGATGGTGTAGCAACAGCACCATTGCACATTTTGAGATCATTGAGATACTGCACCTAAAAAAAATTCTGCTGCAATAACTTTTGAATATAACATACCATAGTAGTGAGAGTTTTCTTGTCTTACTCAGGAGGATAAACCCTGAGCAGGACCGGCCTCTTAACCCTTTGAGTGCCAGAGGGGTACACAACGCATTGCTTTGCAATGCGTTGGGTACCCCTCTGGCACTCAACGGGTTAACATCACCCGGACCTTGGCCCGTGTACACGGGCTTTTACACTAGTGTATATATATGTTTCAAATTTTATTATTATTATTGTTTTATATATATTGTCTTACTATCCCTTTAAGTGGGTCTATTAACCCCTTGGGTGTTAGAGAGGACTCCAATGCATTGCGTTGGAGACCTTGTCAGCATTCAATGGGTTAAACACCATTTAAATGAATATGTTTTTATAGTCGTCCACAGGGCTAGCTTTAGGGGTGTGTGTCCTACGAGATTGCACAGGGAGCCAACCCCAGGAGGTCGTGGCTCTAATACTTTTCACCAACACGTTTGCCCACTACTGTTAGTTCTTTTGAGTCCCACAGTCACATGATGCCACTAAGACTCTCCCTGGTCGAGAACCAAAGACAAGAAAGGAGGGTGTAGCTCAGAGCAGAGGTGCAAGGTAACCCAACTGCAAACACCATGTCTGTGTCTTACAGGGAATAAGGGGAAACAGAGAGAGAAAAAGGCAGAGCAGAACTCTTCCCTTGTCACACACTAACTCTTGTTCATCTGCACAAATCATCTTCCCACCTATAGCAGTAAGGGAATTCACTTGTTCCCCTCTACATGGAAAAACAAACAAAAACACCTAATGTTGCACTATACACGTGAGTTCTATACGCCTCCTTTCTCTCCCTCCATGTCTTCTTTACCCTTCTCCATGCCTAATTTCTCCGCCTCTTTGTCTTCTTTCTCCCCTTCTATGCCCTCCTTTTCCCCCTCTCCATTCCCCATTTCTCCCCATCCAGTCCAACTTTATCCCACTCTATGTCTCTTGCCCATTTTATGTCTCTTTCCCCCTCTCCATGCCTCCTTTCCCCACTGTCTTTTCTCCCACTTTATTGGCGCGATGTTCAGAAAGTGGAGCTAACTGAAATTGTCTGTAATCCGAATAAAACAGTCCTTACACTATGATCCGTCAATTCTCAGACATGTTTCCATAATTTTTTGCATCCAATTCCGCCATCTCCGTCAAAGGGAAAAAGCCTTCTGAAGAGTGGGTGTGGTTTAATCTTCCGTCATAATTTAAGGTATTTTCATAAAAAATATTGGTTTGAACGTAATTTTTTTGTCTGATTAACGTCATTTGTTCCCGACATAATAAAAATGGTCTAAACTCGGAGATAAAAAATTAGCTTCAAAGACAAAAAAATGTCTTTCTTTCTTGGAAAATTTTCGTTTCAAAGACAAAATCAAAGACAATTTTTAAAATCAGAAATTTTTTAACGGCAGTGTTCAATGAGCTCTTTTTACCGTCTTTTTTATTTCTTTAGATGTATTTTTAAACATGACGGATTTACTTCTGAAAATATTGTCCTTCTTTTACCACCAACTCATGATCCGACAAGTTTTTCATTATGACGACTTTTTGAACATCTCGCCCTATGTCTCCTTTCCTGTCTCCATGCCTTTTTTATCCCCTCCCATTGCCTCTGTGCTGAGCCTCCTGGCCTCTTAACACCCCTGTCTTTCTCTTCCTCCATGAACATCGCCTGATCTCCTTATTAAATCAGTCTCAAAGTCTCATAATTCCTAGCTACAGTTTCTGTGCTGTAACCAGACTTGTTTAGGAAAACTCATGAAAAAAGAACATGAAAGTTATACAAAACATGTTTATTTCTTATAACTGATTTATTTAACTTACTGTTTATGTCACTGATTTGCTGCTCTGTCTGCTATAAATAATCCACTTCACCACAGAGGTGTACTACCTTTCAGGGTTTATGGCTGGGATTCAGCAAGTGGTGGTAATAGCTGCTTATCCTTAAGCTGTTCTTTGTTGCAGTCATCAGCAGATTCCTCTGGGTATTTATCAGTGATAGATCATAATCCTTTGCCTTCTAGTGAACTGGAATGGCAGGTCAATCAGGCATTTGTTTATTGATGAACTAGTGTAAAAGTCTGTATACACGGGCCAAGGTCCGGGTGATTTGTCACTGCTCTGTATACTGCCGCTACCTCACTGCTCCAGTCCTGCTCTGTGTACTGCGCTACCTCACTGCTCCAGTCCTGCTCTGCGTACTGCCGCTACCTCACTGCTCCGGTCCTGCTCTGAGTACTGATGCTACCTCACTGCTTCGGTCCTGCTCTGTGTACTACCGCTACCTCACTACTCTGGTCCTGCTCTGTGTACTGCCTCTACCTCACTGGTCCGGTCCTGCTCTGAGTACTGATGCTACCTCACTGCTTCGGTCCTGCTCTGTGTACTACCGCTACCTCACTACTCTGGTCCTGCTCTGTGTACTGCCTCTACCTCACTGGTCCGGTCCTGCTCTGCATACTGCCGCTACCTCCCTGCTCCGCTCCTGCTCTGTGTACTGACGCCGCCTCACTTCTCCACACGATGCAGTCACGCGCAGTAGAGACTGCCCACGTTCCGACTGCCCAAACGCAGGCATGACAGCTTCTGACAAACATCGTTAGCATTTTGTTATATAGGATAGATACCTATGAATCTTAATTGGAGAGTTGAATAGTTCTAGATCACGCAAGAGCTATCAACAGATCATGTTTTCAGGATCTCCCTGAATGAGCACAGATGGACCAATTAAAGTGACTGAGTGCACCTGTGCTTTGGGTGGGACAACCTGAGACATGCACTGTTGGTAGCTCTTGAAGACAAGGCTTGGCTACCCTTGTTCTGAATAGACTCAATTAAACTGCTGTGCCAAGAAGACCTGGTGCGAAATGTCCAGACAGTAGGGGTAACTGAAATTACCTGTATAAAATAATAAAATGAATGAATAAAAAAAGTCTTACATCAGGGTCTGTCAATTCTCAGACGTGTTTCTGCTATTTTTTGGTATCTAATTCCTCCATCTCCGTCAAAGGGAAAAAGCCATCTTAAAAGTGTGTGTGGTTTAATCTACCGTCACATTGTAAGGGATTTTCAGAAAAAAATATTTGTTTCAACATCACTTTTTTGTCTGATTAAAGTCATTTTTTTCCCGACAAAATAACAATGGTCTAAACTTGGAGAAGTCATATTTAAGTATTGTTAGCAGGAGCGAGAAGCAATTTGTAGTTTAATACTTAAGTATTACTAATCCCTATATTAAAGTCCTATTAAAAAGAAATGTATTGCCCCCAGTGTCATCTCTCAGACCTTTATGGTTTGAGAGATAATCGCTCCTAAAGTTGCCCTCTCCCTCCCCCTTCCCCGTAGTCAGAGTTCTAGCTGACTGCAGGGAAGCCTGTTGTACGACTTTCAGGTGGCTCTCCAGCACAGCCGCAATTGCATTAATAAAAAAGAAAACTTTCACTGAAATGGTCTTCTACATGTGCTTGGTTTGCAAGCACACGTAAAAGACCGTTTTAGTGAAACATTTTTTTTATTAACGCGATCTCAGCTCTGCTGCAGAGCCGCCTGATGATCTAAGACCGGATTTCCCTTCAGTCAGGTAGAACGCTGACTTCGGGGAACGGGGAGGGAGAGGGCAACTTTAGGAGCGATTATCTCTCAAACCATAAAGGTCTGAGAGATGACACTGGGGGCAATACATTTATTTTTAATAGGACTTTAATATAGGGATTAGTAATACTTAAGTATTACTATCCCTTTAAGTAATCCAAATTTTGGATAATTTTATTTGTCTTCTTTATTGCAGTTGGTTTGTCACAGAATCGCTTCATCTAATCATATGGGGGGGATATACAAATCCACCAGCACATCTCATTTTCTTCCCTTGGACGTTATTACTAGGTGTTTCCTGTCCTCTAAAGAAATAGTAATGTTTCCTAATAACTGAAGCTCAGATCATTCTTTTTTGTAGTATTACAAGTCTGTACACTCTGTAGTTTAACAGTAATTGCATGATAAAGTGTCACCCCTCCCTCCACTTTTACCGACATCATGCTGCTGTTCAAGCCAGTCCGGATGAAGCGCAGCAAGGGACAATCTTCTGTGAGCATCAGGAAAAATCTGTCGTACTTCATCAAGGAGGACAAACAGGGTTTTCCTTATGTTCACAGCGAGAAGATTGTCCAGTCCGATGACCAAATTGCAGATATGAGGGGAGGTGGCTTACAAACGGTAAAAGGGGCGGGAGGGAGACACTTTATCATTCAATTACTTACAAACAACAAAGCGTACAGACGTTTTAGAAATCCTTTTCTTCTAGCAATTCCATAACAGGACACTTCCTTTATAGAGAGTTTTATTATTTACTTTGATATCAGGCAGATACAGAATCTCTATCTACATCACAGCAGCACTGATTCAGTGTAGACTTGCATCAGGATACAATAATAGGAGAGAGGAAGAATCCTTAATACTCTTTCTAGACAAAGGATTGCATTATGGATACTTCCACTATACATCTGGGCATACATGGACATCTATGAATATTAATACATTAACCCCTTAACGACTGGCCGATTAGCGCAGCGCGGTCAGTTAAGGACCACGGAGCATTTTTTTTTCTTTTCAAAATCCACTTCAGGACTCCCCGAACGGCATGCAGCCGCGAGGGGAGCCCGTAATTCCATGACGGTCATAGTACGTCATTGGTCGTTCAGTCGGATCGACCTTTGACGTACTATGACTGTCAAGGGTCGTTAAGGGGTTAAGGAGCAATACAAGAGTTATGGAAGTGCAAATCTTTTTCTGGAAACATTCCAGCAGTATGAGCTCACTTAAAGGGATAGTAATACTTCGTTTTAACTTCATGTTTTTTTAATGCCTACAAAATAAAATAAAGAACGATATAAGTCTTATCTCTCAGACCTTTATGGTTTAAGAGATATTCACAAGCAAAGTTTCCCCTCCCGCCCCTTTTACCTAGTGTAAGCCATATCTTCTCAGATGTGGAATGCAGTCCATAGACCAGACAGATAACAGCAGGGGACACTCTTATTCCTATGAGAACAATGATAGCCCTACCCCCCTTGACAAGCTTTTCAGGTTTTTCCCTTATCTTAATTGAAGATTGTCCCTCTCTGCAATCTACCTGGGCACCTCCCTTCTGATCTGGCTGAGCAGTGTTACATCAGTAAAAGGGGCGGGAGGGAGATACTTTGTCATTGAATTACTCTTGAACTACAACTCTGACAGAATTGAAATAACACTCTCCAAGGTCCAAATACTATGATGATTAATTAGAGCTGTTTTTATTATGAAACATTACTATCCCTTTAAACAGTCCACGCACAATCTGAAATATTCCAACAAAAGCTTGCAATGCATCCATTTTGTACAACTACAACCATCATGTATGACACAATTCATCAACTTGTAATAAAGCTCTTCATACTACAAAAACGTTACAGAAAATCAAAGTTTTAGTTTTTAGGAAACATTACTGTCCCTTTAAGTCATTCACATTTTTAACTTGTCCCCTATGATTAAGGTGTTTTACACCAGAATTGCTCCTCTTTAGCTTTCTAAATATAAACTTTTGTCCAGGACTGGATTTACATCTCAGGTGCCCCTAGGCAAAGCACTCTAGGTGCTCTTAGCTCCACCCATGGCCACATGCACTACTCCTCACATGGCCCCACCCCCAGTCCCATCCACTATTTCCTGGCACAGAAAATACCCTTCTCCTATAGCAAGCCAGAACGAAACAAAGCTATAACCCATTGGTTGCTAGAAAGATCTCTCTAGCAACCGAGGGGTTAAATAATAGTCAGTAAACTGGTTCAGGGACATGGAGATAGATTTAGTCACACCAACAATTCAGAATGTGGCTGTGGCCAGCACAACTGAGGTGCCCATCAAAATTTGGAACTCTTGACAGTTACCTACTCTGCCTGTTGGGAAATCCGGCCCTGCCTTTGTCTATTAATGGCTCTTGGAAACTGTTATAAAAACCACCTGATGTATAGGCCTTTTTCACTTCATTGGGGACCCTTTAATGTTGTGGTTTTAATGTTACCATCATTAGAGAAGATTTAATTTGGGATTTGTATGCTAGGGTTTTGACTTTGTAAATCATAAAATGTTATCACAATCAGTGTAATTGTAATGAATACCAAATGAGACTGTCAAGAAGCATCTAATTGAATTAAATGTGGCTGTTTATGCCGATGGATTGATTGCCTGCTTGGCTGCTTTTAGTTTGTGTTGTTTTTCAGGAAAGTTTCTTTTGCAAGAAATAAGTTGTACGATACATTTTAGGGCGGTGAATCCTGTAGCTCCACGGCTGTTGTTGAGCTACACCTCTTATGATTAACAGCCGGCCAAAGACATAAGATCCAATTGTAGCTCTAGTGCAGTGGTGGACGCATACCTCCCAACATTTCAAATGGCCAAAGAGGGACCCTTTTGTTTTAGGTGCTGTTGCTGGGGTGGGGGCATTACTGATAAATCATAGTTTATTTCAGGAACTATTAACACTTTGTAATAAATGATTTACAGCTAGGCCAACATATTTTATTTGCACAGACTAATTTATAAACACTTATACTGACATTTAAACAAACAATAATGTGCATTTTATAGCTGTGGAGCAATGTGATTCACTTATATACACACCACACAGTCTAATCTCCCAAACAGAGGGACATCAGGGTGGGAAAGAGGAACAGAGGGATTTTGGTCTCAGGGAGGGACTGTACCTCCTAAATAGGGACACTTGGGATGTATGGACCCTTAATATCTCCTAAAGAGGGACATTTGGGAGGTATGGACCTCTTCTATCTCCTAAAGAGGGAAGCTTGGGAGGTATGGACCCCTAATATCTCATAAAGAGGGACATTTGGGAGGTATGGACCCCTAACATCCCTTAAAGAGGGACATTTGGGGGGTATGGACCCCTAATATCTCATAAAGAGGGACATTTGGGAGGTATAGACCCCTAATATCCCTTAAAGAGGGACACTTGCGAGGTATGAATCCCTAATATCTCCTAAAGAGAACACTCAGGAGGTATGGATCCCTAATATCTCCTAAAGAGGGACACTTGGGAGGTATGGACCCCTAATATCTCCTAAAGAGGGACACTTGGGAGGTATGGACCCCTTATATCTCTTAAAGAGGGACACTTTGGAGTTCCTAATATCTCCTAAAGAGGGACACTTGGGAAGTATGAACCCCTAATATCTCCTAAAGCGGGACACTTGCTGTTTGACTACAAGAAGGGTAATCAATTGATGGCTCTCTACCTGTTTGAGACTACAACTTCCGTCATTCCCAAGAGCTGGAGGTCCAGAAAATGAAAACCCCTGGACCATATCATCCATTCTGAGGATATTAAAATTATAGTCTGGCAGTAGCTGGAGAGCTGCAGGTTGCCTGTCTCTAGTATGTTCAGTGGGTGGATGGAGTCCTGCAATACACTGGAAATCTCTTTGCAAGAAACAGAAGTGTTAACCCATTAAGAACCAGAGGGATGTACAATCCATAACTTCACAATGTTTTGGTCCTTTAAAAGAGTCGTTACATGTAAATCTTTTTTTCTTAATGGGGAAATTATCATGTTTTACTGAGGCTGGTGAACTAAGTAAGAGTGTCTCAATTCTGTGGTAAACAAACTCCATTCAATTAAATGAGGATTTTAACCTTTGAATGCATTGGAGAGCTCTCTATCATTTAAGGGTTTAAGGGCTCGATCCAAATGTTGGCGTCAGCAGAAAAAACTGGCTGTGGTTTTGTACCGCCAGTATGCATGCAAATGTTCCACTAGTAAGAAATAACGGCAGTTCTGAAACACACATCGCCCGTCTCCAAAACATCAAAATCTCACCCATAGAGGACAATGTAGAAGCGAAGCCAAGAGCCATTCAAATGTTGGAGTTAGGGCTAACGTGAGTTAAGTTGCAACATTTTCCTCCAGAAATCTAACACCTATTTTTTTTGGCGAACATCACACAAGTCAGAGTAGAAAACCACCGTCGGGGAAAACAAAACAGAGAGTTAAGGATAACATGAGTCTGCCCTTCCCTACCCAGCCAGTAGGGGAACACAGGGATGGCTTTCAGCACCATGGACAGCTTTGAATGCCATAGGGATGTCCACTGCTCACCCCTGTGGCATTCAAAGGGTTACAATAAAGAAAACTAGTACACCAAGCACTACACACTGCCCCCCTTCGACATCCCCCACCCTTGCATATATGTGCCATACTAACTCCATCCACATTCACCTCAGGGACTGCCATGTAGTCCACAAATCGGTCTGATATTCAACACTTAACTCTTTGAGTACCAGAGAGGTAGGAAATCATTGCTTAGCATGTTTCCTACCCCTCTGGTACCCAAAGGGTTAATAGTCAAGGTATGGACTACATACCTTGCTTGTATATGTGTGTGTGTGTGTGTGTGTGTGTGTGTGTGTTTTAAACATTTTTGTATTAAAAAACTATTATTAAACATATACAAATTAGACCTCAAGAGGGGTGTCATGACCCCGCATGACACCTCCCTACCATGAGGCCAACAATTGCCCTTTAATAATGTTAAGCGCAAATAATCTAAGTACAACACAGTTTCAGGGACGTGCACAGACATTTTGGGGGGCAGAGGCTCAAATGAAAAAAAGGGCACTTCTCATAATTATTTATTAAAAATATAAATTAAAAAAAAAGAAAAGAATTTACATCTCAGGAGCCTGTAGGCACAGAAATCTGAAGCGCCCCCCCATTGGCCATCTCCACTGGACACCTCCACAATGCTCCTAATCTCCACATTGCCCCCCATCATCTCCATATTGCCCTTACATTGTCCCCTGTCAGCTCCACATTGCCCCCATCATCTCCATATTGCCCCATCAGCTCCATTGCCCCCATCAGCTCCATATTGCCCTCAATTTGCCCCTTTCATCTCCATATTGCGCCCCATCAGCTCCATATTGCCATCGGCTCCAACTTACCCTCACATACATTGCCCCATCATCTCTACATTGTCATCATCTCCATCTTGCCCCCCCAATCAGATCCATATTGCCCCATCATTTCCACATTGCCCCCCAGTGTCCATTTCCTATCTCTTCCCTGGTGGTCCAGCGGCAGGAGAGGTCTGTATGTGCCTCCTTTTGGCACAGACCTGTAGCTGCTGGAGCTCCCGCGCGGTCTTCTCTTCATGCAGAGCGCTGGGAGATGATGTCATCTCCCATCGCTCTGTAATACTAAAGAGCCGACGAGGGATCGCAGCATCTACAGGTCTATCCTGAAGGAGGCACACACCTGACTGGGCGGTGGGGGGTTAGTGCGGGCATCGAGGCAACTTTTTTTTTTTGTTAAAAGGGCATGAGTGCACTTTGGACAAAAAGGGCAGGTGCTCAAGCCCACTTTTGTGTCTATGTGTGCACATGCCTGCACAGCTTATATGTGCTTTTATAGTCTATGAAACTATCAGACCTCAAAGGGGGGCACCAGGACCTCTCCTGGTAGCCCCCCTACCATGGATCATCTATCCAAAATGATAGATGATGCATGGGGCGACCCCAAAGGCATTTACTGCCTTCTTGATGCTGCTGGCTTTACAGCTGTCCGCATCACCAAGATCAGAATGAATGAATGGATGTGAAGGGAGCGCTGCTGTCAGAGCGCAGGGCTGCTTCCACAATTGCATCTTTACTTAGATTCATTCATTTTTAATGTCCTATCTCCTGTGTCCCATTGCTATTAGTACTTTTGCTCTACTCTCCTTCAAACAGAGAGTGGATCAAAAGTAGTAATAGCAATGGGACACAGGAGGTAGGACATGATAAATGAATGACATCTGAGTAAAGAAACAATTGAGGAAGCAGCCCTGCACTCTGACCGCAGCGTTCCCTTCACATGCTGTCATTTATATCCCGGTGGGGGCATCCAGCAGGCTGGGGACATTGGAGGGGACAGAGGCACTGGAGGAAGCAGGTGGAGGGGAGAGAGGCATCGGAGGAAGCGGGTGGCAAGCTTGTATTTGCTGCCCGCTTCCTCCAATACCTCTCTCCCCTCCTCACTCATCGGCATTGTCCCCTGCCTGGCATCGCACACTCTACAACTTCGTCCCTCCTGAGTGAGAAGGGATGAAGATGTAGAATATTCTCTTAGGTACGGTCAGTTTTCTTCAAATTCTAAGTATGTCAGCCTCAACAGGTTGGCTCCTTTGGGAGAAGACAACAGATCCAAAACAGCTCTTGTCAGCTAGTTTGTGAGTAAGAAATCTGACCCCCCTTGGGCATTACAGGTGGTCTGGGCACCAGTGTTACTAAGGTGAGCAACTTAGCACAGAAAGAGTTAAACACAATGCCTGTTTATGCAGGGATGTGTAGGAATAACAGATGCACCATGCACCCCTGCCCAGTTTTAATTACTGATTTAACTCTCTAATTTGCTAATCTTAAGGGGGAACATGGCTTGAAACCCCATAAACATAGGCAGCAGGGTGAGAACAGATAGCCCAGCCCTGATCCTTAAGAGCTACCAACATTCCATGGTCTGAGCAGGTTCGGATTTACATCTCAGGAGCCTGTAGGCACAGAAATCTGAAGTGCCCCCCCCCATTGGCCATCTCCACTAGACACCTCCACAATGCTCCAAAGCTTCACATTGCCCCCCATCATCTCCATATTGCCCTCAATTCCATATTGCCCTCACATTGCCCCCCATCAGCTCCATATTGTCCCATCAGCTCCAACTTGCCCCCATCAGCTCCATATTGCCCTCACATTGCCCTCATCATCTCCACATTGCCCTCATCAGCTCCAACCTGCCCTCACATTGCCCCCATCCTTTCCACATTGCCCCATCATCTCCATATTGCCCCCATCAGCACCAACTTTCCCTCACATTGCCCCCATCAGCTCCAACTTTCCCCATCAGCCCCAAATTGCACTCACATCGCCCCCATCTTCTCTACATCACCCCCACCAGCTCCAACTTGCCCCCATCAGCTCCAACTTGCACTCACATTGCCCCCATCATCTCCACATTCCCCTCACATTGCCCCCCGTATCCGTTTCCTACCTCTCTGGTGGTCCAGCAGCAGGAGAGTTCTGTGCCTCCTTCTGCACAGACCTGTAGTTGCTGCAGCTCCCGCGCGGTCTTCTCTTTAGGAATGCAGAGCTCTGGGAGATGATGTCATCTCCTAGCACTCTGCATTACTCAAGAGCCGACGAGGGAGCAACAGCAGTTACAGGTCTATGCCGAAGAAGGCACAGACCTCACCATGTGACGGGCGGCGGGTTACTGCTCTGTGAATGAAAATATAAAAAAAAAAATAAAAAATTGATTCGAATAACAGACGCCCCTCTGTGAGGTGATCCTGTAGGCAGATGCCTACTCTGCCTTATGGCAAATCCAGCCCTGGTTCTGAGGATATCGATGAAATTGTTAGGTCAGGTACCATGTGTCTCTAGAGTCACTGTAATGTCAATGGTTGTACCTCAGGGTATGGGTTTACTTTTAACCCTTTCAGTGCCGGAGGCTCGGGCCATTTCCTGTACCCTGCAGGCCAGACACTTTTTCAGCATTTTTGCTATCCTTCCGTTTAGGCTTGATTTCCTCTTGGGATTTTTAGTTAAATATGGAAAACTATATATTGTTTTTTTCAGAACGAATTGAGCTTTCTCATGGTACCTTACATGAACAGAATTTTATATCGTGCAAAAATCTATGATGTCATAATGACAAAAAAAAGTGAAAATTTACTAATTTTGCTAAAATCACATACTATGTATCAAAAACATTTACCTTGATTGAAAAAGTTTCAATTATTTGAAAAATCCCTGAGTCCCCCGAGTAAAAAAATACCAAATTTGTATAGTTTTACCTACGTCCATGGCTAGCGTAGAGCCCTAATCACCAGCAGCGCAAAATGACATTTTCAACTTTATAAACTAAAATGCGCATTCTAGGGTTTTTGTGGTAAAACTACCCTAAAACAGTGGAATAACTATATAAAACTATATATTTGTGAAAAGTAGACAACCTGCCGCATCTAATGAGGGGTAACTTACCTTCTTGCCCCAAGCCTGTTGTGCACAAATGCTTCCAGAAGGTGGCACTATAGGAAAAAAATGGCATTTTCTTACATTTCTGCCCCTTCATCTGTATGGAAATCTGTGAAAACCATGGAATTTCCAACTGTATTCATTAGCTAGTGCTCTTAGGAGAAAAATGACACCTCATTGGTATGAGTTCCCCTACCTTAGTGGGTGCTACAAGTACCAAACTACACCTATTGCAACCACTAATTTTTCTAACATTTTCTCAAACATTACTTGTCTGTACAAAAATGGTTATAACAACTAGAGAAGTGAAGAAAGGTTACACAAACCATACCATTTTGGAAAGAAGACAACCTGCCGCATCTAATGAGGGGTGAATTGCCTTCTTATCCCAAGCCTGTTGTGCCCAAATGCTTCCAGAAGGTGGCACTATAGGAAAAAAAATGGCATTTTCTTACATTTCTGCCCCTTCAAATGTACTGAAATCTGTAAAAACCATGGAATTTCCAGCAGTATCCATTAGCTAGTGCTCTTAGTAAAAAAATGACACCCCATTGGCATGAGTTGACCTACCTCAGGGGGCGCTAGAAGTGCAAAACGACATCTACTACAACTTCTAATTTTTCTAACATTTTCTCAAACATTACTTGTCTATACAAAAATGGTTATAACAACTACAGAAGTGAAGAAAGGGTACACAAACCATACCATTTTGGAAAGAAGACAACCTACCGCATCTAATGAGGGGTGACTTGCCTTCTTACCCCAAGTCTGGTGTTCACAAATGCCTCCAGAAGGTGGCGCTAATGAAAAAAAAGGCATTTTCTTACATTTCTGCCCCTTCAAATGTACAGAAATCTGTAAAAACCATGGAATTTCCAGCAGTATCCATTAGCTAGTGCTCTTAGGAAAAAAATGACACCCCATTGGCATGAGTTGACCTACCTCAGGGGGCGCTAGAAGTGCAAAACGACATCTACTACAACTTCTAATTTTTCTAACATTTTCTCAAACATTACTTGTCTATACAAAAATGGTTATAACAACTACAGAAGTGAAGAAAGGGTACACAAACCATACCATTTTGGAAAGAAAACAACCTACCGCATCTAATGAGGGGTGACTTGCCTTCTTACCCCAAGTCTGGTGTGCACAAATGCCTCCAGAAGGTGGCGCTAATGAAAAAAAAAGGCATTTTCTTACATTTCTGCCCCTTCAAATGTACAGAAATCTGTAAAAATCATGGAATTTCCAGCAGTATCCATTAGCTAGTGCTCTTAGGAGAAAAATGACACCCCATTGGCATGAGTTGACCTACCTCAGGGGGCGCTAGAAGTGCAAAACGACATCTACTACAACTTCTAATTTTTCTAACATTTTCTCAAACATTACTTGTCTATACAAAAATGGTTATAACAACTACAGAAGTGAAGAAAGGGTACACAAACCATACCATTTTGGAAAGAAAACAACCTACCGCATCTAATGAGGGGTGACTTGCCTTCTTACCCCAAGTCTGGTGTTCACAAATGCCTCCAGAAGGTGGCGCTAATGAAAAAAAAAGGCATTTTCTTACATTTTTGCCCCTTCAAATGTACTGAAATCTGTGAAAACCATTGATTTTTCAAATGTATTCTTTAGCTATGGCTCTTAGGAGAAAAGTGACACCTCATTCGTATGAGTTCACATACCTTAGGGGGCGCTACAAGTACAAAACTACACCAACCTCTAATTTTTCTAACATTTTCTCAAACATTACTTCTCTATACAAAAATGGTTATAAGAACTAGAAAAGTGAAGAAAGGGTACACAAACGATACCATTTTGGAAAGAAGACAACCTGCCGCATCTAGTGAGGGGTGACTTGCCTTCTTACCCCAAGACTGGAGTGCACAAATGCCTCCAGAAGGTGGTGCTAATGAAAAAAAAGGCATTTTCTTACATTTCTGCCCCTTCAAATGTATTGAAATCTGTAAAAACCATGGAATTTCCAAGTGTATCCATTAGCTATTGCTCTTAGGAGAAAAATGACACCCCATTGGTATGAACTGACCTACCTTAGGGGGCGCTACAAGTACAAAACTACTACTGCTACAACCTCCTGATTTCTCTAACATTTTCTCAAACATTCCTGCGTGTATGAAAATGGTTATAACAGTTATAGAAGTGAAGAAAATGTAGCAAAACCATACCATTTTGGAAAGAAGATAACCTGCCGCATCTAATGAGGGGTCACTTGCCTTTCTACCCCCTAAGTTAGTGTGCACAACTATTTACAGAATGTGGTGCTACAGAAAAATTTTTTTTTTTTTTTTTTTTTTACAAATCAGTCACTTCAAAGATACGAAAATGGTTCAACACCATGGGATTTCCTAGGAGGACCTCCTGCCAGCCTACGATAAATGGTACCCCACTGCTGTGGGATGACATACCATATTGGGTGCCAGGAGTGTAGCTACCAGTTGAACAAGGATGGGGAAGCAAACAGTGTACGTATGATTCTATGGCTATCAGTGGTCAGTCAGTGTACGTGAGGACCTGTGACTGCCAGTGAAACCAGGTGGGGGGAGGGACGAGGGGTCAGGCAGTGTATGTGGGTATATCTACCACTGGGCAGAGCGCAAGTATGGCAGTGGTGGTGGGGGAGGTAAGGTAGTACATATGGGGGATCTGTGACTACCACTGTGCACTGTAAGTCCCCCACATACACTGTTTGATTTCCAGCCTGAATCCAGTGCGTATTGGCACTTGGGTTTACCAGTAGGCAGTGGAACCAGGCTGGGGGGGTCAAACTGTGGGAATGGGACTGCCAGTAGGCTGTGGAACTGGGCTGGTGATAAGGGTATGGGGGGATTGAGTCATTTTGTGTGCATGCCACAGGGATGTCCAATGCATTGCAAAGCAATGCAATTGACCCCCTGTCGCACACAGAGGGTTCTTTTTTTAAAAAAAAAAATTCTTCTTTATTCATAGCTTGTTGGGAGGCCTTAGGGCCCCCCAACAAGCTTTGAATGTAAAGCAATAGTAAAAAAAAAGTCCTGTGTGTGCCACAGGAGGGGGTCTAAAATGAACCCCCTCCCCTGTGGCACACAGAGGGTTAATTTTTTTTTTGTCTGTTTTTTATAGACCTCATTGGGGGGCTTCAGGACCCTTCCTTATGTCCACCAATGAGGTCTTAGTAAAAAAAAATATGGGCTAAAAGAATTGACCCTGTGAGTGTCACAGGGTTCT
Source organism: Rhinophrynus dorsalis (assembly GCA_037306005.1). Taxonomy (NCBI): domain Eukaryota; kingdom Metazoa; phylum Chordata; class Amphibia; order Anura; family Rhinophrynidae; genus Rhinophrynus; species Rhinophrynus dorsalis. The sequence goes on from CM074722.1 coordinate 478,569,076, forward strand.
CCAGCACATTGCAAAGCAATGTGCTGGGGACCACTGCGGTACTCACAGAGTTAATTTTTTTTTATTTTTTTTTTTATTATTATCAGACCTTGTGGGGGGGCATCAGGAATTCTCCTGATGTCCCCCCAACAATCTCTGATTACAAAATACTAAAAAATATTCCTATGTCTTCCACAGGAGGGTGGCTCTGCAATGAACCCCCTCCCCTGTGGCACACACAGGGTTAATTTTTTTTTTTTTTCTATTTTTTATAGACCTCATTGGGGGGCTTCAGGACCCTTCCTTATGTCCCCCAATGAGGTCTTAGTAAAAAAAAAAATATGGGCTAAAAGAATTGACCCTGTGAGTGTCACAGGGTTCTCCAGCACATTGCAAAGCAATGTGCTGGGGACCACTGCGGTACTCACAGAGTTAATTTTTTTTTTAATTATTATCAGACCTTGTGGGGGGACATCAGGAATTCTCCTGATGTACCCCCAACAATCTCTGATTATAAAATACTAAAAAATATTCCTATGTCTGCCACAGGAGGGGGGCTCTGCAATGAACCCCCTCCCCTGTGGCACACACAGGGTTAATTTTTTTTTTTCTATTTTTTATAGACCTCATTGGGGGGCTTCAGGACCCTTCCTTATGTCCCCCAATGAGGTCTTAGTAAAAAAAAAATATGTGCTAATAGAATTGACCCTGTGAGTGTCACAAGGTTCTCCAGCACATTGCAAAGCAATGTGCTGGGGACCACTGGGGCACTCACAGAGTTAATTTTTTTTTTTTTTTATTATTATTATTATCAGACCTTGTGGGGGGACATCAGGAATTCTCCTGATGTCCCCCCAACAATCTCTGATTATAAAATACTAAAAAATATCCCTATGTCTGCCACAGGAGGGGGGCTCTGCAATGAACCCCCTCCCAGGGGAGGGCTGGCAACATACGGCCCAGGGGGCAAATACAATTAAGTGACCCATATCTACTATTGTCCAAGCCCATTGTCCCAGCCCACCCCTGTTTACTTAATTTTAAAATTGTCCTTAATGCTGTGAATTAAAGCAAGTGATACCACAGAGCTTACTGTTGAAATGGGGATACATTAGTGATACTACAGTGCTTACAATTTAACCGTGCGAGTGCCAGAGGGGTACACAACACATTGCTTTTTCAATGCGTTGTGTACCCCTCTGGCACTAAAATGGTTAAGTAAAGATAGAATAGCGATGCCAAAGAGCTTGCAAGAGAAATGGATTACGCTACTAGTGCAGCTATGTTTGGATTGTAGCTCTGCGGTATCACTTACATATAGATTCATTTCATACGTTCTGTGGTATCACTAGTGTAGCTCCATTTACAGCAGCAATTGGGAGATTGAGTGAGGCACTGGCCCACCAGCCCAGACACATGACCAGCCCAGGGGGCAATTGCCCCCCTGCCCCCCAGGCCAGCCCTCCCCTGCCCCCTCCCCTGTGGCACACACAGGGTTAATTTTTTTTTTTTTGGTCTATTTTTTATAGACCTCATTGGGGGGCTTCAGGACCCTTCCTGAAGCCCCCCAATGAGGTCTCTTTAATAAAAATATGGGGTGCAAAAATTGACCCTGTGAGTGCCACAGGGATTCCCAGTGCATTGCAAAGCAATGCACCAGGGAACCCTGCAGCACTCACAGGGTTCATTTTTTTATGTATTTTTCTTTTTTATCTTTATTTTTATTTTCAGACCTCGCTGGGGCACATCAGGACCCCTCCTGATGTGCACCCAGTTATTGATCTCCCAGCCGATTGGGCTGGGAGCTCAATATGGCGACAGAAGGAGAGCTAAAGCTCTCCTTCTGTTCACTCCTACCTCCGGTAGGAGTGATCTCCATCGGGGAAAGCCTTGTAACGTCATCGGTGACTATGTCACCGATGACGTTGGGAGGCTTCCCCCGGTCCCGCCCACTCCTACCCGGAAGTTCGGGTAGGAGAGGAGGGATAGGAGAAGCTCCGCTTCTCCTTAGTAAATATTGATCTCCCAGCGCGATCGGCTGGGAGATCAATACCTGGGGGGACATGAGGAGTAATCCTCATGTCCCCCCACGAGTGCCAGGAATTTTTTTTTTTTAAATGCGGCCACTGCATGCCGGTTATACCGGCCTATGCAGTGACCGCATTTAACCTGTACAACGTACGAGCGTGGCACAGCAGGTACAGCTGTCCTCACTCGTACGTTGTACCCACTTGGCACTCTAGGGGTTAAAAGGTTGCACGCGAAAGAGTGTGCGACCAAATTGCAAGGTTACCATGTCTCCATAATAAAAATGTTGACATGACAATCTGGCACTGCATGAACGCGAGATTGTCATGACGGTTACTGAAATGTTTCATCAAATAGCACAGTGTTATAGAGGGAGAGCGAACTCCCCAGCAGTACCGTTTTAACCCTTTGCAGGCAATGACTATCCTATCATGCTGCCCCAGCTCTGAGAAGATGTTTCTTGTCCTCATTTTGTCCTCCCATCAGTCGTTATCGTTAAAGTGCCGGCGCAAATAGATCTCTTTAGAAAACAAAAGGTTAAAGCTTCTTCCTTTCTTGAATGGGACTAGGGGTGGGGAGGAGGTCAAATGAGCAGTAGGGGTGTGGACATGGGTGGAGCTAAGGGCGCCTAGAGTGCCTTGCCTAGGGGCTCCTGGGATGTAATTCCGGCCCTGACTTTAGACTGGACGACTGTCCGTTCAAAGTTCATCGGGAAAGTCTCCTACTGCTGATCCAACTTCATTGGTAGGCCTGCTCCCAGGTAGTGAATAAGATAATGGGTCAACTATCATATGATACTGTTTTTAACCCTTTGAATGTCAGAGTGGTATCCAGCAAATGCATTGGATACCTTTCTGGCACTCAAAGGGTTAATCCATTGGGTGCTGAGACATCTCCAGTGCATTGCAGAGCAACTCGGTTTCTTTGGAATCACTGTTTTTAAAGGGAGAGCAATGTGTCATAATAAAAGCAGCTTCAATTAATATTCATAGTATTTGGGCCATGGAGGTTGTTATTTCAATACTGTCAGAGTTGTAGTACAAGAGTAATTGAATGACAAAGTATCCCCCTTCCTCCCCTTTTACTGATGTAACACTGCTCACCTCAGAGCAGCACGACTGTCTAGATGGATCACAGAGAGGGACAATCTTCAGAGAGCATAAGGGAAAACCTGAACAACCTGTCAAGGGGGGCAGGGTTTTCCTTATACTCACAGTAAGAAGATTGTCCCTTGCTGCAATCTGTATGGTCAAAAGACCAGATTCCACATCTCAGGGGAGGCAGATTACACTAGGTAAAAGGGGTGAGAGGCGGATACTTTATCATTCAATTACTCTTGAACTACATCTCTGACAGTATTGAAATAACACTCTCCATGGCCCAGATACTATGAAGATTAATTGGAGCTTTTTTTCTGTGAAACATTACTATCACTTTAAAGCAAAGGGAATTTGAACTCTGGGATTCAGTTGGTCTACTTTTGCATACAGACTCAAAAATGTTTGAAATTCAATGCACTAATATTCCTTCCACTGTGCAAGACTACAGCCATGGCTGTCTGCCCTCTCTTTCAATCTGACAATACTTTTTTCTTTTATATTTTAACTCCAGACAATTGGAGCAGTTTACATCAGCAGATTCATCCAGTTCTATTGAAACTATCCTTGGAATGTCCTTGTCGTGTCCCTGTTATTAGATGTTAGTGTTAAATATCACATAATGCTTTCTTGTGCATAACATTTGGTTATTGGTTATTCTTTTCCTGTGCTATTACTATTGAATCTAACATGTCTGGCAGTGTCCTGACTTCAACGTATCAGCTGCTGCAGAGATAAAACGATAATGACATTAGAAACGATAAGCGGATCTAACACCATTGTTCAGTGACAGAAGAAACAACCTCCAATATCATATTAACCATACAGGAAAAAACATTCTTTATATGCTCAAGCTCAACTTTGAAAAATCAAGCTTTTCAACATTTCCAAAAAAGTTACAGGGACACTTTTACATTGTGCGTTCACATTACAGTGTATCACTAGTCGGTCACAGTACTTTTCAGAGTGATGTTGACAAAAAAGCTTGCATAGATAACTTAAAACTGCATTTCCATACCTCCCAACATTTCAAATTGCCAAAGAGGGACACTTGTGTTTTAGGGGGTGTTGCTGGGGGTGTGGCTGGTGAGCAGGGCATTACCGAGAAATTTTAGGCTATTTCATTACCTATTGACACATCCTTGTGTAACCTAAAAAATTACTTATGACAAGACCAAAGTATTTTATTTACACAGACTAATGTATAAACACATATACTGATGTTTAAGCAAACAATAATGTGAGTTGTATTGCTGAAGAGCAATGTGATACACTTATATATACACCGCACAGTCTGATCTTCTAAAAAGAGGGACACCAGGGTGGGAAAGAGGGACAGAGGGATTTGGGTCTAAAAGAGGGACTGTCCCTCCTAAAGAGGGACTCTTGGGAGGTATGCATTTCTACATCAAAATATACATGTCATAAGGAAAGGGTATGGTCTGTCAAATAAAACACAGACAAATCTCTTGGGGATAACAGGCCACAGCTTTATTTAAATACTTCCAATCACATTATTAATACCCTTATTTAAATATAATAATAATGAATCATTAACTGACAATCCTTGCCAATCTACATTCCTTGAAACCAAGCATGGCCAACTTGCATGGGCTCATGCTGGCATACCAACATTCTTACAGCTGATCCCATCACATTTCTTCAGCAATTGCAGATGAACCCAACATTCTTCAGCACTTACAGCTGAAACCACCATTCTTCAGCACTTACAGCTGACTCCCAAGGAATTACCGCATTTGCCATCCACCTTAGCTTCAATGGGTAGCATCACCCCTCCAACCTAAGTCCATGGCAAACTCCCAAAGGTCTTCCACCCGAGGATAAATCCACATAATGTTACCACATCACTTACCGATCTCTGAATACCAGGTAAGGACTACCTGCCCCTGCTGTGACATACCACCAGACACTGCAAATACAGCATAACAGGGAGGGAGGGATGCTTTTCCTTGCCCTCTCTTCCCCCCAGCTGCAGTCCACTTCCTGTATCAACCCCTTACTAAGCCTTTCCCTACTCCTCCCCTAGCACACACTCTACCAATCTGGGCCAACCCTCCCCATAACATGCTTCCCCTTACTGTACTCTTCGCTCCCGTCCGGGAAATTCTTTACCCACATCCAGTGGAGAGTTAAAAATAAAAGCAAGATTGTGACTTTTTGCCCATCCCCACTTTTAACCGCTTGAATGCTAGAGTTTTTCTAATGCAGTGATTCTCAACCAGGGTGCCGTGGCACTTTGGTGTGCCCTGGACATCATCTTAGGGTGCCCCACATTTTCTATGAAGACTGACAAAAATTAACTTTTAAATAAAGATTAATAGAAATTGTTCTGCACAATATGTTTAGTTTTGTTACTATGATTGTAAGACCTAATAATAACTGTATATTTATGTATTGTACCTTCATTATGCCCTTGATAAAGTACATTAAGTATGTTAGGGGTGCCCCGGATGTTTTAGATTATGCGTTAGGGGTGCCCCAAACATAAAAAGATTGAGAACCACTGTTCTAATGCTTAGTGAAGCTTTAGCTTTGAAGCAATAAAAAGTCCCACGTAACTCAGTGGTAATAATTATTTGTACCCTGTTGTGCAGATGGCTTGGCACAGAATTGTTCTACTTTGTTTATATATATATATATAACACTTTGTACATTACCACTTTAACCCCTTACCATTCGGCGCATCGCGGTCACTTAAGGACCACGGAACATTTTTTTTTTTCAAATTCCGGTTCTGGACTCCCCGAATGGCGTGAATCCGCAGCAGGAGCCCGGAATTCCATGACGGTCATAGTACGTCATGGGTCGTTAACTCAGGTCAACACATTACATACTATTACCATCAAGGGTCGTTAATGGGTTAAACACATAGCACTTTATACATTACCACTTTAAGCACAAAGCACTTTATATAAATACACCACTTTATACATATACCACTTTAAACACATAGCACTTTATACATATACCACTTTTCACACATACCACTTTATACATGTAACACTTTACACATATACCACTTTATACACATACCACTTTATACATATAACACTTTATGCATATTTCACTTTATACCTAGTCACTTTATAGACATAGAGGGGGAGGGCAATACAAGAAGTCAGTGCTAGGGGAAGTGTGCATTGCATTGCTGAGCAGTGTCAGTGAGTGGGAAGATAATGTAAGGATAAGACAGGAAGTCAGTTCTAGGGATGGTGGACAATGCATTACTGAGCAGTGTCAGTGAGTTGGGGGAGGTAATGTAGTGATAAGACAAGAAGTCAGTGCTAGGGGAAGTGTGCATTGCATTGCTGAGCAGTGTCAGTGAGTGGGAAGATAATGTAAGGATAAGACAGGAAGTCAGTTCTAGGGATGGTGGGCAATGCATTAATGAGCAGTGTCAGTGAGTGGGGGAGGTAATGTACGGATAAGACAGGAAGTCAGTGCTAGGGGAAGTGTGCATTGCATTGCTGAGCAGTGTCAGTGAGTGGGAAGATAATGAAAGGATAAGACAGGAAGTCAGTGCTAGGGAAGGTGGGCAATGCATTACTGAGCAGTTTCAGTTAGTGGGGGAGGTAATGTAGGGATAAGACAGGAAGTCAGTGCTAGGGGAAGTGTGCAATACATTACTAAGCACTTTCAGTGAGTGGGGGAGGTAATATAGGGATTAGACAAGAAGATCATGAATGTCATGTCTTAATTAGCATAATCTATATCTAAATAACTCAGCAACAATGTTTCTAAATAAAAAATGGCCAATACAATATGTAAATGATTTTCAAAGCTCTTTCATAATCAACAAAGCTGTTTTTAGGAGATAGCATCCCTTTAACAATAAGCTTAAAATAATTATTTTAATGCATGTCTTGTATTTTAGATTTGTGAAGCAATACATTACGTACCCCTCTGACACTCAAAAGGTTAAATCAATGAGACTTTTGGGAATGCTTATTTGTTCATTATGGTGCAGTTAGCTTCTCCAAAATTCCTTCACTTAACTTGGTACATCAGCCTCAGAGAGTGAGGCCATTAGCGTGTCTGACAACCAAGTAATTTAATATAGTTAGGTCTAATTCAGAAGCAGTCTCCCTTCTGCTTACAAAGAAAGCACTGCATATCAGTGCCGCTAATCTGCCACGGGGCACGTATTCTGACAAAATGACAGATTTTAGATTGTAATATTTTATTCACGATAAAGAACTTCTGGGTTTTAAATATTTCATGCCATGTTATAGAAAAAGGCAGCGTGTTTTTCTCTTGTTTTATGTGTTCTCTGGAAATCAGGACAAGCAGTTACAAGCTAATGAGTGTATATGGAGATTTACAAAGAGTCAATGCTATGTATACTCACTACAATTAATTGGACATAATTAGAAGTAAAATTTACTTTAAGTAAATAGACATCATTCCCTGTAATGGCCACACAGTTATGTTCTGAGCAGGATCCTGCACCTTAAAGGGATAGTAATACTTTGTTTTATCTTTATTTTATTTTGTAGGCATTAAAAAAACATGAAGTACGATATAAGTCTTATCTCTCAAACCTTTATGGTTTAAGAGATATTCACAAGCAAAGTTTCCCCTCCCGCCCCTTTTACCTAGTGTAAGCCATCTCTTCTCAGATGTGGAATGCAGTCCATAGACCAGACAGATAACAGCAGGGAACACTCTTATTCCTATGAAAACAATGAAATCCCTGCCCCCCTTGACAAGCTTTTCAGGTTTTTCCCTTATCTTAATTGAAGATTGTCCCTCTCTGCAGTCTACCTGGGCACCTCCCTTCTGCTCTGGCTGAAAAGTGTTACATCAGTAAAAGGGGCGGAAGGGGGACACTTTGCTTGTGAATATCTCTTAAACCATAAAGGTTTGAGAGATAAGACTTATATCATTCTTCATGTTTTTTTAATGCCTACAAAATAATATAAACTTAAAACAAAGTATTACTATCCCTTTAAAGAGATACTTACATAAATTTGAGAGTCTCTGAGGATGAACATAAAGCACAATGATTTGTTCTATAGCTAGTCACCTCTCATCAGCACGAAGTTTAAGCTCTCGAGTGCCTTTACAGAAGAAACATTTCCACATACATATTAGACTAATTCAACCCAAAAAGGCCTTCAGGTTCCAAAATGATGGGCAAGTCGTCTCTGCACGGGAACACCAGCTAACCCCAGACTTACGTTTCAGCCTTGTGGGGCCTCGTCAGTGAGGTTCAGAGGGATTCCCTAGGCACTGAGAGCAAGGGGTCCATGTCTGGATTACCCTTCACTCTTAGGGAAGCTACACAAGAGTATTCAGAATACATACAAACAAGTGAGAGGCTCTGTGGATGAGCATAAAGCACAATGTCTTGTTGAACACCACTCAGCAGCATCACATTTTAGCTGTCTCTTGTGCCATTACAGAGGAGAAATTTCCACATACATATTAGACTAATCCCACCCCAAAGTGTGATAAAGTATCCCCCTCCCGCCCCTTTTACCTAGTGTAACACTGCTCACTGTTCAGATGTGGAATCTGGTATCTTGACCGGACAGATCGCAGCAAGGGACAATCTTCTTACTGTGATCATAAGGAAAATCCTTCCCCCCTTGACAGGTTTTTCAAGTTTTCCCTTATGATCATTGAAGACTGTCCCTCTGTGATCCATCCGGACAGTCTTGCTGCTCTGAGGTGAGCAGTGTTACATCACTAAAAGGGGTTGGAGGGGGATATTTTATCATTCAATTACTCTTGATCTACAACTCTGACAGTATTGAAATAACACTCCCCATGGCGCAAGTACTATAAAGATTAATTGGAGTTGCTGTATTTGTAAAACATTACTGTCCCTTTAAATATTGAACAGAGCGTGCTTTAACAATTTAAGGAGCAGCGGGGTACACAACACATTGCTTCACAATGTGTTGTTTACCCTGTCTGGTCCGTAAAGGTTTAACCTAGAACAGTTCCCATGCTTGGCTTCCATAAGGGTTTTTTTTTTGGTCCTCTGCTCTTTTTCTCTTGGTCTCTGCCGGGATTCAGCCTGTCACCAGCATTGTCCCAGTCCATTTAATCTTTATGAACTATGTGTGTTCTACTGACAGCCCTGACATTTGGGTTATTTCTTTCCACTCACTTAAGCATTTTGCTTTCACCTCTCTTAGCCACAGACAACCTTAGAAAAGAGCGCAGTATCTTAATTTTAAAGAAAAAGTAACACCTCCTAATGATCACCCTCGCTTTTCTACATCCATGAAACCCTAATGGCCCTTACAGATTTTGCCCTCGTGCCTTTGTGTAAGAGATAATATCGTCAGTCAGTCCAGGATGTCCTTCATTGGTTGGAGACTGCAACTCACATGTTCCCCGTCCAGCCACTGTAAGTTGCATTTTGAATGCATGTTTTGAAAACTCATAGGGGGTCTCCCTAAGGGTAAAGGGTAATCCAGATATGGACCCCTTGCTATCAGTGCCTAGGGAATCCAGCTGCACCTCACTGATGAGGTCCAAAAAGGCTGAAATGTATGTTGGGGGCTAGCTGGTGTTCCTGTGCAGGGGAGACAGTGCTCCCTCCTGCCGATCACATTCTTGTAGCATGGCCAAGAAGAGAGGACCATGGGTAGAGGAGATTCTGTATCCTCTACCCAGGTCTGACAGGAAGCTGCTCGCTGAGCGCAATAGGTAGCTTCCTGTCGGACCAGGTAGAGGACCAGAAGCTCCTATATCGTGGTCCACTTGGCCACACTACAAAGAAGGTACAGAGGGGCTGGGGGTGCAAGGTGACACATGGGGGCTATCCCCCCCAGATTTGTGGGGGTTCCTATGCCTCTGTGTATTCAGAAATTTCTCCTCTGTCATAGCACTAGAGAGCTAAAACGTGATGCTTGTGAGCGGTGACTAGCCGTAGAACAGGCCATTGTGCTGTTGTTCATTCCCAGAAGCCTCTCACATTTTGTTTGCATGAGTTGTGGAACTCAGCAGACAAACGGCCAACAACTGACTCCCCCTATTATATAGTGACTGCAATCACCTCTTTAAAAATGTAAACTCTTTAGACTGTCTAAAAAACTGAAACATGGGCTTGAAAATAAAAAGTATTCATTCAGTACCATTTAACTCCGTCACACGAATGGAGCCTTATTCAATTTTTGACTCATCTTGAATCTCAAACATTTCTTCTGCTTTTCATTATACTTTCAAGGCAAGTCACCTCCTGTTGAAGGGTATAAACTAATCTAGTTCATTTTCTGGGGTAAACATACTGCATGCCAACTTAGCTTCCCCCGAAGGGACAAGAACCCTACCAGAACATGACAAGTTACATTAAAAGACCTTAATACAGTCTTGTATATGAGTGACCTTTCAGGGAATTGTAGTTATTACCTAACAATATCCACTCATCAATTACCTGCCTCACTGCTGAATTCCAATGTCTTTAAGAAGCAGAAATATAGATGCTTAGCTTAGAAATGGAGAAATATGATTTAACTAGTAAAAGGGCCATGGGCACTCGAAACTAATTCAATTTTTTTTCTCATTATGTGGGTGATTTTTAAGATGATGGCTGTCACCAGATGAGGCTGCAGTGCTAAGAGACCAGAATGAGTTTGTATCTTTGAGCCAAACTAGATGTAAAGTGGAATCCTATCAGGATTTAAAACCGTTCATTAAAAGTGACAATGCAAGGCATGTGAAAACAATAGGAAATGTTGTCATTGTACATGTTCTTGGATGAAGATTTAAAGTAATAGTAAACCTTTACTATAATAAAAACATATTGTAGCAACACTTTCACAGCGGGGAAATGCTTTGCTCCAAAGTTATTGCAATTTTAACAGTTTTTATTTCAACAGTAAGGAGAATGTATCTACGAGTGGGGCAACATTAGGTTATAATGCCAGTGCCTTCATTTGAGAGTGTGTATCAACCAATCACAGTGGTCCATACCAGAACGTATGCAGTATGCCATTGCTATGGCTTTGATGTCAACAAGGCCTTTGGCTGCCCACGTAGCATGGACAGTAAAATGGCATTTAGTTACACCATTTCTTTTTAGTGTTGTTTAAAATATGGTATTAACCCTTTGAGTGCCAGAGAGGTATCCAACACAGATACCTCTCTGCCACCCAAAGGCTTAAATGGGGCATTGAGAAGATGCCACTACTGCATTCCCCTTGTCAAGAGTGCCAAGGCTATAATTTTCAACACAACTAGTTTAATAAATTGGTGCTAGGCATGAGAAGGGCTATATAAACTAGTCTGTGTTAATCCAATACTTTGGTCTTGGTCTAAATCATTTATTCAGCTACATAAAGAGTCAATAGATCAGGAAATAACCTAAAAATGATCAGTAATGCATACCTCCCAACATTTCAAATGGCCAAAAAGGGACACTTCTGACTTAGGTGACGTTTCTGGGGGTGTGGCTGATAGGCGGGGCATTTCCAAGAAGTTTTAGGTTACTTCTTGACCCATCTGCACCTCTTTGTGTAACTGATTAATGATTTAGAACAAGACCAAAGTATTTTAATTACACAGGTTCATTTTTAAACACATATATTGAAGGTTAATAACACATTTATGTGAGTTTTATTGCCGTGGAGCAATGTAATATACACCACTTATTCTGATGTCCTAAAAAGAGGGACAAAAGGGTAGAAAAGAGGGACAGGGGGATTTGGGTTTAAAAGAGAGACTGTCCCTCCTAAAGAGGGACACTTGGGAGGTATGGTAATGCCCCACGCACCAGCCACGCCCCCAGAAACACCTCCCAGTACAAAAGTGTCCCTCTTTGGCCTTTTGAAATGTTGGGTGGTATGTAGCAGTGGTTCTCAACCTGATCCCTCAAGATCAGGGGAGGGCTGGCCTGGGGGGCAGGGGAGCAATTGCCCCCTGGGCCAGTCATATGTCTGGGCTGGTGGGCCACTCCCTCTTTTTGCTGCAAATGTAGCTACAGTTGTGATACCACAGAGCTTACAGTTGAAATGGAGCTACAATCCAAGTGGTTCTACACTAGTAGCCATAACCCGTTTCTCTTGTAAGCTCTGTAGTATCACCAGTGCAGCGTTACTTACATTGTAAGCTCTGTAGTTGCACTAGTGTAACCCCATTTCAGTTGTAAGCTCTGTAGTTTATACTGACAAGGAGAATAGGGTGACCACGGGTCCTGGAACGTCCGGGACTGTCCCTTATTTCAGGGCTATGTCCCGCGTCCCGGGTCCCCTTCAACCGGGACAATGAAGTGTCCCGGAATGAAGGCAAGCCGCCCTGGATGTCAGCCTGCAAGCGGTGTGTCACATCATGGACGCCGCTCGCGGCGTCCATGATATGACACACCGCTTGCAGGCTGACATCCAGGGCGGCAATGCAGCTTACCTGGAGGCAAGCGCTCTAGTAATACAGAGCGCTGGGAGATGACATCACTCCCAGCGCTCTGCATTACTGGCCATACCGCGCGGGAGCTTCAGCTCTGTGCCGGAGGAGGCACAGAGCACATTCTACGCCGCTAGACCACCAGGGACTTAAGGTATGACGGGGCAACTAGGGTGACCACGTCCCGGAATGGCAGAAGGGAAATGTGGTCACCCTAAAGGAGAAGCCTTACAATATGTTTTTGTTCTTAATAAAATGTTACTGATCCTTTAACCCATTATGCGCTAGTGAGATTTCCAACACATTGCTTTGCAATGCATTGAAGAATTTTCCAACATTTAGTGAGTGAAGAATTATTTGGTTTTGTAAGATTTCCCCAGAAAAATAGGCCATGGACACTATCACCTAAAATCATCTTCGATGGACTCTGAAAGAGCTTTCAAAACAACTTATACATTGTATTAGCCTTTTTTTTATTTAGAAAAATAGTTTTGAGTTATTTAGATTTATAGATTATGCTAATTGGCACTCCACACAGGCACTTCCTGTTTTAGATCTACATCCCCTCCTCCCCACATTGACACTTCACCCATTCAGTGTTTGGCGAGATGGGCAATATATTCCTGAGCAGTGTCAGTGAGTGTGGAAGACAATGAAGGGCTAAGACAGGAAGTACCTGCACTGTAGGGTGACCACATGTCCCTGATTGCCCAGGACAGTCCCTGATTTGAAATGTGTGTCCTATGTCCCTGGCAGCCCCCTTCAGGGACAATACAAAGTCCCTGAATGAAGATTGCAGAGCACAGCGTTCTAATCGCTAGGAGAACTGCCTATTGCCTACTGTGACAGGAAGTGATTACTCTGCTGGGCTTCAAGGAAATGGCTCCCAGACACAGAGCTAAACACTAGAGAGAGAACTGAGCCTTGATCCTGACATCAAACAGGAGCTGGAGTGCAGTATTATTGCAGTGTAATGGTAGTTTAAGGCTTTGGGTGTGATGTACATTTTCTTGTAGCTTGCAACAGGCATCAATTTCTGTCACAGCAGTTAATGGGCAGTTCTCCTTCTAGTGTTTAGAACTCTGTGGCGCGCCAGAGAAAGAGAGGTTTGCTCACTGTTGATCAGTGATGTATAGTGACCCCTCCCACATAGCTGCACCAGAGCCGAAGACCCGCACACTACTGCTCTTATCTCTGCAGTGTCCCTGAATGGCAGAATGGAAATGTGGTCACCCTACTGCACTGTCAAGCACTGTTCATTGCACATGGACCTCAAACTAGGCTGACCAGATCTCACCTTTAACCGGGGACACATAGGAGATTTTTCAGTACTTCACTGAAATCAATGCAGTCCTGCAGTATGAATTTCTCCTATGCGTCCCCGGTTAAAGGTGAGGTTTGGTCAGCCTACCTCAAACTCTTTTTATTACCTGTGGTAATCTCAACCCTTTCAGGACCAGGGGTGTGTGATATGCATTATTTTACAACTCATAGAGCACCCCCTATGGTCCTTAAAGATTTAAATAGATTAATGTACTCTACCATATCTCCCAGCATTTCAAATGGCCAAAGAGGAGCACTTGTGATTAGGCGGTGTGGTTGGTAGGCGGGGCATTGCAGATGATTTTTAGGTTATTTCCTGACCTACTGACACCTCTTTGTGTAGCTGAATAAATGATTTAGAACAAGAACAAATCATTTTATTTACACAGACTAATTTATAAACCATATACTGTGGTTTATACAAACATAAATGTGAATTGTATCACTGTGGTGCAATGAGATACACATATACACACACCACACAGTCTGATCTCCTAAATAGAGTGACACCAGGGTGGGAAAGAGGGACAGATGGATCTGGGTCTCAAAGTGGGACCATCCCTCCTAAAGAGTGACACTTGGGGAGCATGGACCCCCTAATATCTCCTAAAGAAGGACACCAGGGTGGGAAAGAGGGACAGAGGGATCTGGGTCTCAAAGAGGGACCGTCCATCCTAAAGAGGGACACTTGGGAAGCATGGACCCCTAATATCTCCTAAAGAGGGTCACTTGGGAGGTATGGACACGTAATATCTGTTAAAGAGTGTCACCTTGGAAATATGGACCCCTAATATCTCCTAAAGAGGGAACCTTGGGAAAAGAAGACTCCTAAAATCTCCTAAAGAGGGACACCAGGGTGGGAAAGAGGGACAGAGGGATCTGGGTCTCAAAGAGGGACTGTTCCTCCTAAAGAGAAACAGTTGGGAAGTATGGACCCCCAATATCTCCTAAAGAGGGACACTTGGGAAGTGTGTTCTTCTTCAGTTTAACCATCTGAGTGCCAGAGGGGTGTGCAAAGCATTGTACCCCTCTGGCATTCAAAGGGTTAAAATGTAGCTGCCAGCAACTGTCATGTTCTCCTCCATGGCATGACTGAAGAGGTTATATCTTGGACAAAGGCATTCATAGGGGTCATTAGGATTTTCTGTCCCTGGTAAGGTAAGCAAGTGTTACAAATAGGAAGTGTTAGGTTTTCCTTTAAGGAGAAGTGAGTCATATAATGTAAGCTTTACTGCACCAATATCTTTGATGCAGAAGTGACTTTGCATCATGGTCCAAATGATTAGAATCTCACCTGCTCAAAGGACATATTTTCCCCATCAGCCATCCATGCCAACGCAGTCACATTTATGTGATTGACACATACAGAATACCATTTCCACTATACAGGATGTGAATCCCCACAGTGCTAGGACTCAAATGAAGGGATGTCTCTTTATTCAGAGCAGGCATTTAATTTGTGAAGGACAATATATTAATGAAGGTCGTATCAGCTAGATAAATGAAATGAACATCATTTGTTGAAGCCCAAATTTATCAAGACGATGCCAATTAAAAGTTAACATCTATTTGGGAAAGATTCCTGAGCCTTCTTTACATAATAACCAATTTCTGTAGCTAGAGAGAGATTCAAAATGGACTCATCACCTTAAGAGCAATGTTGTTAAATTTGAAGAGAATTAAAAGCGGTCGATATGTTTTGTTAGCTAAAATTAACCGTTTGAGTTCCAGAGGGATACACAATGCATTGCAGAGTAATGTGTTGCGTACCCCTCTAGCACTCAAAGAGTCAAACCTAAAGTGTAACTCTCCCTCCAAATAAAATGCCCCCCAAATAATAATAATAATTCGCTAGGATGTTTGTCAGAAGCCGTCATGTGCAGTAAAGACTGCCCAAACGCACAGAATGCTGGGAGCACGGAATTCTGGGAGTTCTGTGCTGGGAGCATTCTGTGCTTTCTGGTAGTCTCTACAGTGCAGTACTGTGTCGGATGCAGGAAGCAGAGCAGGAACGGCCTCTTAACATCCCCCGGACCTTGGCCCGTGTACATGGGCTTTTACACTTATTATTGATATAGTGATAAGCATATAAATAACAGTATTATACAAAATAAGTCCAGTGATGTTAAAGTGAAACTTTCACATAGTAATAAGTCTCCCTTCAATAATTAAACATATGGCGAAAGCATCATGATATGTCTGTTACCTCTCAGAAGTGCCAGATTCTAAAGAAATCTTTAATCATCAGAGACCAGAAGCCAGGCAATAGGGCAGACATCTTGTCTGTGCTCCTGCACTGTCAGTCCCGGTCTCCTCTAAGAAGCATTGCACTGTGCCACAAGGTAACCGGAAAGGACTGACGGCGCAGACGCGCACACGGAACTAACCTGGAGATAAAAGCAGAGATAAAATTAGCACATGCATTTGAATCCATCCCCTAGAGAGTGTGATCACTGGGGTCAGTACATCTAGAGAGTGTTATCAACATAGTACATTTGAAGAGTGTAATCATTGGAGTCAGTACATCTAGAGAGTGTAATCACTGCAATTAGTGCATAGTGTGTCCACTGCAGTCAGTGCATCTAGAGAATATGATCACTGCAGTCAGTGCATCTAGAGAATATGATCACTGCAGTCAGTGCATCTAGAGAATATGATCACTGCAGTCAGTGCATCTAGAGAATATGATCACTGCAGTCAGTGCATTTAGAAAGTGTGATCTCTATAGTCAGTGCAATCACAGCATCTAGAGAGTGTGATACCGTAGTCAGTATATTTAGAGAGTGTGATCACTATAGTCAGTTCATAGTGTAAGCGCTATAATCAGTGCATCTATAGACTGTGCTCACTGCAGCCACTGCAAAAAGAGAGTGTGATAACTGTCAATACACCTAGAGAGTGTGATCACTATAGTCAGTGTATCTCGGGCGTGTGATCATTGTAGTTGGCACATCCCTACAGTCACTACATATAGTGATCACTGCAGTCAACTCATACAGAGAACTTGATAATAGTGATGAGCGAGCACCCCAATGCTCGGGTGTTCGGGTGCTCTGACCGAGCGCCCCCGGAGGCTCGAGTGCTCGGCCGAGCACCCGAGCCCCATTGAAGTCAATGGGAGGACTCGAGCATTACACCAGGCACCCCCTGCTCTGATGAGGGGAGGGTGCCTGGTCCATAGGAAAAGGGCAGAAAAGGATGGAAACACCACAGAAATGGTTCAGGGACAGCATAGGGAGGATGTCTGGATGCATCTTGGACTCCAACATCGCTGCTGGGAACGATCTTTCGCCCGTAGTACGCCATTTTTACAGACTGACCGTAAAACATACAAAAAGGAAAATAAAAACGACTTTAGGCGAAAAATTGTTACCAAACAATATTTGCTGTATATTTACTTGTATATCATCTGCAAATTATCCCAAAAATTTCCTTGATTTTCTGAAGTGAGGCCATGATTAAGAGGGAAACGTGCGCAGAGGCAAATTATCCCAAAAATTTCCTTGATTTTCTGAAGTGAGGCCATGATTAAGAGGGAAACGTGCGCAGAGGCAAATTATCCCAAAAATTTCCTTGATTTTCTGAAGTGAGGCCATGATTAAGAGGGAAACGTGCGCAGAGGCAAATTCTCCCAAAAACTTCCTTGATTTTCTGAAGTGAGGCCATGATTAAGAGGGAAACGTGCGCAGAGGCAAATTCTCCCAAAAATTTCCTTGATTTTATTGAACTGAGGCCATGATTAAGAGGGAAACATGCGCAGAGGCAAATTCTCCCAAAAATTTCCTTGATTTTATTGAACTGAGGCCATGATTAAGAGGGAAACATGCGCTGAGCTGACCATCTAAAACATTATGGGTGAGGGTCTGCTGCAGAGCTGACCATCCTAAACATTATATGCGAAGGCCCGCTAGTGAGCTGACGCTATAAAACATTATATGAGAGGGCCCGTTAGAGAGCTGACCCAATAAAACATTATATGAGAAGGCCCGCTGGTGAGCTGACCTATATAAAAATTGTCAAACAGGGCCCGCTGGTGAGCTGGCCCTATATAAAAATTATATCACAGGGCCCGCTGGTGAGCTGGCCCTATATAAAAATTATAGCACAGGGCATATGGAAGAGGAGGAGGAGGATGAGAAGATTAAGAGTCAACCATATACCCGTTTTTTAGGTGGAAGGGGTGAATGGGAATACATTGTAAATAACATATATAAAGTGAGTTTATGTTCCCCCGGGGCTTTCCTCCAGTGGAGTGGAGAAGTCAGGGGAAATCCAGGCCTTGTTCATTTTTATAAGTGTCAACCTATCAGCATTGTCGGTGGAAAGGCGGATACGCTTATCTGTTATGATGCCACCAGCAGCACTAAATACCCGCTCAGACAGAACGCTGGCGGCAGGGCAGGCCAGCACCTCCAAGGCGTAGAGTGCCAGTTCATACCACGTGTCCAGCTTGGACACCCAGTAGTTGTAAGGCACAGAGGGATCATTGAGGACGCTGACACAGTCTGCTACGTACTCCTTCACCATCTTCCAAAACTTTTCCCTCCTTGTGACACTAGGCTGCGCATCAGGGTGAGGGTGCTGGCGGGGTGTCATGAAGGTGTCCCACGCCTTGGAGAGTGTTGCCCTGCCTTTGTCGGAACTGCTGTGTGCTCCCCTTTTCTCCCCTTCTCGGTTGGCCAAGGTAGCACGTACTCTGCCGCCAGCGTTGTCAGATGGAAAATTTTGGAGCAATTTTTCAACAAGAACCTTCTGGTATTGCACCATTTTGCTTGTCCTCTCCACCGGAGGAATGAGAGATGAGAAATTCTTTTTGTAGCGGGGGTCCAAAAGGGTGAACACCCAGTAATCCGTGTTGTCTAAAATGCGTACAACGCGTGGGTCACGGGAAAGGCAGCCTAACATAAAGTCAGCCATGTGTGCCAGAGTACCAACAGGCAAGATTTCGCTGTCCTCACCAGGAGGATGACTCTCAATATCCTCATCCTCTTCCTCCTCTTCTGCCCACCCACGCTGAAGAGATGGAATTAAAGTTCCATGGCTACCCTCTGTAGCGGAGGCAACCGTGTCTTCCTCCTCCTCCTCCTCCTCCGCCTCCTCCAATTGTCGCTGAGAAGACGAAGTGAGGGTGCTCTGGCTATCACCTTGTGTAAGCTCTTCCTCCCCCATTTCCACCTCTTCCACATGCAAAGCGTCGGTTTTAATTGTGAGCAGCGAGCGTTTCAGTAGACACAGAAGTGGGATGGTTACACTGATAATAGCGTTATCGCCGCTCACCATCTGTGTCGATTCCTCAAAATTGCGTAAAACCTCGCAGAGGTCTGACATCCATTCCCACTCCTCACTTCTGATTACAGGAAGTTGAACGGAGAGGCGACGACTGTGTAACAGCTGGTACTCCACTACTGCCCTCTGCTGCTCACAAAGCCGGGCCAACATGTGGAAGGTGGAGTTCCAGCGCGTGCTCACGTCACACAGCAGCCGGTGAGCTGGCAATTGTAAGCGCTGCTGCAGCTTCAACAGGCCGGCCGAAGCTGTAGATGACTTACGGAAATGTGCACACACGCGGCGCACCTTGGTCAAGAGATCATGCACATTGGGGTAGGTTTTTAGAAATCGCTGAACCACTAAATTAAATACATGCGCTAGGCATGGTACGTGTGTGAGCTTGCCGAGCTCCAAAGCCGCCACCAAGTTACGCCCATTATCACACACAACCATGCCTGGTTGCAGGTTGAGTGGCGAGAGCCACTGCTCGGTCTGGTGACTAATCCCCTGCAACAGCTCTGAGGCCGTGTGCTGTTTGTCCCCAAGGCAGATCAGCTTCAGCACGGCCTGTTGACGCTTCCCCACTGCAGTGCTACACTGCTTCCAGCTACTGGCTGATGGGGGAGTGGCGCTGCGTGTAGAGAATTCGGAGGTGGAAACGGAGGAGGAGGAGCCAATAACGTAGGTGCTGGCGGAAACCCTGATGGAGGTAGGGCCCGCAATCCTCGGCGTGGGTAGCACCCGTGCCATCCCAGGGTCCGAGTCGCTCCCAGCCTCCACGACATTCACCCAGTGTGCCGTCAGGGAAATGTAGCGTCCCTGGCCACAAGCACTTGTCCATGTGTCAGTCGTTAAGTGGACCTTCCCAGTAACTGCGTTGGTCAGGGCACGGGTGATGTTACGGGACACATGGTGGTGTAATGCGGGGATGGCACACCGGGAAAAGTAGTGGCGGCTGGGGACCGCGTACCGAGGGACAGCTGCTGCCATCAGGCTGCGGAAGGACTCAGTGTCCACAAGCCTAAATGGCAGCATTTCGATGGCTAGTAATTTGGAAAGGTGTGAGGTTAGTGCTATGGCCTGTGGGTGGGTGGCTGGGTATTTTCTCTTGCGCTCAAATGCCTGGGGTAACGACATTTGGACGCTGTGCTGGGACAGGGAAGTGGATGTGGTCGCTGATGGTGCTTCAGATGGTACAGGTGCAGGGCGGGAGGTATGCGGGCCTGCGCCTTCGACAGGCGATTGGCCGGCACCGAAAACAGGGGAAGAGGAGGCAGTGGTGTGGCCTGCAGACACAGATGGGCGATCCAGGCGTTCCTCCCACTTATTACGGTGCTTGGATGCCATGTGTCGGATCATGCTGGTGGTGGTGAGGTTTCTAGTGTTCATGCCTCGGCTCATTCTGGTGTGGCACAGGTTGCAAACTACAATTCTTTTGTCGTCCGCACTTTCCTTAAAAAAACGCCATACCGCGGAACACCTACCCTTTGGCAAGGTAGATTTACGCAAGGGGGTGCTCCGTGGAACATTTGCGGGCCGGTTTGGTGCGGTCCGCCTTCTTTCTGTAGCCACACCACTGCCTCTTCCAGCCTGTTGCGGTGCTGCAGATGGCTCACCCTCAGGACTGCTGTCATCGCTCGGCTCTACACCTTCCCAGGTGGGGTCAGTCACCTCATCGTCCACCAAGTCCTCCTCCACTTCCTCACTCTGATCATCCTCCTCATGTCTTGATCCCACCACATACTCAGTCATTGACAACTGTATAACATACTCCTCAACAAGGTCTTGAGACGGTAATAGTGGTTGATTTAATGGCAACTGTGTCTCATCATCATCATCATCATCCACTACTTCCTTTGACCTTAAATGCCGTTCACATCTGTCATCTTCTTGTGATTGGGTACCCTCTAGAGGTTGTGAATCAGGGCACAAGATGTCATGTTCCTCTGCAAGCGTGCTTGGAGAGAGGGTCAAATGAAGGATTGGTGATGAGACGAGCTCCTCACTATATCCCAGTGTGGGATCACTTCTTTGACCAGACCGTGTATGGTGGGAGGAAGGATGATCAGAGTGAGGATTATGTTGACCAGACTCTTGGCTACTGAGAGTGGACTTGGTGGAAGACAGGGTGGTGCTTAACCGACTGGAAGCAGTATCAGCTGACATCCAACCGACCACCTGTTCGCAGTGGTCGGACCTCGAGAGTGATGTCCTGCGACGCCCTGTGAAATGAGACATGAAGCTAGGTATGGTGGATGTCTTTCTTTCTTGTGCTCTGGCACCAGGCACAGTTTCTCCGCGTCCTGACCCGCGCCCTGAACTATCAGGATCACGTCCACTTCCCCGTCCCTTTTTACCCGCCTTCTTCATCTTACACGGAATATGTGACTTTAATATTTGAGTTTGAAAACTTAACAGTATTTCTTCCTATTCTGCAACTGTGCAGAGTACACAGAATAGGCTGCTAAACTGCGGTGACACACACTGAATGGAATATGTGACTTTAATATTTGAGTTTGAAAACTTAACAGTATTTCTTCCTATTCTGCAACTGTGCAGAGTACACAGAATAGGCTGCTAAACTGCGGTGACACACACTGAATGGAATATGTGACTTTAATATTTGAGTTTGAAAACTTAACAGTATTTCTTCCTATTCTGCAACTGTGCAGAGTACACAGAATAGGCTGCTAAACTGCGGTGACGCACACTGAATGGAATATGTGACTTTAATATTTGAGTTTGAAAACTTAACAGTATTTCTTCCTATTCTGCAACTGTGCAGAGTACACAGAATAGGCTGCTAAACTGCGGTGACGCACACTGAATGGAATATGTGACTTTAATATTTGAGTTTGAAAACTTAACAGTATTTCTTCCTATTCTGCAACTGTGCAGAGTACACAGAATAGGCTGCTAAACTGCGGTGACGAACACAGAATGGAATATGTGACTTTAATATTTGAGTTTGAAAACTTAACAGTATTTCTTCCTATTCTGCAACTGTGCAGAGTACACAAAATAGGCTGCTAAACTGCGGTGACGCACACTGAATGGAATATGTGACTTTAATATTTGAGTTTGAAAACTTAACAGTATTTCTTCCTATTCTGCAACTGTGCAGAGTACACAGAATAGGCTGCTAAACTGCGGTGACACACACTGAATGGAATATGTGACTTTAATATTTGAGTTTGAAAACTTAACAGTATTTCTTCCTATTCTGCAACTGTGCAGAGTACACAGAATAGGCTGCTAAACTGCGGTGACGAACACAGAATGGAATATGTGACTTTAATATTTGAGTTTGAAAACTTAACAGTATTTCTTCCTATTCTGCAACTGTGCAGAGTACACAGAATAGGCTGCTAAACTGCGGTGACGCACACAGAATGGAATATGTGACTTTAATATTTGAGTTTGAAAACTTAACAGTATTTCTTCCTATTCTGCAACTGTGCAGAGTACACAGAATAGGCTGCTAAACTGCGGTGACGAACACAGAATGGAATATGTGACTTTAATATTTGAGTTTGAAAACTTAACAGTATTTCTTCCTATTCTGCAACTCTGCACAGTACACAGAATGTGCTGCTACACTGCGGCGAAGCACACTGAATGGAATATGTGACTTTGATATTTTAGTTTGAAGACTTAACAGTATTTCTTCCTATTCTGCAACTCTGCACAGTACACAGAATGTGCTGCTAAACTGCGGCGAAGCACACTGAATGGAATATGTGACTTTGATATTTTAGTTTGAAGACTTAACAGTATTTCTTCCTATTCTGCAACTCTGCACAGTACACAGAATGTGCTGCTAAACTGCGGCGAAGCACACTGAATGGAATATGTGACTTTGATATTTTAGTTTGAAGACTTAACAGTATTTCTTCCTATTCTGCAACTCTGCACAGTACACAGAATGTGCTGCTACACTGCGGCGAAGCACACTGAATGGAATATGTGACTTTGATATTTTAGTTTGAAGACTTAACAGAATGTGCTCTAATCTGCAACTTTGCACACTAAACAGAATGTGCTCTAATCTGCAACTTTGCACACTAAACAGAATGTGCTCTAATCTGCAACTTTGCACACTAAACAGAATGTGCTCTAATCTGCAACTTTGCACACTAAACAGAATATATGTTTTTTTTTTTTTTTTTTTTTTTTTCCCCCCACACAAAATAACCTGCTGCCCCCACACACAGTAGTCCTAAAAAGGACTTTTGGTTCTTTTTTTTTCACAATCGCTTTTTTTCTCCCGACACTGACTTTCCCTTCCTATCCTCATCTCTCCCTGGCTAAGACTGAGCCGAACTCGCTGGTCAGGTGCTATACAGCACCCGACCACGGGTTCTGGCCAGCCAATCAGTGTAATGCCAGCAGCCAACATGGCTGCTGGCATTACACTGATGTCAGAGCCTCCCTGCACGTTTATTGGCTGCGCAGCAGCCGCAAAACGTGCGGGGAGGAGACCCGAACATGGCGGGCGAGCACATGCGGTACTCGTACGAGTACCGCCATGTGCCGAGCAGAGCGATGCTCGAGCCGATCCGAGCATCGGCCGAGCATGCTCGCTCAACACTACTTGATAACATATTCAGTCCATCCAGGGAGTTAGATCACTGTAATCAGGCAACCTAGTGGAAGCGATCACTACAGTCAGCGCATCTAGAGCAGTGGTTCTCAACCTGTGCCCTCAGTGGTTACTAGCAGGCCAGGATTTTAGAATTTTCTTGTAAGAGCACAGGTGAGTTAATCAATGTGACTGAGCATTTGATCACCGCACTTGTGTTCTAACAGGGAAATTCCTAAGTCCTGGCCTGTTAATGGCCACCGGGGGCCACGGGTTGAGAACCTCTCATCTAGAGAGTGTGGTCACTCTAGTCAGTGCCTCTAGAGCATGTGATCCCATAGCATCAGCAGGGCCGGATTTACATCTCAGGCGCCCCTAGGCATAACACCCTCTGGCGCCCATAGCCCCATCTTTGCCCCTCCCATAACCACACCCCTTACTTAGCCACACACTCTTGTGGCCAAACCCACTTTTAGATTTATTTTTCACAGTATTGTGGCAATTTTCCAGAGATAGATGAAAATGTTATAGATAGGGATGGGGTATATACAGATGGCATAAATGACCTTTACTAGTGATATAGTCTGCCTTTCTTCATGTTTGCGACCCAAGTAATGGGAAGGCACAGGTACCAAAGATCAACCCAATATATATGTGGTGTTTTATATGGTGATTGACTCTGTTTAGTGGTCCTATTCATTGTGAGTATGATGACATCTGGTGGTTTCTCAGCATTTACATTAAGGAGC
Source organism: Rhinophrynus dorsalis (assembly GCA_037306005.1). NCBI lineage: Eukaryota > Metazoa > Chordata > Amphibia > Anura > Rhinophrynidae > Rhinophrynus > Rhinophrynus dorsalis. Next base: position 478,593,477 of record CM074722.1, read on the forward strand.
CCCCCATCTATTTGTTGGCTGGAACAAGGCATGCAATTATTTGCAAGTTGTATATATATATTTTTTGTAAAGTAAATGTTGTGTGGAGCTCCAAACAGTATACATAATATCTGGGTTGCTATTATTTATTAAAAAATATAAAACCAATATAAAAATGAGATAATCTATCCTCTACTACCTAAGTTTTCTATATAATTTATATCACCAATGGATTATATCAATAATAATACAATTCATAGCACACTCTTAAAGGTATATATATGATTAATCAATGGCTTGGCTCACCCGAGCATCAGTGTATTGGTCAAATAAAACAAATATTTTTTTTTTTCGATTCATGTTTAGGTTTTATTTGACCAATACACTGATGCTTGGGCAGGTCAAGCTGCGGACCGACTGCCATTGATAAATAAAATATATACCTTTAAGAGTGTGCTATACTTTGTATTATTATTGATATAATCCATTGGTGATCTATTATATAGAGAATTTAGGTAGTAGATGATAAATTTCCTCATTTTTATATTTTTTTACTAAATAACTGCAAGCCAGAAATGTGTCATCCAATTCTTATATAATAATATACTGTTTGGTGCTTCACACAACATTTATTTACAATTTGTTTCGTTTTGTTCTTGTAGGTGAGGAATTTAGGGCTCGATTCAAATGTTGGCGTCGCCAGAAAAAACTGGAGACGCTGGTTTTAACGTCAATTGAGCAATGCAAATGTTCTACTAGAAACAAGCGACGCCAGTTCTGAAACAGACATCGCCTGTCGCCAGAACAGCAAGATCTCACCCATAGAGGATAATGTACAAGCGACGCCAAAAGCTATTCAAATGTTGGAGTTAGGGCTAACTCGCGTTAAATTGCAACATTTCTCTCCAGAAATCTAACGCCTATTTTTTTTGGCGAATAGCACAGGAGGCAGTGTTAAAAAACCCACGTCTCCAGTTCTGAACAGCATTCTCTGTGCTTTTCCCTACCCAGCTACTAGGGGAACACAGAGATGGCTTTCAGCACCATGGACAGCTTTGAATGCCATAGGGATGTGCACTGCTCACCCCTGTGGCATTCAAAGGGTTACAATAAAGAAAACTAGTACACCAAGCACTACACAATGCCCCCTTCCACACACCCCTTAATATGTCACATATATTGCATATATGGGACATACTAACCCCATCCACATCCACCTCATGGACTTCCATGTAGTGGACAAATCTGTCTTTTACTCCACAATCAACCCTTTGATTACCAGAGAGGTAGGAAAGCATTGCATAGCATGTCTCCCAGCCCTCTGGTTCCCAAAGGGTTATTAGGCAAGGTATGCCTGTATGTGTGTGAGTGGGTGTGTTACATACATTGTCTATATATATAAAAGAAGACTTTGTGCCTGGCAAAACACACCCAGGGGCGGCAGTAAAAAGGATTACTGCTGCCATTGGGTGATTCTGTGGGAGTGTGATTTTTGGCCTGCCCCCACTATCCAGCCCGCCCACCACTATCTAAGGCTGAAAAAAAAAATGGCTGCCACACACTCCTACACCACAGACACATGCACATGCCCTCCCACACACACACTAGCAGACACATACACACATACACACACACGCACGCTGAGGATGATGGGAACAATGTTCAAGCTACAGCTGGAAGGCCATGGTCCAATCTGTATTATGCAGCTTCTTCATTCCCTGTCTTTGAGCCTACACAGCTCTGCTAATTACTACAAGTGAGCTGATTTCTAAACAATCAGCAGGAGGATACTGGCTTGCTGAGAAAGTGGAAACAACGGCAGAGAGGTGATCAGGCAGTGCAGAGCAAGGCTTCAGCTGAGCTGGTAAATGGCAGAGACATGGATGTGACTGTATTTATATATTGCACAAAGAGAGAGAAAGAGAGCAGGTTGTTTGTCAGTCTGTCTGTAAGTAGAGGTGCCAGTTCCTGCAATCATCTCCATGCTGTACATAGCTCACTGTATAGCATGTATGACAAACTATTTATATATGGTCTGGCATTGTATAGTATACAGTCTGTGTATAAGGACTGGCACTATACAGTATAGGAGGGACAGTCCCTGTTTGACACCCAAATCCCTCTGCTCCTCTATTTAGGAGATCACACGGTGTGATGTATATACAGTAGGCTGACCAGACCTCACCTTTAACCGGGGACACATAGGAAATAGGCATATTTCAGGAGTGTACCAAAATCAAAGCAGCCCTGCAGTATGCATTTTTCATATGTGTCACTGGTTAAAGGTGAGGTCTGGTCAGCCTAATGTACAAGTGTATCAGATTGCTCCACATCAGTAAAACCCACGGTAATGTGGGTATAAACTTCTGTATATATCTGTTAAATTGGTCTGTGTAAAAAAATACTTTCATCTTCTTCTAAATCATTCACTTACAGAAAGAGTAACTTAACCATTTCAGTGCCAGAGGAGATGCAATGCATTGCTTACCCCCTGGCACTCAAAGGGTTAAAAATTCTCTACAATGGTCTGGCACTGTATAGCAGTGGTTCTCAATCTGTGCCCTCAGTGGCTATTAACAGGCCAGGATTTTAGAATTTCCTTTTAAGAGCACAGGTGAGTTAATCAATATGACTGAGCCTCTGATCAACACACTTGTGTTCTAGCAGTGAAATTCCTAAGTCCTGGCCTGTTAGTGGCCACTGAGGGCATGGGCTGAGAACCTCTGCTGTATAGTATACAGTCTGCATGTGTCTGTGTATAAGGACTGGCACTATACAGTATAGGAGGGACAGTCCCTGTTTGACACCCAAATCCCTCTGCTCCTCTATTTAGGAGATCACATTGTGTGGTGTATATACCAGTGTATCAGATTGCTCCACATCAATAAAACCCACAGTAATGTGGGAATAAACTTCTGTATATATCTGTTATAGTCTGTGTAAAAAAAATACTTTCATCTTCTTCTAAATCATTCACTTACAGAAAGAGTAACTTAACAATTTCAATGCCAGAGGGGATGCAATGCATTGCTTACCCCCTGGCACTCAAAGGGTTAAAAATTCTCTAAAATACACCACCAGCCACGCCCCCAGTAACACCACCGAAAACACAAGTGTCCCTCTTTGGCCATATGAAATGTTGGGAGGTATGTTACTTACACTGCTCACACTGTATGTATTTATGTTCTGATTTGCAGCTGTGTGTCACTGTTTGTGTTGTCAGTGCATGTGTGTGTATATGTGTGTGTTGCATGTGTCTCTGTCTATCACTGTGTGTACCTTTCTGACACGTACACCCTACGCTATAATTCACTATCATAACATTTATTTAAAAAAAAAGAAACATTTCCTGCATAACATGACGGGCAACGCCGTCCCAAACTGCTAGTATAATATAAATACTATCATGAAACGTAGATTGACTTAGATCCATTCATTTGTAATGCCCACCACCTGTGTCCCATTGCTATCATTATTTTTGCTCCACTCTCCTTCCAATGCAGAGTGAAGCAAACACACAAATAACAATGGGACACAGTAAGTAGGACATTATTAACCCCTTGAGTGCCAGAGTGGTATGCAACGCATTGCCAAGGCGTGCGCTGCATTCCACACTGGCACTCAAAGGGTTAAAATACAATTAAGGAAGCAGGCTGCACTCTGACTGCAGCGCTTCCCTTCATTCATAAAAGTGCCATTGCTACGGGTGGCTGTGAAGCCCGCAGCATAAGAAAAGGCTGGGGACAAGAGAGACATCGGAGGAAGCGGGTGGCAGGCTTGTATTTGATGCCCGCTTCCTCCAATACCTCTCCTCTCCTCACACGTCGCCATTGTCCCCTGCCTGGCGTCGCCTATTCTAAAATTCGCAGACGCGTTGGCACAATGCCAACGCGTGAGGAGAGGAGAGATATTGGAGGAAGCGGGCACAAGGGAATACCCAAATAAAAAAAAAACATATGTCCAGCATCAGGTACCACTTTGTCAATGGCAATGAGGAGGAATAGTGCTTCAAATGTCCCATACACACATCCCCCCAAAAATGTGTAAAGTCAATATTACCAATCACCAGTGCAGAACATAGCAACATGGGAAAAGTGATGCATCCTGAGCTGGTGCACATGGGGCATCAACATCACATGACACCCTCATACCTCCCAAGTGTCCCTTCTTAGGAGGGACAGTCCCTCTTGGAGATCCAAATCCCTCTGTCCCTCTTTTCTACCCTTTTGTCCCACTTTTTCGGACATCAGAATGAGTGATGTGTATTACATTGGTCCACAGCAATAAAACATACATAAATGTGTTGTTAATTGTCAGTATATGTGTTTATCCAGTAATATGGGCAACTAAAATACTTTGTTCTTTTCCTAAATCATCCATCAGTTAAACAAAGAGGTGCAGATGGGTCAAGAAATAACTTAAATATTCTTGGCAATGCCTCACCTACCAGACGTGCCCCCAGAAACGCCACCTAAAACAGAAGTGTCCCTCTTTCGCCATTTGAAATGTTGGGAGGAATGCACCCTGGTTGGGAACCACCGCCCTACACAGACAAACCATAAGAATCAAGCAACCCAACAGGGACCAGGGGAACACAAAGCAGCACAACATAAGCCATCCAAAATCACCTCCGAACAACAGGGGTTAACACACAACACCACATGCACATCTGTCACTCCAACAACATGTCAAGCTCACCTATGTAACCTCAGCAGTCCATGGAGACGAAACACACACCTGGCAGGTACATACCACTTACAACACATCACACCCCTAACCACACACCAGAAAATAATTACCTGGATAACACACACCTTACCATTAGTCCATCATAACCCACATGACTGTTCATGGACAACACACCATATATATATATATATATATATATATATATATATATATATATATATATATATAAATATTTATATGAGAGAGAGAAAGAAAATATGATGGCAAAGGAATAGCATGACTGTTGTGTTCATAGTGCACCTTCAATCTTGTTTCCACCCTCTGCAGGCATCCAGGCCATGATTTAATATGGTCCAGAAGTTTGTTCCGGTGACATGTTTACTCCACATCCATGAGGATCATCTGTTTGTTAGTGTTGATATCAATAAAACATATGATCGTATATAACTATCTATCTTGTGTCATTGATTACTTCTCCCTCTTCATGTTCTTTGAAAAGATGATAGTAATACATTGAATGTTTGAAAATCCATGCAGTAGAGTTTATCACCCTGAGTGAAACAAGTGATCTCCCACTGCTGACAGGTGTGGAATTCAAAAGTTGTTCCAACTCCAAGTTTACATTCATAGATTGAATATCCCAGTGGCCTGAAAGTGTCAAATGGCACTGTTACTACACCATCCAATGGACAGCTCCGGTCCCTGCACCATGGATCCCCATAGGATGATGTAGTCACAGTGCCATTTGACACCTTCAGGCCACTGGGATATTTGTTATATGACTTCAAGTGTTGAGCTGGGAAAACCTTGGAATGAAACACCTTTCAGCAGTGGTTGTTCCCTTTTTCAATCAGGGGGGTGAACCCAACTACATATGTTTGGACACATCCTAAGCATTACTATCCCCTTAATTGTGATCATGTGGTTTATCTGTTGAGATATCTAATGTGTTCATGTTGTTTAAGTTCAAGTCACATCATGGAACAACACCCTGATGTTGTTCGGCTTTCAGATGTCTGTGAGTTGAACTTGGACAAACATGTCTGATTGTGATGTGTGTGTTCACCCTGCTGTAAAAGCTTGTGACACCATTCATTGTGCATGAGTTGTGTTCAATGCATAGCTTTGCAATGCATTGGAGACAACTCTGCCCCTCTAACTGTATCATCTGAATAAAACACAGACATTGATATGTTCTCAAGCAACAACTGCACATTTATTTTCTTTTTTTGGGGTGTGCTTTGGGCGGGGCTGCAGGGGTGGCTTCCTGCACTTGATGCCGTGAGGCTCTAGTGGTTCTGGGGGCTGGGGGTGCCACTGGTGGAGTGCTGGCAGGGGTTGAGGCACTGGAACTGGAGGCCTGGGCCTGGCGGATGGTCTCCAGCCTGTTACTCTCACGGAGCTCAGCAACCACCTGGTCAATTGAAGCTGTCACCCTGTTGGTGTGGGTGACCAGGTGGTTGCTGAGAGTAACGTGATGGGCCTCCAGTGCCCTCATGCTGTCCAGGAGGTGTGCCATATGTTGCTCAAGCCTGTTGAGTGAGCAGGCACACCTCCTGGCCACCCTGAGTTGCCTCCTTTGGAGTACCAGACACTCCTGATCCATCACCATGGTGTTGTCAGGAGTGTGTGGTGTGGAGGGGGAACGGGACAGTGGTGGGGATGCCCTCTGGCTGTCCTGTGGCTCCACCACAGGTGTTGGGGGAGATGGGGTGGACCCATGGGTCCGGATGTGGAGGGAGCATGGGGAGCCCATCACTGCATCCCCAGATGAGTGACCCCCTGGGGATGTCACAACTGCCATATGTGTGGCTAGCATGGTTTGTGGGGGTGTTGTGTGTTGGGGCGGGGATGGTGTGGTGACCACCACCAGGGCCTGTGGCCGTTGTGGCTGGCCAATGAGGCCAAAGTGTTCATAGTCCATAGGCCACTGGCTACTGTCCCGCGGTTGTGGCCTGGTGGCTGCCTGCAGTGGCCCATGCTGTGGCATCCCCACGATGTCGGGCATCCGGTGCCTCCCCATGGCTGTCGGCACATCCTGCAGGGGAGTGTACCGGTGCTGGACTGTGGGAGGTGGGGCCTGGGGGCCATGCTGTGGCCACTGCTGCTGCTGCTGCTGCTGGTGGGGTGAAGCCTGGGGGCCATGCTGTGGCCACTGCTGCTGCTGCTGCTGCTGGTGGGGTGAAGCCTGGGGGCCATGGTATGGCCACTGCTGCTGCTGCTGCTGCTGCTGGTGGGGTGAAGCCTGGGGGCCATGGTATGGCCACTGCTGCTGGTGGTGCGGTGGGCCTTGGGGGCCATGCTGGGGCCACTGCTGCTGCCACTGCTGCTGGTGGTGCGGTGGGCCTTGGGGGCCATGCTGGGGCCACTGCTGCTGCCACTGCTGCTGGTGGTGCGGTGGGCCTTGGGGGCCATGCTGGGGCCACTGCTGCTGCCACTGCTGCTGGTGGTGCGGTGGGCCTTGGGGGCCATGCTGGGGCCACTGCTGCTGCCACTGCTGCTGGTGTGGTGGTGGTGGTGGTGGTGCACTGGAGGTGCTGGCCTCCTCAGTGGAGGAACCTCCTGTGTCCTCTGCTCCTGCTGTCTGGTGTGCTGTGTGGGGAAATGACATGATGTAATCAGTGATGTGAACTATGACAGGAGTGCTGCAAGACTATTACACTGACACGCAAACCGTTGAGTGGCAGGATGGTAGCCATTGCATTTCTTTGCAATGCATTGGTTACCATCCTAACACACTTTGCTAGGTTTGACGTGATCACATACATTGATTACAGTAACCTGCAGTGATGTGATTTGGTCATCATGTGTATCCTGAGCAATGGGGATGGCAAGGCATATACCTCCTTGCTATCCCCATTCATCAGGATCCATGTGGTGAGCAACACTGAACCATCACACCTTGAGTGACACAAACCCACTGCACATTCTTCACCTAGGCCTCAACAGCAAACACACCAGGACCTCTAAACACAGCAATGCACCAGTGAGGACCTATGACTACAGAGGCCAATCAATCAGTAAATGATGTCGGCAGCAGGAATAACCACACCAAGCACACCAACCAACATGATCTGTGGAACCCAGGAACCCAAACAGCTGGAGGACACACAAACACACCCCAGGACCGCTAAAATCCTAACACACAGCAAACAAGTGCATTGTTAGAATGTACTATTGGAGGTTGTTTCTACCTTTTCACATGTTTGTTATGCTATGGAGCCTAAGCACTGGTATGTCACGTGTTGTTTAGATCTCAGTGCACTGGCTCCACAGAACAACACAGGGATTTCAGGTGTGATGACACTGCAGTTGTCATGTACACATTGTCACCTCTTTCTGACATCCTAGTGAATGCCCCCCCCCCCATCATGGTTGAGTCCTGTGGATCACATATGTCCTGCAGAGTGGGGATGGCGGGGAATGCCCCCTGGCCATCCCCACTCTGCAGGCTACATATGATGCAGAAAGCTGAACCTTGACTATTCCACTTAGACTAACTACCTACATGTACAACGTCTAGCCCTGACATGCAGTAACAATACAATAGGAAACACACCAAGTCCCCTCCTTGCTATTCTCCGGTAACCCATTGGGTGCCAAGGGACTAGCCAATGTATTGTCAACCAACGAATTACTTATCCCTGTGGCATTCAAGGGGTTGTGTGCTGACCTCTTTGTCACTATGTGTATGACATTGTGATACACATAACAGTTGGATCTGTGACTGACACATGACATTGTGCATTGTTTTTGTGCTGTGCATGATGTCGTTTTGGACAGCATAAAGGGGGTTCAACAGGGACTTGACCATTACCATTCAGGCTAGGTTGGTCATGTATTCTGTCCTTGTTTGACGTCCCTCCAAGCTGTGTGACTGAATTGTGTTGTGTAATGCTGTCCATGTGTCACTGTGTTGGCCTCTGCCTGGTGGGTGTCAGGATTGGTGTGATGTGTGTGTGTGGGTCTTGATGCACTTACCAGTGGTCTGGAGGCTACTTTCATCCCCGGTGTCACTCCATCCAGGGATCCCACACACCATGATGGAGGAGATGGTCTGACGCACAGCCTCCTCCCACTGGCTGTATTCCACCCGCAGGGGAGGACCACCCCCTGTGCCAGCAGCGTGCAAGGCCTGCTCGCCCATCTTCTTCTTCACCTTCATAATGGGAGACAAAAATGGGAAAAGGGTTGAACTAGATGTATACAGGTCTTTTCTCAACATTGATTACTGTGTTGCTATGTTACTGTCTTACCTTAGCCTTGCAGTCTGCCCATCTTTTCTTCACAGAATCCAACGTCCGGCTGCGGCAGGACACTGCATTCACAGCAGCCACAACCTCCTTCCAGGCTGCCTTCCTCTTTGCTGACAGGCCAGCTTTAGGCCCCTTGGGGAAGAGGTACCTGTAGTGGGCAACCACAGCCTCACAGAGGACCAGGTTTTCCTCCTCTGTGTATTTGGGCTCTCTAAACCTCTCCTCCTCCTCACCCCCAGAGGTTGGTTGAGAGCCCTGGCTGTGGCTCCCCAGACCTGCCTGCACTGGCCCTGTCTGTGTGTGGTGCAGGGGGACTACCCCTCGTCCCACTGTGTCTGCCCCTGCACTAGATGTGCCTGGTCTTGGGTGGCTGCCCCTCCGCCCCAGAGATCTCCCTCTCCCTCCCCTACCCTGACCAGGGTTGCCCCCCTGAATCTCCTCCTCCTCTCCTCCTACACTCCCCACCCCTCTCTTCTCTCCTCTCCTCTCCATCTCTCTCACCCACTCACACCCAGGCACTCACTCAGGCCCTCACACACTCACTCACTCTCTGTCACTCACTTGCACTCACAGACTCACACTGTCAAAATAAAGAAAAAAAGTGTGTGTGTGTTTTACAAAAAAAAAAATGGGCTATGTGTATGTGTGTATGTGTGTTTGGATGCGTGTATTTGTATGTTCAAAAGTGTATTGTGTCGCTTTGTGTGCTGCCAAACTCTCCTTCTACCTGTCTGTGTGTGTGCGCCGCCTAAACTCCCTTTCTCTGAAAAACTAACCTCCGCTCCTTGGGTCCTGATATCTAGCTCTTGGGAACTCGATAACAGACAAAGGTGCGTAGGTGATTTTGGGTCTATTTATAGTTTATTCGACTCAACTTGATACTTTGGGGTGCTGTGATTGGCTGAGACTGGGTCACGTTGGACGTTTCGCGTGTTTGTTTTTTTTTTGGAGACGTTTCTCGCGTTTATCGTGTATTTGGCGTCGACGATGAGGTCAAATATTTGGCGACTCCAGTTTTGTAGTCTTCGTGTGTTTTGTAGGCCGTCGCTCGTTAACTCTTCTGGGTAACAAAGATTTGAATCTCACGTTACCTGGTCTTGCTTAACGAGCGAAGGCAGTTTTTTTCTTCACGTTGGTTTTAATGCCAACATTTGAATCGAGCCCTTAGTGAGGAATAGCAAGTATAATCAGATCTAATATATATATATATATATATATATATATATATATATATATATATGTGTGTGTGTGTGTATATTTGGGTGCACAGGGGATTTTCATGAATAAAATTATCAATATATATTTTTTAATAAGTATTGAATGTTAAACTGTACAAAAATAAGGATATGAGCAGTGTACACCACAACTGCCCTTTCCTTGCACAAGGATGACTGGATGGACCCGCTTAAGTTAATTTCGAGCAGCATGCAAGTTTGACAGCCACAACTCCCATGATCCTTTCCTTGACAGCCAAGTAAAATCAGGTATGCAGCACTGGATGGCCCCACTTCAACCAATTACGAGCTGCATGCAAGTTTGACAGCCACAACTCCCATAATCCTTTCCTTGCCTCTATCACAAGGATGATCACCTTATCCAGCACTGTATGATTTGTAACCGAGCGCAGCGGGAGACAGAACCGGCCAACTCTTTGCAGAAGGGATTATGGGAGTTGTGGCTATCAAACTTGCGCGATGTGTGCACCACAGCTGACAGGCAAGTAGCAACAGAGCCAACGCAATGACGATCACGGCGCAGGCGCAAGAGATCATAAGAGGCTGAGAAGCTCGGAGCAAAGAAGCTCAAGCAGTGAGTCACAGGGGGCGGCCCAGGCAGGACGGCACAGGCACCAGCAGCATTCTTAATTTGCTGAACAGCGCCCTCACAGTAAAGTGACGCCGCGCAACATTTGTATTAAAATTTTATGACAATTTGGCATCCAAATTGGGCAGGCTTGTGGGCATGACTGGGCATTGCCAGGCGCCCTTGAAAATCTGGCGCCCTAGGCAAGTGCCTCGTCTGCCTATTGATAAATCCGGCCCTGAGCATCAGACATAGTAAAAATGTGATAATTGCCCTATAAAGTGTAATGCTTATCACACACAAACCTACCATGCTAAAGTGGTCTGTCTTTCCAAATTACATATTGGCATCAGAAACAGTTAAATAATTAAAACAAAATCAATTTTATTTATCAAAATTGATTCTAACAGCAAACCAGTGTTATAAAGGTTACAAAATCAATTCTGCACATAAAAGTAATTAGGGCAAATCTCAGAATCAATTCTGTCCACAGGACAACAGCACAGGTCTCCCAAATAAATTTGATAAATCAACTCTATGGAATGTGAAAGGACTTTGAGAATTTGTGCAAAAATAAACCTAGACCCTAAATTATTAACCTATAATTGATGTGTTGTTTTTTTTTTGGTAAGTAAACATATTGCATTTATTTAACAAAAAATAATTGGGAAATAAGGAACATTCAGAAAATCACATTCACTAAAAAGAACTGGAGGAATAGTGGGACAGATTTTTTGTGTGTTGAGGCTGCCAAATACTTATTTACTAAGATACTTAAATTGGAAATTCTCTTTTCACCGCATGCACCAAGAGGACAGGATTGATAGATTGTCCTCTTCCCCCTCTCTTTTCCTCTCCTCTCACCTCCTTATCTCTTTCTCTTTCTCCCTTCTTCCCCCTTTTTTCTATTTTCTCTATCTTTCTGACTGACTCTAGTTGAAGGTTCCACTCTTGCCTGATGGAAGTCGTTACATTATTTCCTGCTTAGTCGTGGAATCTGTACCTCTTCTTTTCATGTATTTGTATTTGTTCTTATTCTTAATAAAGCTACTTTGAAAACGTAAAAAAAAAAAAAAATGTATTCCATTGGTCTGCGTCTTGTTTCTCTGGCTTCACTTTTGAAATATCGCATTAAAAAGATTGTGAGGCTACATGACGCATTAAGAAAGTTGCTGTGATTAAAAGGGTGATATGAAAATTTCGCCCTGCAAATAAGAGTGAGATTCTCATGTCACCTCATGAATAGTTGATGCTGCTGAAACATGTCAAGTGGGAGAAAAAATTGTTTAATACACAGAGTTGGTAGATGCAAAATACTAAGGATTGGATGTGACTGTGAGAAAGACTGTAAGGCTTCACTATTGAAAATGAAATCCTATACGCAGCTATTATGTCTTAAAGGGATAGTAATACCTAAAATGTAAAAAAAAATATGTTGTAGGGTTTATCCCCCTGAGTAAAACAAGAGTACTCCCACTGCTGAAAGATGTTTCTTTCAAAAGTTATTAATTTTCAAAGTTGAATTTTTTAGGTGCAATATCACAGTGGCCTGAAATTGTACAGTGGCGCTGTTGCTACACGATCCTATGGACAGCTCTGGTCTCAGGACCATAAATCTCCATAGGATGGTGTAGCAACAGCGCCACTGTAAATTTTCAGGCCACTGTGATATTGCACCTAAAAAATTCAACTTTGAAAATTAATAACTTTTGAATGAAACATCTTTCAGCAGTGGGAGTACTCTTGTTTTACTCAGGGGGATAAACCCTACAACATATTTTTTTTTACATTTTAGGTATTACTATCCCTTTAAACAGGAGGAGAGGTGCAAAGGGTTAACACATTTTTCCCATGTTAGTTGCAATTATATTTGCAGATTATGTAATATTAACCAAGGTTGAAACCTACTGTAGAGTCTCCACATGGCATTTTCTTTACACACTAATTACCCAAGTCTGAACAGGAAGTAAAAAAGTCTGGTAAACTCACCCTTTTGATCGAGGGCAGTGAAGATGGGTAAGGATTATGGGAGTTGTAGTGCTATTAAGCCCTGATATGTTTCAGCAGCATCAACCTTTCGTGAGGCGACATGAGAATCTCACCTTATTTGCAGGGCGAGATTGTCATATCCCCCTTTTAATCATAGAGACTGGGGGCAGTCACACAATCTTTTAAATGCGATATTTCAAAAGGATACCGTTTTTCAGTATGTTCTAAGAATAGCCTATTAAAGAAATGGTGTCTGGGGATAGCCGACTTTAAAACAAAAAAATATTAAAGTGCCCACAAATCATTTTTCACATAGCATTAAGCATATTAATACTTGTTTTATCCTTAGTAAGTCTTTGGAGACTCACTGGCAGGCGTCTTGACGTAGAGGAATCTGTGCACTTGTGATTTTTGTCCCTTTCTGTACCTTAAGGTACAATGCAACTCCCCCTTACCAATCATGGAGAAGACAGGGATGGGCAGCGCAGGTGCACAGATGCTTCTTCGGCAAGATGTCTGCTCTGTCGTCTGCCTCTGAGTCTCTGAAGAAGTTGGATTTATAAATAATGCTGGACTTACTAAGGATAATGCAAGTATTAATGTGCTTAACTCTATGTTAAAAACAATTTAGGGGCACTTTAATATTCCACTTAAAGGGATAGTAATACTTAAAATGTAAAAAAAATATGTTGTAGGGTTTATACCCCTGAGTAAAACAAGAGTACTCCCACTGCTGAAAGGTGTTTCATTCAAAAGTTATTAATTTTCAAAGCTGAATTTTTTAGGTGCAATATCACAGTGGCCTGAAATTGTACAGTGGCGCTGTTGCTACACGATCCTATGGACAGCACCATAAATCTCCATAGGATGGTGTAGCAACAGCGCCACTGTACAATTTCAGGCCACTGTGATATTGCACATAAAAAATTAAACTTTGAAAATTAATAACTTTTGAATGAAACATCTTTCAGCAGTGGGAGTACTCTTGTTTTACTCAGGGGGATAAACCCTACAACATATTTTTTTTTACATTTTAAGTATTACTATCCCTTTAATGATGGCAGAGTGTGGAATACAACAATCATACTTTCTTGTAAAAGCCCTAAAGTGCAGACACAGGATTTTTCAGCTAACGTAATTTAAGTATTGTCCCAGAAGGCTACAGAAAGTAGAATATTCCTAATGGAAAATTAACTAAACTAAATGATCTTTTTAAATGTACAGTAAACCCTTTATATGAATAAATTAATCCATCAGCACATCTCCATTGGCTTTAGACACCAATGAAATGGTGACACTTCAAGGTATCCACTACAGAGTATGATCTCAGACACACGCCATTGCCATTAAGCCCATTATGCCTGTCCCATAGTATGAACAGGAATATGGAAAAAATGTATACTATTTCCTTGGCACCTTAATACTTGGCATTAAACAAGAAGCAAAGAAATGCCCCAAAACTCCCATTTCTTTTTGTCTTCACCATTTTTCCCCCTAATGCCACTCTTGACCAGATCATTCAATGAGATCAATGCAATGAGATTCTCTAAGCAGTATCCTTTTTCAGAGGCAGATTTGGCGCAGTGGGCCACTCCTCCAACTGTGGGTCCCCCTGTTTCCAGGTTGGCTATGTCTACTGCCTAGCCTTTGACAGATGCAGCAGGTTTGAAGGGCCCTGTGGAGAAGAAGCTGGATTATATCCTCAGGACCAAGTTTGCAACCACTGGAGTGGCACTGAGACTTATTTTGCCTCTGCCTGGGATAACAGGGCTGTTGCCATATGGGGCAAACAGCTACTGGAGGCCGTCTGTACTGAGATTTCCAAGGAGGATCTGTTGGTTCTTTTGGCCAACATTAAGAAGGCTAACAAAAATGTCTTTGAGGCTCTTTTTGAGGTTGTCAGGTTATCGCTAAAGCCCTAGCTTTTTCTGTTGCTGCTTGACACACTTTGTGGCTTAGGCTTTGATCTGCGGATCGGTCTTCCAAGAAGTCACTGGTTTCCTTATTCTTTCATGGAAAGTCCCTGTTTGGACCTGAATTGAAGCAAATCATTAGGGATGTTACTGTGGACAAGAGCACCTTGTTGCCTCAGATGCCCATCAGACGTCTGACTATGGCAAGGAAACTGCATCTATTTAGTTGCCCCTGCTAAAGAGAGGTGCGATGGCTATAAGGTTCACAGGGCTTACACATGCTCCTTCCTAACTGGCCAAGACGTGGATCCCGGAGAGTGGGAACTCAATCCGGAAGCGTTATGATTGTGCAGGGGTGAATGTGCCAACGATGGATCTCATGGCCACAAGGAAAAACAGGAAAGTTCTGACCTTCTGCTCCTGAAGGAGAGATCCTCTGGTCTTCGCTACGGATGCAATGTAAATTCCGTGGGACTTCCACCTTGCTTATGGCTTTCCTCCAATGCCTCTCATACACAGGGTGCTCAAGAAGATCAGGATAGGTGGTGCAACCGTAATTCTGTTCACTGCTTATTGGGCAGGTGGGCGTAGTTTGTGAACCTGGTCAGTCTTTCCATTCAGGATCCGCTCCACTTTCCTCTCAGGCTGGACCTCCTACTTCAGGGTTACCTGTGGCAGAATGATGTGGAAAAGACGTAATGGACAGCATGGCTGTTGAAGCCCACATCTTGAGGAGAAAAGTGTTCTCCACTGAGGTCGTTTTCACTAAGATTGAGACCCACAAGCCTGCCTCTTCCAAGGCCTATCATAGGGTATGGTCTCTTTTTCATTCATGGTGCATGGACAAATCTGTGTCCCCAGAGGAGTTTGACCTTCCTTTGGTGTTATCCTTTCTCTAGGTCAGAGTGAAAAAAGGACTGAGCTTGAACTCTTTAAAGGTTAAAATTTCAGCTCTTTCTATGTTCTTCCAGAGATGTATTGCCACCATTCCAGATGTCAACATGTTTTTTCATGGGGTGGCCCATGCCATTCCTGACTTTAAAGCTCCCACTCCTCGGTGGGATGTTAATTTGGTTCTGGGAGTTTTGTAGCAGCCTCCTTTTCAGCACCTTGCTTCCATTCTCATTCATTAAGATGGCTTTTCTTTTGGCAGTAGTCTCAGTCAGCAGAGATGCTGAGTTGCAGGCCTTTTCTTGCAAGTCGCTTTTCCTTGTCTTTCATAAGGATAAGGTGGTACATCTAACCTCTCAGAAATTTCTTCCTAAGGTGGTTTCTGAGTTCCACATCACTCAGGAGATTGTTGTGACTTCCTTTTGTCCTGACCCTAAGGCTGACAAGGAGAAGGATCTCTGTTTGTTGGACGTGGTGCCTTAAATTTTATGTGCACCGCACTGAGCCTTTTCAAAAGGCCGACTATCTGTTTGTCATTCCTGAGGGTCCTAGGGGGGTCAAGCTGCTTTGAAGGTCACTGTGGCCTTTTTGATTAAGGCTATCATACGTCAGGTGTATGAGCTCAGAAAGAAATCTGTTCCACATTCCACTAGGTCTGAGGGGGCTTCCTGGGCCTACAAGAATCAGGCCTCGGCTGAGCAGTTGTGGAAAACAGTGACTTGGTCCTCCTTGTACACCTTTACTAAGCATACCGTGTCGATGTTCTGGCTTCGACTGAAGCCAGCTTTGGCCAGAAGGTCCTACTGGCAGATTTGCCTGTATAGAGTCTTGTGCATTTGTTTGCCTTACTATTGTTCAGCAGTTTGAGCCCCATTGGCTCTTGTTCTTGTGTGCTGTGTAAGTTCAGTGCCCATTGACACGTTTTTCTGTTTGGGCTATCTGATTCTGGATAGTCCTAGGGAACTCCAGTATCATGGGTACAGGCATGAGGTCTTTTTCCCACCTCTGGGAACTTAGTGTTGGTATATCCCCATGGTTCCTGTGTTCCCTATTGGATGCAAGAAAAATAGGATTTTAGTGTTCTTACCTGTTAAATCCTTTTCTCTATAGTCCATATGGAACACAGGTCTCACACCCAGTTTGATCTTGTCTGTCCAGACTTGGGAGTCCTCTTAGAGTCTTTCTTCTCACAGGAGATTTCCTTCTTTTCCTCTTGCTTGCCTTGTTAGTGTGGCTTCGGTCACATTCATGCTGGAGATGCAAGGTGGGGGTAGGGTTGAGATGGAGGAATGGCTGGGAGTCTCCATCTGTAAGGCTCTGCCTTTTGAGATGTGTCCTGCCCTCCAGAGGAGGAACTTCATCCCCATGGTACATGTGTTCCATATAGACTATGGAGAAAAGGATTTAACAGGTAAGAACACTAAAATACTATTATTTCACTTGCACCCTCGGTCATGTCATAATTGTTTTATTTTTTTTTATTTTCATGCTCTTTTCTTCTTCTTCTTATAATATTCTTTATTCATATTTTTATTTTTCCTTTAATTCTTATTTTTGTTTTCATTTGTATCTTTGTTTAGCTTCACATGGTGGTCTTAGGACTATTTATACTTTGTTGTTTCTCCTGCACTTCTAACATCACTTTTTATGTTTCCCTTATAGTTCTATGTAGATATATTATATTTCACACATATCTCTTGGAAGTCATTTAATTGTGATCTTATGTTCTCATTGGTTAACTGTTTCTATGATTCATGCATACAAACAACCATATTAGTATAATATTTTGATCTCATTGGTTATCAAGGTCATCCATAAAATATATTCCATCTCTTAGTTTCCCTTATCTTTGGCTTATTATTTTTCTCTTACAATCTATGTCTGGCAGACATCCCTGTTTCTTTGAGATAGGTGACTTTATGTTCCTTGTCCTTTCTTAAGGTTCATTTGACTTCCTTATTCTATGATTTTTTTTTTCATTGCTCAGCTAAATTTGGATGAAGAATGCAATTCTTGTGGACATCTTAGGCCAGATTCTATTGTAGGAGATAAATGTTACCTCCAGTTTTATCAAATATTTTCCAATTGAAGTCTATGGAGATAAAAGCAGTGATAAAATTAGCACCTGCAATAGAATCTAGCCCCTTTTCTATTGCTTTTATTTTCATTCCACTGTTATATTTTACACTGGTTATAACTTATGTTATAAATAGGGCTTAGAGGGGCCCTGTTCTCTAAGCCCCTAAGAAGGTGGGATATGATACCACACAGGCAAGCTCAGTTGGTCTCACCCCCAGATACCCAAGGTGTTTCCTCCCCCAGACAGGTGTACTCATCTTCATGAGTTGTTTTTTCATTGATTTTTGGCTGATTCTCTTTCCTGCTCTGTTTTGGTATATTTTGTGTAATGTGCAGGCTGTTTTTTGATTGAGATAATTGTGTATTTTTAGGCATATTTATCCAGCTATCTTATCAGTCAAAGTGTTTTTCTTTACTGTCTCTATCTGTTACTGTCTACAAAGAAATCACAGCAACTCTCCCTACAACCACATGCATCTCCAGCTCTCGATATTTTACTGTCTCTACACAAAGCTAGTGACACAATTTCAGCAGCAGCTTTCTCTTTCTCTCCTAACTTGATTGCAGTGTTACATTTTACAACACAGTGCAGGATCAGTATGGGCCTGTTTACTTCATAATCTGCAATTTACAATAAAGGATAAAGTGTGCCACACAGTAGTTGGTGCAGACATGCAGCACCACCACCACACCACTTGTATATGCTTGTTGCTCTTGTTCTTGTGGATGTAAGACTGTGTGTTTGTAAGTACTCCCAGTATGTCAAGTTGTATCTGCATCTTTCACTCACTCAGCCAACTCGGGTAGGAACTTGGATCACCTGCCTGTTTGTAACTAAGTAGTTAAAAAGTTTTTTTTTTTTTAATTTTATTTAAACTGCCATTCTCCCTTCACACCCATGCCCGTAGATTACCTGGCTACCACCAATACCTCACCATCTCTTTGCCTGTCTGCTTTAAGTGTCAAAAGTTCAGATGTTTTCTCTCCTTTTCAGGCACAGACTGACAATTGGTGTGAAATTGAATGACACTCTTTTTACAGTCAGCAGGAAGGCAATACATGGGCGGAACTCCATGTGGGGGGAGTGATACATTAATGTCTGATTTCAATACAATGAAAAAGGTGGACTAAAAGTGGAAAAATTGCACTTTTTACGAGAATTCCTGGGCAAGACAAAATGTTCATTATTTTTGCATGTTTCACCTTTGAGGCAATCAGTTTCACTCATTCCTCTAAATTACTTGCATTCTATGAAAGCATAAATAGTACCTTAGACAAGGGTTTTGATGTTGATGTATTATACTTGGATTTTGCAAAAGACTTTGATACAGTGCCTCACAACAGATTACTGCATAAATCCAAAGGCATCAGCTTAGGAGGTGATATCGGTGCATGGATAAAGAACTGGTTAAATGGTAGAATGCAGAGTGCTTTGTAAATGGAAACTTTTTCAACTTGGTCTGAATTTGTAAGTCAGGTGCGTCAGGGTTCAGTCCTGGGCCCAATGCTTTTTAACTTGTTTATAAATGACCTAAAAGTGGGGATTGAAAGTGATGTCTCAATCATTACTGACTACACTAAACTCTGTAAGGAAATGCATACAGAGAAGGATGTTTTTCCTCTGTAGAAAGATGTGAATATACTGAGTGAATGGGCAGGAATGTGGCTGATGACAATAAATATAAATAAAATGTGATGCATATGGGTTTCAGAAATAAGCATGCTCCTTATGCACTAAACTGGGAACTACTTTGGAAATCCTTGTTAAAGAAAGATGTAGTTACTGATAGACCACTATGTGCAGTGTTACTCAACTGCTGCAAGAGCCAGTTGAGTGCTATCATGATTATAGAGTATAGATACACAGGATGACAATATAATTCTACCTATTTATAAATTACTAGCAAATTGGGACGGCATTGCCCGTCATGTATTCAGCCTCTCATTAACCCTTTGAGTGACAGAGGGATACACAATGCATTGTGTACCCCTCTACCACTCAAAGGCTTAAGCATTGGTTAAAAAATAAACAAACAGATGGCCAGTGCATCCCAAACTGCTAATATCTCCTAAAGAGGGACACTTGGGGGGTACTAACCCCTAATATCTCCTAAATAGGGACACTTGGAGGTATGTACCCCTAATATATCCTAAAGAGGGACACTTGGGAGGTATGTACCCCTAATATCTCCTAAAGAGGGACACTTGGGAGGTATGTACCCCTAATGTCTCCTAAAGAGGGACACTTGGGAGGTACAGATCCCTAATATCTCCTAAAAAGGGACACTTTGGAGGAATGGACCCCTACTATCTCCTAAAGAGATACACTTGGGAGATATGGACCCCTAATATCTCCTAAAGAGGGACACTTGGGAGATATGGACCCCTAATATCGCCTAAGGAGGGACACTTGGAAGGTATAGACCCCTACTATCTCCTAAAGAGATACACTTGGGGGGAATAGACCTTTACTATCTCCTAAAGAGGGACACTTGGGAGATATGGACCCCTAATTTCTCCTAAAGAGGGACACTTGGGAGATATGGACCCCTTATATCACCCAAGGAGGGACACTTGGGAGGTATGTAACCCTAATATCGCCTAAAAGGGACAAGTGGGGGTATGGTACATATAATCCTTTAAAGAAGTTCTGCATTAGCTACATTTTTACACCAAAAAAATGTCCTTTCCTTGTGGACATATGTGATTTCCAGATCTGTACACACATTGAAAGTACAGGACCGTACTGGGCAGTTCTTGTATGTGACTGAGAACTGGTCATTTTTCCAAAAGCTGACATTTTACCCCTGACAGCTGATGACAGTAGAAGGAAATTTGTTATACAGATATTTGGGAATATTCCTAGAAAGCATTCTCTACACCTTTCATCTAGGGAGAAAAAAGGAAGAGAGAAACAGACTCATGGACCTGATGAAAATATGATATTCACATTGAGACGTTGACACTCCTCTAGTAAAATTTTTCATTTTGTGAGAATTTTCAGTATAAATAGCTTAGTAAAGCCGGTGAAGACCATGCATAAAGCTGGCGACATTTTCATACACAGCCAGCGCAGGTAGAACCTGAGTGATGAAGGTCAGGACAGAGGGTAAGACTGTTCTTTTACATTATACTAGTGTAAAAGCATGGGCCAAGGTCCGGGTGATGTTAACCCTTTGAGTGCCAGAGGGGTACGCAACGCATTGCAAAGCAATGCGTTGCGTACCCCTCTGGCACTCAAAGGGTTAAGAGTAGTGATGATCGAGCACCCCGATGCTCGGGTGTTCGGGTGCTCTGGCCGAGCGCCCCCGGAGGCTCGAGTGCTCGGCCGAGCACCCGAGCCCCATTGAAGTCAATGGGAGGACTCGAGCATTACACCAGGCACCCCCTGCTCTGATGAGGGGAGGGTGCCTGGTTCATAGGAAAAGGGCAGAAAATGATGGAAACACCACAGAAATGGTTCAGGGACAGCATAGGGAGGATGTCTGGATGCATCTTGGACTCCAACGTCGCTGCTGGGAACGATGTTTCGCCCGTAGTACGCCATTTATACAGACTGACCGTAAAACACACAAAAAGGAAGATAAAAATGACTTTAGGCGAAAAATTGTTACCAAACAGTATTTGCTGTATATTTACTTGTATATCATCTGCAAATTCTCCCAAAAATTTCATCGATTTTTCGGAACTGGGGCCATGATTAAGAGGGAAACGTGCGCAGCGTAAAGCAGGTGTTCAACGTGGTTATGGCCCGGGTAAGGTACAGCATTCAGGAACGGAGGCCGCAGCTACCACAGGTTTTACAACATGTCCGTTTGCCCTTGTTAAGTCCAAAATGTATAGTCGGAACAGTGGGGTCTGATCCATTGAGTAAAAGTGACGAAGTGACTTAGTGGATGAAGCCAAGAACTACCTTCTGCTCTGTCGAACACCCCAGCCCTATTTAATTCAATGGGAGGACCTGAGGCACTCCGATACAACCTGTATATCACAAAATGGAGGGCCTCATTCACATTGTGGTACAATAGTTCAGGTAGTGGTCCAACACTCATAAAGCCTATGCACTAAGTGAAAGGGCTGCCAAAAATTAGACTGAAATGTCACTCCAATACACCCTTTATTACACATAAAGGAGGGCATCATACACACCCTTGAAAAATTAGGATTAATGGCCTGCTGGTGACCCTCTAAAGCATTAGGGGCGAGGGCATGCCGCTAAGCTGACCATCTAAAACATTAGGAATGAGGGTCTGCTGCTGAGTCGACCATCTAAAACATTATGGGTGAGGGTCTGCTGCGGAGCTGACCATCGTAAACATTATATGCGAAGGCCCGCTAGAGAGCTGACGCTATAAAACATTATATGAGAGGGCCCGCTAGAGAGCTGACCCAATAAAACATTATATGAGAAGGCCCGCTGGTGAGCTGACCTATACAAAAATTGTCAAACAGGGCCCGCTGGTGACCTGGCCCTATATAAAAATTATATCACAGGGCCCGCTGGTGAGCTGGCCCTATATAAAAATTATATCACTGGGCATATGGAAGAGGAGGAGGAGGATGAGAAGATTAAGAGTCAACCATATACCCGTTTTTTGGGTGGAAGGGGTGAATGGGAATACAGAGTATTCCCATCATTGTAAATAACATATCTAAAGTGACTTTATGTTCACCCGGGGCTTTCCTCCAGTGGAGTGGAGAAGTCAGGGGAAATCCAGGCCTTGTTCATTTTTATAAGTGTCAACCTATCAGCATTTTCGGTGGAAAGGCGGATACGCTTATCTGTTATGATGCCACCAGCAGCACTAAATACCCGCTCAGACAGAACGCTGGCGGCAGGGCAGGCCAGCACCTCCAAGGCGTAGAGTGCCAGTTCATACCACGTGTCCAGCTTGGACACCCAGTAGTTGTAAGGCACAGAGGGATCATTGAGGACGCTGACACGGTCTGCTACGTACTCCTTCACCATCTTCCAAAACTTTTCCCTCCTTGTGACACTAGGCTGCGCATCAGGGTGAGGGTGCTGGCGGGGTGTCATGAAGGTGTCCCACGCCTTGGAGAGTGTTGCCCTGCCTTTGTCGGAACTGCTGTGTGCTCCCCTTTTCTCCCCTTCTCGGTTGGCCAAGGTAGCACGTACTCTGCCGCCAGCGTTGTCAGATGGAAAATTTTGGAGCAATTTTTCGACAAGAACCTTCTGGTATTGCACCATTTTGCTTGTCCTCTCCACCGGAGGAATGAGAGATGAGTAATTCTCTTTGTAGTGGGGGTCCAGAAGGGTGAACACCCAGTAATCCGTGTTGTCTAAAATGCGTATAACGCGTGGGTCACGGGAAAGGCAGCCTAACATAAAGTCAGCCATGTGTGCCAGAGTACCAACAGGCAAGATTTCGCTGTCCTCACCAGGAGGATGACTCTCAATCTCCTCATCCTCTTCCTCCTCTTCTGCCCACCCACGCTGAAGAGATGGAAATAAAGTTCCATGGTTACCCTCTGTAGCGGAGGCAACCATGTCTTCCTCCTCCTCCTCCGCCTCCTCCAATTTTCGCTGAGAAGACGAAGTGAGGGTGCTCTGGCTATCACCTTGTGTAAGCTCTTCCTCCCCCATTTCCACCTCTTCCACATGCAAAGCGGCGGTTTTAATTGTGAGCAGCGAGCATTTCAGTAGACACAGAAGTGGGATGGTTACACTGATAATAGCGTTATCGCCACTCACCATCTGTGTCGATTCCTCAAAATTGCGTAAAACCTCACAGAGGTCTGACATCCATTCCCACTCCTCACTTCTGATTAGAGGAAGTTGAACGGAGAGGCGACGACCGTGTAACAGCTGGTACTCCACTACTGCCCTCTGCTGCTCACAAAGCCGGGCCAACATGTGGAAGGTGGAGTTCCAGCGCGTGCTCACGTCACACAGCAGCCGGTGAGCTGGCAATTGTAAGCGCTGCTGCAGCTTCAACAGGCCAGCTGAAGCTGTAGATGACTTACGGAAATGTGCACACACGCGGCGCACCTTCGTCAAGAGATCATGCAAATTGGGGTAGGTTTTTAGAAATCGCTGAACCACTAAATTAAATACATGCGCTAGGCATGGTACGTGTGTGAGCTTGCCGAGCTCCAAAGCCGCCACCAAGTTACGCCCATTATCACACACAACCATGCCTGGTTGCAGGTTGAGTGGCGAGAGCCACTGCTCGGTCTGGTGACTAATCCCCTGCAACAGCTCTGAGGCCGTGTGCTGTTTGTCCCCAAGGCAGATCAGCTTCAGCACGGCCTGTTGACGCTTCCCCACTGCAGTGCTACACTGCTTCCAGCTACCGGCTGATGGGTGAGTGGCGCTGCGCGCAGAGAATTCGGAGGTGGAAACGGAGGAGGAGGAGCCAATAACGTAGGTGCTGGCGGAAACCCTGATGGAGGTAGGGCCCGCAATCCTCGGCGTGGGTAGCACCTGTGCCATCCCAGGGTCCGAGTCGCTCCCAGCCTCCACGACATTCACCCAGTGTGCCGTCAGGGAAATGTAGCGTCCCTGGCCACAAGCACCTGTCCATGTGTCAGTCGTTAAGTGGACCTTCCCAGTAACTGCGTTGGTCAGGGCACGGGTGATGTTAAGGGACACATGGTGGTGTAAGGCGGGGACGGCACACCGGGAAAAGTAGTGGCGGCTGGGGACTGCGTACCGAGGGACAGCTGCTGCCATCAGGCTGCGGAAGGACTCAGTGTCCACAAGCCTAAATGGCAGCATTTCGATGGCCAGTAATTTGGAAAGGTGTGAGGTTAGTGCTATGGCCTGTGGGTGGGTGGCTGGGTATTTTCACTTGCGCTCAAATGCCTGGGGTAACGACATTTGGACGCTACGTTGGGACAGGGAAGTGGATGTGGTCGCTGATGGTGCTTCAGATGGTACAGGTGCAGGGTGGGAGGTATGCGGGCCTGCGCCTTCGACAGGCGATTGGCCGGCACCGAAAACAGGGGAAGAGGAGGCAGTGGTGTGGCCTGCAGACACAGATTGGCAATCCGGGCGTTCCTTCCACTTATTACGGTGCTTGGATGCCATGTGTCGGATCATGCTGGTGGTGGTGAGGTTGCTAGTGTTCATGCCTCGGCTCATTCTGGTGTGGCACAGGTTGCAAACTACAATTTTTTTGTCGTCCGCACTTTCCTTAAAAAAACGCCATACCGCGGAACACCTAGCCCTTGGCAAGGGAGGTTTACGCAAGGGGGTGCTCCGTGGAACATTTGCGGGCCGGTTTGGTGCGGTCCGCCTTCTTTCTTTAGCCACACCACTGCCTCTTCCAGCCTGTTGCGGTGCTGCAGATGGCTCACCCTCAGGACTGCTGTCATCGCTCGGCTCTCCACCTTCCCAGGTGGGGTCAGTGACCTCATCGTCCACCAAGTCCTCCTCCACTTCCTCACTCTGATCATCCTCCTCATTTCTTGATCCCACCACATACTCAGTCATTGACAACTGTGTATCATCCTCCTCATCAAGGTCTTGAGACAGTAATTGTGGTTGATTTGATGGCAACTGTGTCTCATCATCATCATCCACTTCCTTTGACCTTAAATGCCATTCCCCTCTGTCATCTTCTTGTGATTGGGTACCCTCTAGAGGTTGTGAATCAGGGCACAAGATCTCATGTTCCTCTGCAAGCGTGCTTGGAGAGAGGTTCAAATGAAGGATTGGTGATGAGACGAGCTCCTCACTATATCCCAGTGTGGGATCACTTCTTTGGCCAGACCCTCTATGGTGGGAGGAAGGATTATCAGGGTGAGGATTATGTTGACCAGACTCTTGGCTAGTGAGAGTGGACTTGGTGGAAGACAGGGTGGTGCTTAACCGACTGGAAGCAGTATCAGCTGAAATCCAACCGACCACCTGTTCGCAGTGGTCTGACCTCGAGAGTGATGTCCTGCGACGCCCTGTAAACTGAGACATGAAGCTAGGTATGGTGGATGTCTTTCTTTCTTGTGCTCTGGCACCAGGCACAGTTTCTACGCGTCCTGACCCACACCCTGAACTATCAGGATCACGTCCACTTCCCCGTCCCTTTTTACCCGCCTTCTTCATATTAAACGGAATATATGCCGGTAATCTGCGGCTAGGCACACGAAACAGAATGTGACGCTAATCTGCGGCTAGGCACACGAAACAGAATGTGACGCTAATCTGCGGCTAGGCACAGTGAACGGAATATGTGACGTTAATTTGTGAATTTGCACACTAAACAATATGTGACGTTAATCTGCGGCTAGGCACACTAAACAATATGTGACGCTAATGTGCGGCTAGGCACACGAAACAGAATGTGACGCTAATCTGCGGCTAGGCACAGTGAACGGAATATGTGACGTTAATTTGTGAATTTGCACACTAAACAATATGTGACGTTAATCTGCGGCTAGGCACACTAAACAATATGTGACGTTAATCTGCGGCTAGGCACACGAAACAGAATGTGACGCTAATCTGCGGCTAGGCACAGTGAACGGAATATGTGACGTTAATTTGTGAATTTGCACACTAAACAATATGTGACGTTAATTTGTGAATTTGCACACTAAACAATATGTGACGCTAATCTGCGGCTAGGCACACGAAACAGAATGTGATGCTAATCTGCGGCTAGGCACACGAAACAGAATGTGACGCTAATCTGCGGCTAGGCACAGTGAACGGAATATGTGACGTTAATTTGTGAATTTGCACACTAAACAATATGTGACGCTAATCTGCGGCTAGGCACACGAAACAGAATGTGACGCTAATCTGCGGCTAGGCACAGTGACCGGAATATGTGACGTTAATTTGTGAATTTGCACACTAAACAATATGTGACGTTAATTTGTGAATTTGCACACTAAACAATATGTGACGCTAATCTGCGGCTAGGCACACGAAACAGAATGTGACGCTAATCTGCGGCTAGGCACAGTGACCGGAATATGTGACGTTAATTTGTGAATTTGCACACTAAACAATATGTGACGTTAATTTGTGAATTTGCACACTAAACAATATGTGACGCTAATCTGCGGCTAGGCACACGAAACAGAATGTGACGCTAATCTGCGGCTAGGCACAGTGAACGGAATATGTGACGTTAATTTGTGAATTTGCACACTAAACAATATGTGACGTTATTTTGTGAATTTGCACACTAAACAATATGTGACGCTAATCTGCGGCTAGGCACACGAAACAGAATGTGACGCTAATCTGCGGCTAGGCACACGAAACAGAATGTGACGCTAATCTGCGGCTAGGCACAGTGAACGGAATATGTGACGTTAATTTGTGAATTTGCACACTAAACAGAATGTGACAATAATCTATGGCTAGGCACATGTTTAAAATGGCCCTTTTTGTCGCTGCGTTGTAAAATAATTGGCCCTGTGCACCTAACAGAATATGTCACCTTGTCACTGCACTGTGAAATATTTGTCCCTGTGCACCTAGTACAATGTCACCTTATAAATATCCCCCCCACAAAAAAAAAGAAATTGTGCCCCCCCAAAGAAAATATAAATACTTTTGGGTCTTGAAAGAGTTCCAACAAATTTATTCTCCCTACACTGACTTTCCCTGCCTGATCGCATCTCTCCCTGGCTAAGAATGAGCCGAACTCGCGCGTCGGGTGCTATACAGCACCCGATCACGGGTTCTGGCCAGCCAATCAGTGTAATGCCAGCAGCCAACATGGCTGCAGGCATTACACTGATGTCAGAGCCTCCCCGCACGTTTATTGGCTGCGCAGCAGCCTCGAAACGTGCGGGGAGGAGACCCAAACATGGCGGGCGAGCACATGCGGTACTCGTACGAGTACCGCCATGTGCCGAGCAGAGCGATGCTCGAGCCGAACCGAGCTTCGGCCGAGCATGCTCGCTCATCACTAGTTAAGAGGCCGGTCCTGCTCTGCGTCCTGCTGCTGATGCAGTCGTGCACTGTAGAGACTGCCCGAAAGCACAGAATGCTCCCAGCACAGAACTCCCAGTATTCCTACACCTCCCAGCATTCTCTGCTCCCAGCATTCTATGCATTCGGGCAGTCTCTACTGCGCATGACGGCTTCTGACAAACATTCTAGCGGATTATTATATAGGATTATACTACCCTCTGATATATCAAATCTCCTGTCTCTCATTGTTATTCAACATAAGGCTTTACAATATATTAAATCCCAGGTAACATCCATTGATCTTAGACATATATACCGCAATTTGGGGCACTTGCAAGGTTCATCTGCTGACACATATCTATAGCCCAGTTTACTCACTATTCACACATCTTTCATATTCAGTTTTTATCCACAATAATTTTATATTTTTTTCACTTTTGGATGAGACTTCAGTTTATAATTGAATATACACATTTTCAATCAAATTGGATTACTATATTATCACTTACCATTGATTACGGTATTATTTTCAGTATCGGAACACTTCAACTGGATTTTCTCTTTTCATGGACATTCTTTTCCAAGATTAATTTATACTGAGTTTTCAATATTATTTGAGCATTACTGTGCACTGTTACACTTACATTCACACTATTCCAATTAGGCAAATTTTGAGGCTATGACTTATTTCGATAATAGGATTTATTTGTTCTTTTTTATTAAAACAGAGGTTATATTTTTTTATACTTTTTCTTCTTAGATAGATCATCTTTGTTTTATAATACTAGTTGAACAGGCCGTTACACGGGCCACAGTGCCTCAGGCATCCGGTCGCGGGGCAGTCACACAGTGGAGACTGCCCGCGCCTCGGCTGATACAGAGCCTCTGGCAGCCGGTCACGGGGCAGTCACAAGCGGTGGAGACTGCCCGCGCCTCGGCTGATACAGAGCTGGACACTCCTTCGGAGCGCCCAGCTCTGTATCAGCCGCGGCGCAAGCAGTCTCCACTGCGTGTGACTGCCGCACGCGCAGCAGTATCTACTGCGCATGTCGGGCGTTACACACAACTTGGCGAATTATTATATAGGATTCATCCATGTACTGTACCTGTTAGCAATATCTGGCTAATAATCCATTAGGTACTATATTAGAGTTTACGAGTTGTTGTCTCTCATGGCTTCCATTTATCAACATACTAGTGTAAAAGTATGTGTAAACGGGCCAAGCATTCGTGCAGTGTCTACTATGCATGACTGCATCGGACAAACATACATCTGGCCTACGTTCGCTGGCCTGCATTCGGTTAGTCTCTACTGCGCATGACTGCATCAGACAAACATACATCTGGCCTTTTATATATCAACATATGATTTTAATTGTCATTAGCATTTATATGTATTTATATTGACTTGTGGCATAGTATGCGGGTATTTCATTACATTTCTTATCCGTTTTATTAGCTTAGTTCCCTGTTTGGGTCGACCCAAGGGACTTTCCGGTGTTGTCGCCTTTTACGCTGGCCAGTGAGTGGCATCCACGCAATGGAGATTTGCTGATCTTTTTGATATGAGTACTGTTGGTATGGGGTATTGGATGTCTTTAGATTTACACACACACCAAGATATGTAGAGTGGATCCAATAGTAGCATTGCATGCATATATGGTTTTACATGATGTCTGTGTTCATAGATTTATTTTAATAAAGATATTTTATCTACATCCATTTGGCAGATTGATATACACACATGTGGCATGTGCGAAAGGTATACTTCTATTTTTATCTCAGTAAATTGCATTAGGCAAGTGCAGGTTTAGAACCTTCATTCAAGAATCTGGTTTAGCATGGAATCACATTAGTACATATGTCTTATTGCTTGTTTCTCAGTAAAACAACACATCTTTATCCAGTATAACCTCTTCAGAACATATTCCTTGTGTCTGTAAAGCAAAATGACAAAGCCTCTTCACAAAGAAAACGATATTGTGGGTTTTTGATGGCTTTCTTTATTATTTGGGTATTATATGCTGAATACTGCCACACTCCTAGATAGTTGACTTATGGAACAGCCTCATGTACTGTTATGGGAAGCAACATTATAAATATAAAAGAGGTTTCAAGTCCAGGGGCCAAAAACCCACACATTCTGTCTCCTGTCTACCCAATATAAATAGTATTATAGAGAAATGGTATCTTACTTTCCTGCAGGTCTGTATAAAAAATGACCCATACATTTCATTTTAACAGTATTTTAACAGATTTCCCAGCAGATGTTTTATCACTGTGGCTGCAGCAAAATGATTAAGAACAAAAAGAGAATATCTGAGAAATTAATTGTATTCCATTTGTGTTCATTTGTATTCTTCCTGTATGTATCGTAAATGTGGATAAATGTTCATGGGTCTCTGAAATTATACTTCAGAATAGAATTTCATAACATAATATTCTTGAAACGCTTGAGACATTGATGTATTGCTAAAAACTTGCAGGTGACTCGGGGTGATTAAACTGAAATATCCCAGCCATTATGAAGTCACAATTCAGTCACCCCACACTTGCTCAGGCTGGGGAAAGTAAGTATTATTATTACGTGTTTATTCCTAAAGTGAGTGGATCTATTTTCCTACTCTGGAGTTATTTAGAACTCTCTGGAATTTTATACCTTGTGAGTAAATTTCAAGGTAAATTTACCTTGAAATTTACTCACAAGGTTCAAAGTCCCAGAGAATTCTACACAATTCCTGAGCAGGAAAATAGACCATTCACTTAAAGGAATAGTAATGTTTCATAATAAAAGCAGCTCTAATTAATCATCATAGTATTTGGACTTTGTAGAGTGTTATTTCAATTCTGTCAGACTTGTAGTTCAAGAGTAATTCAATGACAAAGTATCCCCTCCCTCCCCTTTTACTGATGTAATACTGCTCAGCCAGATAAGAAGGGAGGTGCCCAGGTAGATTGCAGAGAGGGACAATCTTCAATTAAGATAAGGGAAAAACCTGAAAAACTTGTCAAGGGGGGCAGGGCTTTCATTGTTCTCATAGGAAGAAGATTGTTCCCTTTATCTGTCTGGTCTATGGACTGGATTCCACATTTGAGAAGAGATGGCTTACACTAGGTAAAAGGGGCGGGAGGGGGAAACTTTGCTTGTGAATATCTCTCAAACCATAAAGGTTTGAGAGATAAGACTTATATCATTCTTCATGTTTTTTTAATGCCTACAAAATAAAATAAAGATAAAACAAAGTATTACTATCCCTTTAAGGAATAAAGACGTAGCAATATTTACTTTCTGAATAAAACCCTCTTCTAGGTCTATGGGTAAGCTATGTTTTCATGTGAAATGCATTAGCCCCCTTTGTTATGCAGTGAGAAAGTGGAGTTTTGGGGTCCACCATCTACACCATAGTGGACCTATACAAATCACCTAAACTCCCATTAATTTAAATGGGCATTAAATCCCTTGGATGAAGAGATGTTTCCTTTAGTCGTCTCTCAGTGTGTGTTGGCGAAAACTTTAGCATTCAAGATGTTAAAAGTCCTACTTAAACCTTTGATTGTCAGAGGGGTCTGCACTGCAGTCAATGGGGATTTTTTATGTGTTCCCTTTGGTGAAATAAGTTTGCCCAATAATTACTCCACTATTTTTTATGTCTAGGCCCAGATATTGCATCCATTTAATTTTGTTGTAATAAAAAAAAAGTATTCACAAAATGGATATAATTACCTTTTTTCTCACATTCTGTTCAAATTTCTTCTCTTTCTCTCCCCATCTCTCTGTGGAGTATAATTACTTTTACCCTACAACACAAAGATTAGGTCAGGGCTTAAACTAGAACCATCTTGACCCCTAAACATAATTTCTCCCTTCTGTCTTCTCCCACCTTGAATTATTTTTCTGGACCTGGGGGAATCATGGCAAATAATGGTAGGACCCCAAGAGAGAGATAATCATGGCTCGACAATGAGGAACTTAGAATGGATAAGGATTTTGGATGCAGGCAGGAGATGGTTGAGTTTTAAGGTCCATCACTGCCAGATCAACTGCCGCTCTTATACTTATACCCCTGAACTACGGTACTAAGCAATGGTTTCATGGATGAGGAGATAAGAAAGTATCAAACCTCTGAGGTGTTAGAAATCAAATTGTCTTTGTATATTAGGGGAGAGCCAACATGGAAACTCCATCTGAGGATGAATGAAGATGTTGTCCAGCCTCAGCCAGAGAGTGTGTTTACCCAACCCTGATTTCCATAACACTTAAAAAAAAGGGGGGGGGGTTAGTTTTAATTAGTACCTGTAAACCTTAAAAGAATGGTGACACTTACAAATATAATTGGGTTATATACCTTTAAATAGCACATTCTCCAAGCTGGCATGCCTGTGGAAAATATATTTTTTCAATATTAGATCCCTAAGGTCTAATTAGGGTTGCCACCTTTTCTTCAAAACAAATACCGGCCATGACATTCCCTCCATAGACTTAACATTGGACAGAAGCCAATTTTTTACCGGCCTGACGGTAAAATACCGGCTGGGTGGCAACCCTAGGTCTAATATATTTAAAAAAAAAATTACAAATATTTTTTCGAATGCATGTATAGCATGTCTTATATGTGTACCATCTGGGAATTATTTTTATTATAGATTATAGCTTAGAGGAGGAGTAGCCAACCCTGGTCCCCAAGACCTACCAAATGTTTATGTGTTCGGGATATCGCAAATGGAGCACAGATGGACTAATTCATGGCACAGTCACTGTAATTGGTCCCCATGTGCTCATTCAGGGATATCCTGAAAACATGCACTGCTAGTAGCACTTGAAGACCAGGGCTGGCTACCTATTGCTTGGAATCTAAGGTATTTAAGTGTACATAATACAATTGTTATGGAAAAAAAATCATTGCACACCCCTCTTTTCCTCAATGGGTTAAATAGTAACAAGACATACATACATACATACATATCATGTTCATCATTTGCCATATAAGCTTTGTTGATCCAGACAAAGGCAAAAACCCTATTGAAGCAATTTCCAATTAAGCTCCTGTGGTTATGAAAAAAATCTACCCCTAAAGGAAGTCCGATATTTCCCTGAATCAACATTGTATAACTGCATTCAATCCAGCTGTCATAATGATCAGTATTGTTCTGTCCTATAAAGTTGTATCCAATATATTTTTGAAAGCATCTTTAGTAGCAGCAAACAGAGCCTCGCAAGGCAAAGAATTCCGCTTCTTTAATGCCCATACTGTAAAAAAAATGTTAAAAGTGCTTTTCCTTTAGTCTTAAAGGGGAACTTTCACCCCTTAATAACTAAATCTCCCCTTACTGCTGACCTGGCGACTAGCTGCTTAGTAGCGCTAGTCGCCAGAAATCTTACCCCGTTCTGAAGATTTCGCCGTTTGAAAGGATCAGGAAGCACGGACGTCTCTTCACAGTGACGTCCGTGCGCCTGCGCTGTCAGTCCCTTGTCAGTCCCTTGTGCACCGTACGGTGCATACGGTGCACAAGGGACTGACAGCGCAGGCGCACGGACGTCACTGTGAAGAGACGTCCGTGCTTCCTGATCCTTTCAAACGGCGAAATCTTCAGAACGGGGTAAGATTTCTGGCGACTAGCGCTACTAAGCAGCTAGTCGCCAGGTCAGCAGTAAGGGGAGATTTAGTTATTAAGGGGTGAAAGTTCCCCTTTAAAGGAACAGTAATGTCCCATAACACTATTATTTGTTTTGTAGATTAAAGAAAAATAAATTATGTGCAACAAATCCTATCTCTCAGACCTTTACGGTTTGAGAGATATTTGCTGCTAAAGTTCTTTCTCTCCTGATGTCAGTTGTAAAGCTGACAGAAGGAGATCCGTGTCAGTCCACATGATAGCTCGCTTTAAAAATAAATACTTCCTTGTAATGGTCTAAAAAGTGTGCTTGAAAATCAAGAAAACTTTGTAATCCGTTCCAATGAAGTATTTCTTTTAAAATTGCGCTATGGCGGTTCTGCTGAAGAGCCACCTGTTGGTCCCCACACCTGGAACTTCTGCTGCGAGCTTACAGCTGACGTCAGGAGAAGGGGAGGGAGGGGGGAACTTTGGGCCCGAAAATATCTCAAACCATAAAGGTTTGAGAGATGGGATTTGCAGCACAGAATTTATTTTTTTTTTAAATCTACAAAACAAAAAAGCATTTTTATGGGACATTAGGATGACGCTTGTTTTTGTTTCAGCTCTTTTAATAAAGAGTTCCTCAAAGAGTCCTTTGTATTTACCTTGAACATATTTGTAGAAAACTGTATGTTCCCAAAGGAACAATAGGTTATGCTCCAAGCTGATAAAGGACCAAAAATAGTCCATGTACACTTACCCCAATGTTGGGTGCTGCTTGTTGTGTAGGATTTCACAAGTCTCAATCCTGGTCACAATGTAAGTAGTCTGAAAAAACTGAGAAAACAAGGAAGCACAGCCACAACACCTCTGAGTGTAGTATTATCAGTAATAGTATGTCCAATGTTCCCTTCCCCGACTGGGTTTACTCCCATGCTAGAGAGGTTTAACCTGCCTCTCAGTTACATGAACATGCACTAGATTTTAAGAGGTCACTCCGGGCTGGTGACTCCTCCACTAGCTCCAAAGAGTATGTAGGCTCTTATCTTAAAATGTTGTTCCTAGTGTTTTACCACATATAGAGGTGCAATATGTAGACCACACTAGGAACTATCCTATATAATAATTCGCTAGGATGTTTGTCAGAAGTCGTCATGTGCAGTAGACACTGCCTGAACGCACAGAATGCTGGAAGCACGGAATGTTGAGAGCACAGAATGCTGGGAGTTCTGTTCTGGGAGCATTCTGTGCTTTCGGGCAGTCTCTACAGTACAAGACTGCGTCGGCGGCAGTACGCAGAGCAGGACCGGCCTCTTAACATCACCCGGACCTTGTACGCTGGCTTTTACAGTAGTTTAATCATATTTAATCAAATCCCCTTTAGACTTCTCTTCTCTAATGTAAACAAACCCAGTTTGACTAATCTCCCTTTATAACTAAAATCTTCCAAACCCCTTATCAGTTTTCTTGCTACACTGTGTACTTTTAGAGCTCCCCAATGTTTTCTTAACCCTTTGAGAGCCAGAGGGGTGCTCAACACATCACTGAGTAATGTAATGCATACACCCTTTGGCACTCAAAGGGTTAAGAACTCATACCCAAAAACGTACTCCATATTCTAGATGATGCTAGTACCATTCTGTCTCTTGTATCATATGAGCGACGCTGTGTGTTGTTGTGATGTCTGTTGTCTACAAGCACTTTCAAATCTTTCCCTCACGAGGATTCTTCAACTAGTTACCAAATTTGAATGTATTCAGCATTACCTTACATTTATTCATATTAAACCTCATCTGTCACTTTTTTTAGCCCATTCATTAGGTGTATAAAAATCTTTCTGCAGAGAAAAACGCATCCTGTTTTTTATGTATTTTCTCAGGGAGGGCTGGCAACTTCTACAATCAAGTGGCCTATTACTACTATTGCTCCAGTCCAATGTCCCGGTCCACCTCTTTTGGTGTGTGTGTGTTACAAACTGTGTTATATGGCAGTAAGGATTTATTTTTCTGTGTGTGTGTATGTAGATGTGTGTGTATATATGTGTGTGTGTGTTACAAACTGTGTTGTATGACAATAAGGATTTCTTCTTCAATGTGTGTGGATGTGTGTGGATGTAGATGTGCGTGAGTGTGTCTCTGTGTGTACGTGTGTGTGGATGTGTGTGTAACAAAATGTGATGTATGACAGTCAGGATTTCTCCTTCAGTGTGTGTGTATGTAGATATGTATGTGTTACTAACTGTGTTGTATGACAGCAAGGATTTCTCCTCCTGTGTTTGTGTAGATGTGTGTGTGTATATGTGTGTGGGTTACAAGCTGTGTTGTACGACAATAAGGATTTATCCTTCAGTGTGTGTGTGTGTAGATGTGTGTGTGTGTGTGTAGATGTGTGTTACAAACTGTGTTGTATGACAATAAGGATTTCTCCTTCAGCGTGTGTGTGTTTGTGTGTGAATGTGTGTGTGTGTGTAGATGTGTGTGAGTGTGTGTAGATGTGTGTGTGTGTATGTGTGTATGTGCGTGTGTGTGTAGATGTGTGTGTTAGAATGGGGTTGGACCTTCCTCCTCTGGTGCCAGGGCAGCTGCTGCCTTTGCCCTACTGATAGACCTTTGCGTGCCAGAGAGGCATCCAATGCACTGCAATGTACTGTGTGCGATACATCTCTGCCACTGAAAGGGTATTATTAATGTATATATTTTTTCATAATAAAAGCTTACAGATCTTTTAACTCCTTGGTTGCTGTAAAGCTCTCCAGTGTATTGTTTTTGAGTGACTTGTTTGAGTCATCTCTAATATTCAGTGGGTTAAAAAAAGCTATATTATTGAATTCACATATATTACTCGTAGGCTGGTGGCTACACTGTCACTAGTAAGATGTATTTCCTAGGGATCCTGCACATTGTCATTTTACTAGCTGTGACGGGCATGTGAGTAATGAATCTCCCTAATTGAGTGGCATATGCAGCAGTGATACCTTATTTATGACCATTAGACAGCTTGCCTGGGGGTGAAAACTCTTTTGCTTGTGAGGAACTAGCAGTAGAATTATTGTTTGTAATATGAAGAAACAAATACAGAGGATTAGGAAGCACTGTCATTAGTGTGGACTCACCAAGGGAGCGAAACGCTGTTTGGCACATTAAGAGCACTCTGACTTTCGGTGGCCACAAACACACAGTCATGCATACATTGCACAGACACACTATCACACATATACTGCAGACACACACACACACACATACACACACACACAGTATCACACATATACTGCACACAGATACACTATCACACATATACTGCATACACACAGACGCACACATTATCACACATATACTGCACACATACACATTATCACACACGTTCACTGCACAGACACACTATAACACCTATACTGCATATACACACATGCACACACACAGAGTATCACATATATACTGCACACACACAGAGTATCACACATGTCCTGCACACAGACACAATATCACACAAACACTGCATACACACAAAGAATCACACATATACTGCACACAGACATAGTATCACATATATACTGCATACCCAAACAGTATTACACATATACTGCACACACAGTATCACACATTCACTGCATACACACAAACAGTATCACACGTATACTGCACATAGTTACAGTAACACACATACACTGCATACACACAAACAGTACCACACACACACACATAAACACAAACAGTACCACATACACACTGCATAAACACAAACAGTATCACACATACACTGCAGATACACACACAGTATCACATAATAAACTGCACACAGACACATTATCCCACATACACTGCACAAAGACACAGTATCACACACACACTATCACACATATATACTGCACACAGACACACTACCACACCTAGACTGCACACAGATACACTTTCACACATATATACTGCACACAGATACACTATCACACATATATACTGCACACAGATTCACTATCACACATATATACTGCACACAGATTCACTATCACACATATATACTGCACACAGATACACTTTCACACATATATACTGCACACAGATACACTATCACACATTTACTGCACACAGATACACTATCACACATATACTGCACACAGATACACTATCACACATATACTGCACACAAACACACTATCACTCATATATATTGCACACAGGCACACTGTCACACATATACTGCACACAGACACACTATCACACATATACTGCACACAGATACACTATCACACATATACTGCACACAGATACACTATCACACATATACTGCACACAGATACACTATCACACATATACTGCACACAAACACACTATCACTCATATATATTGCACACAGGCACACTGTCACACATATACTGCACACAGATACACTATCACACATATACTGCACACAGATACACTATCACACATATACTGCACACAAACACACTATCACTCATATATACTGCACACAGATACACTATCACACATATACTGCACACAGATACACTATCACTCATATATATTGCACACAGGCACACTGTCACACATATACTGCACACAGACACACTATCACTCATATATATTGCACACAGGCACACTGTCACACATATACTGCACACAGACACACTATCACTCATATATATTGCACACAGGCACACTGTCACACATATACTGCACACAGACACACTATCACTCATATATATTGCACACAGGCACACTGTCACACATATACTGCACACAGACACACTATCACTCATATATATTGCACACAGACACACTGTCACACATATACTGCACACAGACACACTATCACTCATATATATTGCACACAGGCACACTGTCACACATATACTGCACACAGACACACTATCACTCATATATATTGCACACAGGCACACTGTCACACATATACTGCACACAGATACACTATCACTCATATATATTGCACACAGGCACACTGTCACACATATACTGCACACAGACACACTATCACTCATATATATTGCACACAGGCACACTGTCACACATATACTGCACACAGATACACTATCACACATATACTGCACACAGATACACTATCACACATATACTGCACACAAACACACTATCACTCATATATATTGCACACAGGCACACTGTCACACATATACTGCACACAGATACACTATCACACATATACTGCACACAGATACACTATCACACATATACTGCACACAAACACACTATCACTCATATATACTGCACACAGATACACTATCACTCATATATACTGCACACAGATACACTATCACACATATACTGCACACAGATACACTATCACTCATATATATTGCACACAGGCACACTGTCACACATATACTGCACACAGACACACTATCACTCATATATATTGCACACAGGCACACTGTCACACATATACTGCACACAGACACACTATCACTCATATATATTGCACACAGGCACACTGTCACACATATACTGCACACAGATACACTATCACTCATATATATATTGCACACAGGCACACTGTCACACATATACTGCACACAGACACACTATCACTCATATATATTGCACACAGGCACACTGTCACACATATACTGCACACAGACACACTATCACTCATATATATTGCACACAGGCACACTGTCACACATATACTGCACACAGACACACTATCACTCATATATATTGCACACAGGCACACTGTCACACATATACTGCACACAGATACACTATCACTCATATATATTGCACACAGGCACACTGTCACACATATACTGCACACAAACACACTATCACTCATATATATTGCACACAGGCACACTGTCACACATATACTGCACACAAACACACTATCACTCATATATATTGCACACAGGCACACTGTCACACATATACTGCACACAGACACACTATCACTCATATATATTGCACACAGGCACACTGTCACACATTTACTGCACACAGACACACTATCACTCATATATATTGCACACAGGCACACTGTCACACATATACTGCACACAAACACACTATCACTCATATATATTGCACACAGGCACACTGTCACACATATACTGCACACAGACACACTATCACTCATATATATTGCACACAGGCACACTGTCACACATATACTGCACACAGACACACTATCACTCATATATATTGCACACAGGCACACTGTCACACATATACTGCACACAGACACACTATCACTCATATATATTGCACACAGGCACACTGTCACACATATACTGCACACAAACACACTATCACTCATATATATTGCACACAGGCACACTGTCACACATATACTGCACACAGACACACTATCACTCATATATATTGCACACAGGCACACTGTCACACATATACTGCACACAGACACACTATCACTCATATATATTGCACACAGGCACACTGTCACACATATACTGCACACAAACACACTATCACTCATATATATTGCACACAGGCACACTGTCACACATATACTGCACACAGACACACTATCACTCATATATATTGCACACAGGCACACTGTCACACATATACTGCACACAGACACACTATCACTCATATATATTGCACACAGGCACACTGTCACACATATACTGCACACAGACACACTATCACTCATATATATTGCACACAGGCACACTGTCACACATATACTGCACACAGACACACTATCACTCATATATATTGCACACAGGCACACTGTCACACATATACTGCACACAGACACACTATCACTCATATATATTGCACACAGGCACACTGTCCCACATATACTGCACACAGACACACTATCACTCATATATATTGCACACAGGCACACTGTCACACATATACTGCACACAGACACACTATCACTCATATATATTGCACACAGGCACACTGTCACACATATACTGCACACAGATACACTATCACACATATACTGCACACAGACACACTATCACTCATATATATTGCACACAGGCACACTGTCACACATATACTGCACACAGACACACTATCACTCATATATATTGCACACAGGCACACTGTCACACATATACTGCACACAGATACACTATCACTCATATATATTACACACAGGCACACTGTCACACATATACTGCACACAAACACACTATCACTCATATATATTGCACACAGGCACACTGTCACACATATACTGCACACAGACACACTATCACTCATATATATTGCACACAGGCACACTGTCACACATATACTGCACACAGACACACTATCACTCATATATATTGCACACAGGCACACTGTCACACATATACTGCACACAGACACACTATCACTCATATATATTGCACACAGGCACACTGTCACACATATACTGCACACAGATACACTATCACTCATATATATTGCACACAGGCACACTGTCACACATATACTGCACACAGACACACTATCACTCATATATATTGCACACAGGCACACTGTCACACATATACTGCACACAGACACACTATCACTCATATATATTGCACACAGGCACACTGTCACACATATACTGCACACAGATACACTATCACTCATATATATTGCACACAGGCACACTGTCACACATATACTGCACACAGATACACTATCACTCATATATATTGCACACAGGCACACTGTCACACATATACTGCACACAGACACACTATCACTCATATATATTGCACACAGGCACACTGTCACACATATACTGCACACAGATACACTATCACTCATATATATTGCACACAGGCACACTGTCACACATATACTGCACACAGGTACACTATCACACATATATACTGCACACAGACACACTGTCCCACATACACTGCACACAAACATACACTATCACACATATACTGCACACTAGGGTGATCACATTCTGCCATTCAGGGACACTGCGGAGATGAGAGCAGTAGAATACTTGTCCTCGGCTCTAGTGCAGCTATACAGGAGGGGTCACTATACATCACTGGTCATCAGTGAGCAACCCTCTCTTCCTCCAGAGCACCAAAAAGTTCTAGACACTAGAGGGAGAACTGCCCATTAACTGCTGTAACAGAAAATGTGTCTGTTACAGGCTACAAGAAAATGTACGTAACCTCCAAAGACTTAGACAAGCTTTACACTGAAACAAAATTGCACTGCAGCTCCTGTTTGATGTCAGGATCAATGCTCAGGTCTCTCTCTAGTGATTAGAGCTCTGGCTGGAAGCCATTTCCTTGTAGCCCAGCAGAGGCATCACT
This sequence comes from Rhinophrynus dorsalis, assembly GCA_037306005.1. Taxonomy (NCBI): domain Eukaryota; kingdom Metazoa; phylum Chordata; class Amphibia; order Anura; family Rhinophrynidae; genus Rhinophrynus; species Rhinophrynus dorsalis. Next base: position 478,634,826 of record CM074722.1, read on the forward strand.
TCCTGTCACAGTAGACAATGGGCAGTACTTCTAGTATCTAGAACTCTGTGCTCTGGAGTCTTCATTCAGGGACTTTATATTGTCCCAGAAAGGGGCTGTCAGGGACATGGGACACACATTTAAAATCAGGGACCGTCCTGGGCAATCAGGGACACATGGTCACCCTACTGCACACAGACATACACTATCACATTAATACTGCACAGAGACACAGTAACACTCATATAATGAACAGAAACACACTATCATCCATATACTGCACACAGACACACACATATACTGTGCTCACAGACACACTGGCACACATATTCTTCACACAAACATGCTATCACCCATATAATACAAACAAAGTATCACACATACTGCATACAGAGACACACTGTCACACATATACTGCATGCAGACACAGCTCACACATATACTGCACACATATCAATGATCATACATATACCATACACAGATACACTATTACATATAAACTGCACTCAGCCACACTATCAGTTATATATACTGCACACAAACACACTAAAAGCTCTACAACATACACATTTCATAATTAGGATCTACCACAGCTCATTTAGCACCCGGCTGACATGAAGGTCTAATATTTCAACACACTCTTACAATGTGCATACACAGAATTAATTTTCTCTTCACTTAAAGGGTCTAGCTGTGTTTGGATGATTGTCACGTCAAGCATGTGTCCAGTTAATTTAACACCCATTAAAGCTCATTACTATTTTCTGTGTCTTTCATCAAAATGATGTACAAGAGTGTTAGTTTTTTGACGATGGCAGGACAAGTAAACGGGCTCCCCTTTGCAGGTCCCTGTGGTATCCTACTGAGCGGACAGGATGGCACAGGCATCTCATTTAACAGAAAATGATCATATATCTTTCTAATGATATTTTTGAATTGCAGACTTGAACATTTAGCAGGGAAGCCTTTATGAGATTGCATTTGAGATGTACAGGGGAGGGCTGGCAATTTGTGGCCTGGAGGGCAGCTACAATCATGTGGCCCGATTTTAATATTGTTCCAGCCCTCTCTCTTTTGTTAATTTTAAAATTGCCATTAACCCTTTGAGTGCCACTCAAAGGGTTAGTGTTGTGAAGTAAGGCAAGCAATACAACAGAGCTTACAACTGAAATGGGGTTACACTGGTGCAACTACAGAGCTTACAATGTAAGTAACGCTGCACTAGTGATACCATAGAACAGTGGTTCTCAATCTTTTTTTGATCGGGGCACCCCTAACACGTAATCTAGAACATTCGGGGCACCCCTACCATATTTATTGTACTTTATCAAGGGTATAATGAAGGGTACAGTACATAAATATACAGTTATTATTAGGTCTTATAATCATAATAACAAAACTAAACATATTGTGCAGTACAATTTTTATTAATCTTTATTTAAAAGTCCATTTTTGTTAGTCTTTATAGAAAACACAAGGCACCCTAAGTTGATGTCCGTGGCACACCACGGCACCCTGGTTGAAAATCACTGCCATAGAACTTACAAGAGAAATGGGTTATGGATACTAATGTATCTCCACTTGGATTGTAGCTCCATTTCAATTGTAAGCTCTGTGGTATCACTACTGTAGCTACATTTGCAGTAAAAAGAGGGAGTGGCCCACCAGCCCAGACATATGACTGGCCCAGGGGGCAATTGCCCCCCTGCCCCCCAGGCCAGCCCTCCCCTGGAGATGTATAACAAGAAAACTCAAATTTGTCTTACTTAACTCTTCAGTAAGGGGCATGTTGTGTTGGAGCATTTTATAGACCTCCTTCTATTAAAGGGGATCTATCACCCCTATACATGTTGGTGTAAATAGTTTATGCAGCTGGTATAACGTTTTCATTTTTTAAATAAAATCGCTATTTCGCTGAATTTAATAAAGTAAATATTGCCTTCTCCCTACTTCCGGAGAGAATGCATACCTCCCAACATTTCAAATGGCCAAAGAGGGACACTTCTGACTTCGGAGGCGTTTCTGGGGGCGTGGCTGATAGGCGGGGCATTTCCAAGAAGTTTTAGGTTACTTCTTGACCTATCTGCACCTCTTTGTGTAACTGATTAATGATTTAGAACAAGATCAAAGTATCTTAATTACACAGATTCATTTATAAACACATATATTGAAGATTAACAACACCTTCATGTGAGTTTTATTGCTGTGGAGCAATGTAATATAATTATATATACCACACAGTCTGATCTCCTAAACACAGGGACACCAGGGTGATACACTTATATACACACCACACAGTCTGATCTCCTAAACACAGGGACACCAGGGTGATACACTTATATACACACCACCCAGTCTGATCTCCTAAACACAGGGACACCAGGGTGATACACTTATATACACACCACCCAGTCTGATCTCCTAAACACAGGGACACCAGGGTGATACACTTCTATACACACCGCACAGTGTGATCTCCTAAACACAGGGACACCAGGGTGATACACTTATATACACACCACACAGTCTGATCTCCTAAACACAGGGACACCAGGGCGATACACTTATATACACACACCAGACAGTCTGATCTCCTAAACAGAGGGACACCAGGGTGATACACCTATATACACACCACACAGTCTGATCTCCTAAACACATGGACACCAGGGTGATACACTTATATACACACCACACAGTCTGATCTCCTAAACACAGGGACACCAGGGTGATACACGTATATACACACCACACAGTCTGATCTCCTAAACACAGGGACACCAGGGTGATACACTTATATACACATCACACAGTCTGATCTCCTAAACACAGGGACACCAGGGTGATACACTTCTATACACACCACACAGTCTGATCTCCTAAACACAGGGATACCAGGGTGATACACTTATATACACACCACACAGTCTGATCTCCTAAACACAGGGACACCAGGGTGATACACGTATATACACACCACACAGTCTGATCTCCTAAACACAGGGACACCAGGGTGATACACGTATATGCACACCACACAGTCTGATCTCCTAAACACAGGGACACCAGGGTGATACACTTATATACACACCACACAGTCTGATCTCCTAAACAGAGGGACACCAGGGTGATACACCTATATACACACCACACAGTCTGATCTCCTAAACACAGGGACACCAGGGTGATACACTTATATACACACCACACAGTCTGATCTCCTAAACAGAGGGACACCAGGGTGATACACTTCTATACACACCACACAGTCTGATCTCCTAAAAATTGGGACAAAAGGTTAGAAAAGAGGGACAGAGGGATTTGGGACTCAAAGAGGGAACTGTCCCTCCTAAAGAGGGACACTTGGGAGATATGAGACTGTGCTTACCAGTTCTGTACCACAGTCCGTCACTCTTCCTCTGCTCCCCTCCCGCTATCCAGCCTCCTCATTGGCCAGAGACCTCTCCAGCTTACATGCAGAAAGCCTCTGTCATTGGAGGAGGTTGGATAGAGGGAGGAGAGCAGAGGAAGAGTGACAGACTGAGGTACAGAGCTAGTTACCGCAGTCTGTCCAGAAGCAGGGCGCAGGGCAGTATTTACTGGATTAAATTCAACAAAATAGCGATTTTATTTAAAAAATTAAAATGTTACATCAACTAGTTGTTACATAAACTAACTACGTAGACCAACATGTATAGGGGTGATAGATCCCCTTTTACATTTATTTAACCCATTGAGTGCCAGAGGGGATGCACCGCATTGCAGAGCAATGCGTTACATATCTCTCTGACACTCAAAGGGTTAACTCCCTTGATGCTAGATAGGTCGCCAAAGCTTTGCAAAATATCTCACTGGAGACCGTCAAGGAGTAACGTGCACCCTGATGCATATTCTTCATCACCATCATCGTTTCGAAATATGTAACTTTCTGCTCCCAGATGACATTTTGGCAGAAAAACAGGACGTTCCTCCTCTGGAGTGAGTTTCCAATTACCTTTATGGTGCAAACAAATTAAGTAAATGCATGGGCATGAGCAGAGGCGTAACTAGAGGCCTTCAGGCCCTGGTGAAAGATGGCCCCCCCCGGACCACATTCGCCCCCCTCGACTACATTGGCCCTCTCCAAAATGCCCCCATCTCCTACCTCCCTGGAGTGGCAGGAGCCCAGAGAGGTGTGTTGATCTCCCGCGCGGTCCTCTTCAGTAATGCAGAGCGCTGGGAGATGATGTCATCTCCCAGCGCTCTGTATTACTACAGTGGCAGACGGAGATCGCGGGCGGCAGGTAGAGGGGTCGCAGGGGGCGGCCGGGCCCGTAGCGGGTGCGACCCCTATAGTTACGCCACTGGGCATGAGCGTGTGTGTGATGGCCTATGCATGAATACTTGAGAACGTACACTTGAGTGCCTTTATGCAAAGAAACCTCAGAAACTTTGGTGATGATAGCTTCAGAATTCAGCATGAAAACAGTACAATGCAGTGTGAGAATACCACCCTGGAAGAATTACAGAGGAGAATTGTGCCTGTTTTTCCTTCTCAATGTCCATGGGAAAGAGATACATAGATCCCTTTCCAAATAAATTTCGTAGTAAAGGAACTCAAACCTAAAGCTCACTCCTAATCATCACCAGTCATCATTTATTATCATCATAGTTATCTTCATCATATCAATATATATGTATACATTCTGCATACATTCACCGGCACAACCACACTGGTTTTAGTCACTAACACCAGTGGCTTTATTTCAGGGTATGCAATGCACTGAATGATCACTGTAATGCAAGTCAGCAGACCATCTCCTGATGGCAGCAAACCCCACACACTGGCTTCATAGAATGGACAGGGAAATGGTTTACACTTAAAGAGATAGTAATGTTTCAAAATAAAAGCAGGTCCAATTAATCTTCATAGTATTTGGGCCATGGAGAGTGTTATTTCAATTCTGTCAGAGTTGTAATTCAAGAATATTTGAATGATAACATATCCTCCTCCCTCCCCTTTTACTGATGTAACATTGCTCACCTCAGAACAGAAAGGTGGTGTCCAGATGGCTTACAGAGAAGGACAATCTTCATTTAGCATAAGGGAAAAACCTGAAAAACCTGTCAAGGGGGACATAGATTTAATTGTTCTCACAGTAAGATGATTGTCCCATGCTGTGAGCTGTCTGGTCTTAAGACCAGATTCCACATCTGAGGGGAGTTGTCTTACACTAGGTAAAAGGGGTGGGAGGTGGATACTTTATCATTAAATTACTCTTGAACTACAACTCTAACAGTACTGAAATAACACTCTCCATGGCCCAAATACTATGAAGATTAATTGGAGCTGCTTTTATTTTGAAACATTGCTATCCCTTTAAATAATTTCCTCTATGTCTTCCTTAGTACAGTGGACTACGCAACGTGTAGTGGAAAGAAACGGTCTGACATGCCCAAGGACTGCCCCACTCTGCTCCCCTTAGTGCAAGTAACATTAAGGGGAGGGTCTTGGGCATATGTAGATAGTAAATATACATTAGGCAGGCATAGAACCTTTTATTGTGCAGAATTGACATGGAATATTTGTTTCATCATGATTGAACTAACCTAACCTGACAAAAATACAAAATTAAGTGCAAAACTTTTCTCACCCTGATGTAGCTCTAGAGATTTATTTTTTGAGTTACTGCAACAAAGGTTGACATTAAAGGGATAGTAATACTTCATTTTATCTTTATTTTATTTTGTAGGCATTAAAAAAAACATGAAGAACGATGAAGTATTATCTCTCAAACCTTTATGGTTTGGGAGATATTCACAAGCAAAGTTTCCCCTCCCGCCCCTTGTACCTAGTGTAAGCCATCTCTTCTCAGATGGTGAATCTGGTTGTAAGACCAGACAGATAACACAAGGGGACAATCTTCTTCCTATGAGAACAATGAAAGCCCTGCCCCCCTTGACATGTTTTTCAGGTTTTCCCCTTATCTTAATTGAAGATTGTCCCTCTCTGCAGTCTACCTGGGCACCTCCCTTCTGATCTGGCTGAGCAGTGTTACATCAGTAAAAGGGGTGGGAGGGGGATACTTTGACATTGAATTACTCTTGAACTACAACTTTGACAGAATTGAAATAACACTCTCCAAAGTCCAAATACTATGATGATTAATTAGAGCTGCTTTTATTATGAAACATTACTATCCCTTTAAAGGAATAGTCATGTATTTATTGAAAAAAATGACCCATCAGTGCATCCACTGGTATTAGAGGCTAGGGATGGGGAACGTTTTCATCTCAAAAGAGAAACGGGATAAAAATGGCACTTTTCGCCAAGCGGTACATTTTTGGGAAAATTGCATTTGAGAGTGAGAGAGAGATAATGACATGGCCAGAAAGTTAGCTAAAAGGCAAAGGCTGTATCTTCCACCACTGAAAAGGAGCACTGTGCCTGTGTATAAACTGTTTGAGAAAGCAATTGGAAAGTCTGACCCTGGACAAGTAAAGATGCCAAATAATACATCATTCTGTCAGTTATCATCAGCATGTCTAAGCCCCACTCAGCCACACACACAAGTAATGTTGAGTAACCAGCAACAACACAGGTTATCAACATCCACATCCTTAGCTTTGATGAGTGCCTCTGTTGCTGTTGGAAGTAGTAGTAATAATAGAATTTCAGCAATATCTAGCCCCAGTAGTAGTAGAAGCCCTTCAGGAAACAGGCTTCTATGAAGTCCACAGTACGGAGATACTTCATTCACAATACAAAAGCTAAGCATATTGCTATATGTTGTCTGTGAAAGAAGCATGTGAGCAGTGGGAAAGCAGGCTTACTATCATAGTGCCTGTGATTCCTGTCACTCTCAGTTGTGGCTGGCACTGATTTGCTAACTGAGTTTGACCCGCCTCCTGATGACCTTTTTATACCTGGCTATCACATCTGTCAGATGCCCTTTCGTGGTGTTCCTGAGCCAGTAGTGCTGTTGCTGTGTTCCTGTATTCTGAGTTCCTGTGTACCGATTCGGCTTGTCCTGACCATTCTCCAGTGTACCTGCTTGTGTATGACCCGGCTCATCTGCGTACCACCCTTGGATCCTGACCCGGCTAGACTGACGTTCCTGCTCGTGTATGACCCGGCTTGTATGACTGCCTCCTACGTGCTCCGACCCGGCCCGGCTGACTTCCTGCTCCGAAGATCGACTTCCAGCTTGTTCCAGTGACCTGCGTTTCAGCTGTCGCCGCCGCGACATTTCCAGTCTCTGCTGCCCGTGTCAGAGTGACTGCCTTGCCTGGTGCTTCCCTCGATTTAGTGCTGTGCCTCGTTCTTTGTGCAGAGTTGTGTGTATGCTGTGGGCCTTCCTCTCTGTGCAGAGCCTTGCAGTAACGCTGAAGCCTCGAGTAAACGTGCATTTTAACTCTTGCAGTGCTGCCTCAAAATCACTCTCGCTATTTCCTGTACGAGCCTCGTTACCCGTGATACTGCTGCTGAGTTGGCCGCTCTCCGTCAGCAACTCTAGTCCACCATTGCAGAGTGTTCACATAGTTGGGCCGTTTGGGCGCTTAAGGCTCTCCGGTATTGGCTACCGACGATATCATTTGACACAGAGTGTTGGCAGAAAGGCTTCAGTGTTGGCTTATCCGGTACTACGCCCGAGGGGGCTAGTGGCTCTTGCTCTCTTATTCCAGCATTTGATTACACTTAAGGAGGCTGTTAGCTCTTGCACCGCCGGCCGGTTTCCGTCACGCCCGTGGGGGCTATTGGCACTTGCACAAACGAAAACAGTTCCTGTAACTACGCCCGTGGGGGCTAAGTTGATTCCCTTTCTGCTTACTATCCAACACCTTGGCAAGGCAGCTCTATCCTCAGCACTTGATGAACTTTGTCTATACAGCACAGCCCTTTTAACATCCAGGGCGTGTCAAACCTCCACATCTGAGACAGACTGTTATATGGACATTAACCCCTTGGGGGTCAATATCATCCTAGTGCATACTGTTTTGCATTTATGTCTTTTGTGCTATTACCATTGTAAATATCTCAGTTTACTTATCTGTGTATTACCTACCGCCTCTAGAGGGCGTACTTGTGACTTATTCACTTTAATAAAGTGTATTTTATTTTCACTTATTTGGTCTGAGAGTCCTAAAAAACCGTGACAGTACGAAAGGGCCATGACTTCAGACGGTAAGGGTGAAAGTAATACTCAGAACATCCACTGGAGAATGGATGTCCATGAGCAGCGCCTGGACCAATTGGCACTGGCTCTACAAACGTTACTTGAACGTACAGTACATTTGGACAAGTCTGGTCCTAATCCGGTGGTCTCCCCAGTCGTGACACCGGGGAATCCCTCTGTATCTCCCAGTGCTAACACTAGAGGGTTAACGGCAGCGGTACCGTTACCCCTAAGATATGATGGCAAACCCTCTCTATGCAGAGGTTTTATTAACCAGTTGGAGATGTTTTTGGAGTTGGCACCCCAGGCATTTCCGAATGACCTTAGCAAGGTTGGCTTTATGATATCTCTGTTGACGGGCAAAGCTTTGGCATGGGCAAATCCGTTATGGGAGAATGCCAGACCCTGCACACTGAACTTTAGAGATTTCGTGGTTAAGTTCAGACGTGTGTTTGAGGTTCCTGGCAGGTCTGCCTCTGCTGCCAAAAGGCTGATGGAGATTCAGCAGGGCGAACGCACTCTGGGCGAGTATGCTATTGAATTCCGGACCTTGGCAGCAGAGGTAGGCTGGAACGATGAGGCCTTACTTGCTGCCTTTACTCAGGGTCTTGCTGAACAGATTAAGGACGAGATAGCAGCTCGAGATGTACCCAGCGAGCTGGATGAGTACATTGACTATGTCATGTTGATAGACTCTCGCATCCGGGAGAGACGCTTGGCTAAGAGGGCTAAAGCAAAGAGTTATGGCCAGAACCAGTTCCTTAACCCACCCACACCACCCGTTCTACCTGAGCGAACAGCTGACAGCACTGAACCTATGCAAGTAGGTTTTACTAAGCTCACGAAGGAGGAGAAGCTGTATCGTAGAAGGCAAGGCTTATGCCTATACTGTGGCAAACCGGGTCATGTATTACGCAATTGTCCTGTAAGGCCGGGAAACGAACGCACCTAGGGTACCTTGGGGGACAGGCCCTAGGTGGTGTTGAACAGTCCCTAGATACTGGCACCACTAAACCCACCATCCAGGTGGCATTTGCTTGGACTGATAAGGTCATAGAAGTCCTAGCATTGGTGGACTCCGGGGCAGCCGGATACTTCATGGATCAGTCCTTTGCTGAGTTGCAGGGCATTCCATTATGTAAAAAGGACTCTCCTGTGGCTATAGAGGCCATTGATGGCAGACCCCTGGATCCTGCTTTCATTACGTTCGAGACAATCCCAGTGACAATGACTGTGGGGGCTTGTCACAGGGAGCAGATACAATTTCAGATCATTCGTTCCCCGCATCATTCAGTTATTTTGGGGTTCCCATGGTAACAAACTCATAATCCCCAATTCGACTGGCAAAGGTGTGAAGTTAACTCTTGGTCTGAGTACTGTAACAAGAATTGTCTCTCCCTTCCTGTTAAGATTATGTGTACCTCTCCAGCTGTGCCAACAGAATATGGGCAATTCAGTGACATGTTTAGCAAAGAAGAGGCCAGCGCATTACCTGACCATAGGCCATACGATTGCGCCATTGATTTGCCTCCAGGTGTTGTGCCCCCCAGGGGACGTACTTACCCCCTGTCATGTGAGGAAAATAAGGCGATGGAGGAGTACATCACAGATGCCCTGGAAAGGGGAATCATTCGTAAATCTACATCTTCGGCTGGTGCCGGATTTTTTTTTGTTAAAAAGAAAAATGGGGAACTCAGGCCTTGCATTGACTACCGTGGGCTGAATAAGCTGATGCCCAAGAACGCCTATCCCATTCCACTTATTACAGAATTATTCGACAGATTAAAGGGCTCTTCGATCTTTACTAAACTTGATTTGCGAGCCGCCTATAATCTAGTCAGAATTAAAGAGGGTGACGAGTGGAAAACGTCGTTTAATACCAGAACAGGGCATTATGAATATCTGGTGATGCCATTCGGCTTATGCAATGCGCCTGCAGTATTTCAGGAATTGATTAACGATATTTTACGTGACTTGCTCCAGTCCTGTGTGGTAGTATATCTAGATGATATACTGATTCATTCTGCTAACCTTGCTCAACATATTAAAGATGTCTCTGAAGTCCTGCTCCGACTTCGTAAGCACAAGTTATTCTGTAAACTAGAAAAATGCGAATTCCATACATCTCAAGTACCGTTCCTGGGGTTCGTAATATCCAAAAGTGGCATTGCCATGGATCAGGAAAAGTTGGCAGCGGTTCTGCATTGGCCTCGGCCTAAGTGGTTAAAGGCCATTCAACGATTCCTAGGTTTTGCGAACTATTATAGGAAGTTCATCAAGAACTTTTCTACGATTGTAAAACCACTGTCAGATTTGACTCATAAGGGCGCTTCTCCCTCTTAGTGGTCTGAGGCAGCTGAAGACGCATTTGTTACCCTGAAATCTGCCTTTGCATCTGCTCCTATACTGTCCCACCCTAATCCCTCCCTGCCGTTTACTTTGGAGTTTGACGCTTCAGAGGTTGGGGTTGGGGCGGTGCTCTCCCAACGTCCTGTGGGAGGTGGCACTTTAATGCCTTGTGGGTTCTTCTCTAAGAAATTGTCCAGCGCCCAGAGTCATTACGAGATTGGCGACAGAGAACTGTTGGCCATCATACTTGCACTTAAGGAATGGCGACACCTCTTGGAGGGCACTCAGACTCCAGTACTAATTCTTACTGACCATAAGAATTTAACCTATCTCTCTGAGGCCAAAAGGCTGTCTTCTAGACAGGCCAGGTGGGCGCTGTTTTTGTCCCGGTTCAATTTCCTAGTATCCTATCTTCCTGGTTCAAAGAATATCAAGGCTGATGCGTTGTCACGTCAGTTCGCCTCTGACACTGAGAGGGAGGAAGTACCGGTACCCATCATTCAGCCAGATCAGATCCTGGCTACTATTCGTACCACCATAACCTCGCCACTAGGGGAAGAGATACTGGCATCACAATCACGGGCACCTCCTGAAACCCCAGTGGGGAAGTGTTTCGTAGATGAGTCATTCCGTGTCCGTCTGTTGGAGACTTATCACGCCTCTAAAGCGGCTGGGCATATTGGTAGGGACCAACTAGTATGGTCCCTCTCACAGTTATTTTGGTGGCCTACGTTGAGAGCTGACTGCGCCGCTTTTACGGCAGCTTGTACCACTTGTGCCCGTGCCAAGACCCCTAGGCATCTCCCCGTGGGCTTATTGCAACCGGTGCCTAACGGAGACCGTCCGTGGTCTCATATATCCATTGACTTCTTGGGAGAATTACCGGCATCTAGAGGTTACATGTTCATTCTTATGGTGGTCGATAGATTCTCTAAGATGGCACATTTTGTGCCTCTGACTGGCCTTCCATCGGCTCAGGAATTGGCTATAGTTTTTGCCAGAGAGGTGTTCCGTCTGCACGGAGTGCCCAGAGTGATTGTCTCCGACCGTGGGAGCCAGTTCGTGTCTAGATTCTGGAGGGCATTTTGTGGTCAGATGGGCATCCAATTGTCATTTTCCTCTGCCTACCATCCCCAAACGAATGGGGCCACTGAGCGTGCCAATCAGGGACTGGAACAGTTCCTGCGCTGCTTTGTCACCGATCATCATGATAATTGGGCTGACCTGTTGCCATGGGCAGAGTTTGCCAGAAACTGTGCGGTTAACTCATCGTCCGGGAGCTCCCCGTTTCTTGTGAATTATGGTTTCCAGCCTTGTCTGCTCCCGGACTCCTTTCAGGCGCAGCAGATTCCTGCTCTAGATGAGCATTTGGCATGACTTCGTTCCACTTGGGCACAGGTTCAGAGGTCCCTCAGTCAGTCTTTCAGGCGGCAGCAAAGGCACGCTAATCGCAGACGCCTTCCAGCGGTCTCATTTCAGGTTGGAGACAGGGTATGGCTGTCATCCAGAAACCTCAATTTACAAGTGCCATCCAATAAACTGGCTCCCCGGTTCATTGGTCCATTTAAGATTATCCGCAAGATTAATCCGGATTCTTATGCTCTGGAGCTTCCAACCTCTATGCACATTCATAATGTGTTCCACGTGTCACTCCTGAAACCCTTGGTCTGCAATCGTTATACTACTACGCCAGTGATTCCTGGGCCGGTGGACGTCCAGGGCCAAGAAGAATATGAAGTCCAGAGTATTATTGATTCCAGGAGATTTAGAGGAAAGCTGCAATATTTGATTCATTGGAAGGGCTATGGCCCTGAGGAACGTTCTTGGGTTGATCAGGGGGATCTCCATGCTCCGAGATTAGTACGCAGCTTTCACTCTAAATATCCTTTGAAACCCAGACCTCAGGCTGGGAGAGGGGGTCTTTGAGAGGGGGGTACTATCACAGTGCCTGTGATTCCTGTCACTCTCACTTGTGGCTGGCACTGATTTGCTAACTGAGTCTGACCCGCCTCCTGATGACCTTTTTATACCTGGCTATCACATCTGTCAGATGCCCTTTCGTGGTGTTCCTGAGCCAGTAGTGCTGTTGCTGTGTTCCTGTATTCTGAGTTCCTGTGTACCGATTCGGCTTGTCCTGACCATTCTCCAGTGTACCTGCTTGTGTATGACCCGGCTCGTCTGCGTACCACCCTTGGATCCTGACCCGGCTAGACTGACGTTCCTGCTCGTGTATGACCCGGCTTGTATGACTGCCTCCTACGTGCTCCGACCCGGCCCAGCTGACTTCCTGCTCCGAAGATCGACTTCCAGCTTGTTCCAGTGACCTGCGTTTCAGTTGTCGCCGCCGCGACATTTCCAGTCTCTGCTGCCCGTGTCAGAGTGACTGCCTTGCCTGGTGCTTCCCTCGATTTAGTGCTGTGCCTCGTTCTTTGTGCAGAGTTGTGTGTATGCTGTGGGCCTTCCTCTCTGTGCAGAGCCTTGCAGTAACGCTGAAGCCTCGAGTAAACGTGCATTTTAACTCTTGCAGTGCTGCCTCAAAATCACTCTCGCTGTCTCCTGTACGAGCCTCGTTACCCGTGATACTGCTGCTGAGTTGGCCGCTCTCCGTCAGCAACTCTAGTCCACCATTGCAGAGTGTTCACATAGTTGGGCCGTTTGGGCGCTTAAGGCTCTCCGGTATTGGCTACCGACGATGTCATTTGACACAGAGTGTTGGCAGAAAGGCTTCAGTGTTGGCTTATCCGGTACTACGCCCGAGGGGGCTAGTGGCTCTTGCTCTCTTATTCCAGCATTCGATTACACTTAAGGAGGCTGTTAGCTCTTGCACCGCCGGCCGGTTTCCGTCACGCCCGTGGGGGCTATTGGCACTTGCACAAACGAAAACAGTTCCTGTAACTACGCCCGTGGGGGCTAAGTTGATTCCCTTTCTGCTTACTATCCAACACCTTGGCAAGGCAGCTCTATCCTCAGCACTTGATGAACTTTGTCTATACAGCACAGCCCTTTTAACATCCAGGGCGTGTCAAACCTCCACATCTGAGACAGACTGTTATATGGACATTAACCCCTTGGGGGTCAATATCATCCTAGTGCATACTGTTTTGCATTTATGTCTTTTGTGCTATTACCATTGTAAATATCTCAGTTTACGTATCTGTGTATTACCTACCGCCTCTAGAGGGCGTACTTGTGCCTTATTCACTTTAATAAAGTGTATTTTATTTTCACTTATTTGGTCTGAGAGTCCTAAAAAACCGTGACACTTACACCTCGGCACCTCCTCAATGAGATCCCATCTAAAGCACAACCACAGGTCTGACTTGGAGACACACCATCAGCAGGTCAGAGGTGTCATAACTAGTAGCAGCAGAGGTACTCCTAAATGTTCCTGGGGCTTTGGGGTACATAATAGAAGTGCTGTTGATGAGTCAGAGAGTGTGCCAAGATTTTCGGCTCCTGCTGTAGCAAAGTATGACTCTGATTTTGTTTTTGGTGATGACAAGTGTCATGGAGTAGCTACACATAACTCCACCACCCCCACCGCCTCCACAAGTGATGGCATTAAAGGGATAGTAATGTTTCTTAATAAAAGCAGCTCTAATTAATCATCATAGTATTTGGGCTTTGGAGAGTATTATTTCAATTTGTGGTTCAAGAGTAACTGAATGATGAAGTTTCCCTCTCCTGCCCCTTTTACTGATGTAACACTGTTCAGCTCAGATCAGCAGGGTGTGTCCAAGTAGACTGCAGAGAGGGACAATCTTCAATGAAGATAAGGGAAAATGAAAAACCTATCAAGGGGGGCATAGTTTTCATTCTTCTCACAGTAAGAATATTGACCCTTGATGTGAGCTGTCTGGTCTATGGACTGGATTCTACATCTGAGGAGTGGGAGCTTACACTAGGTAAAAGGGGCGGGAGGGGGAAACTTTATAATTCCATTATTCTTGAACTATAACTCTGACAGTATTGAAGTAACACTCTCCATGGCTCAAATACTATTAAAGGGATAGTAAAACTTCTTTTTATCTTTATTTTATTTTGTAGGCATTAAAAAAACATGAAGAACGATATAAGTCTTATCTCTCAAACCTTTATGGTTTAAGAGATATTCACAAGCAAAGTATCCCCCCCCTGTTCAGCCAGGTCAGAAGGTAGGTGTCCAGGTAGACTGCAGAGAGGGACAATCTTCAATTAAGATAAGGGAAAAAGCTGAAAAGCTTGTCAAGGGGGGAAGGGCTTTAATTCTTTTCATACAAAGAAGACTGTCCCCTTCTGTTATCTGTCTGGTCTTACAACCAGATTCACATCTGAGAAGAGATGGCTTACACTAGGAAAAAGGGGCGGGAGGGGGAAACTTTGCTTGTGAATATCTCTTAAACCATAAAGGTTTGAGAGATAAGACTTATATCATTCTTCATGTTTTTTTAATGCCTACAAAATAAAATAAAGATAAAACGAAGTATTACTATCCCTTTAAGGCTGAATATGCAAGACACTGCTATCCTGTCTGAGTGACATCACTGGAGGGAGACTTGCGCAGATTAAAGGGATAGTAATACTTCGTTTTATCTTTATTTTATTTTGTAGGCATTAAAAAAACATGAAGAACGATATAAGTCTTATCTCTCAAATCTTTATGGTTTATGAGATATTCACAAGCAAAGTTCCCCAACCTCCCCTTTTACCTAGTGTAAGCCATCTCTTCTCAGATGTGGAATCTGGTTGTAAGACCAGACAGATAACAGAAGGGGGCAATCGTCTTCCTACGAGAACAATGAAAGCCCTGCCCTCCTTGACAAGTTTTTCCATTATCTTAATTGAAGATTGTCCCTCTCTGCAATCTACCTGGGCACCTCCCTTCTGCTCTGGCTGAGCAGTGTTATATCAATAAAAGGGGCGGGAGGGGGATACTTTGTCATTGAATTACTCTTGAACTACAACTTTGACAGAATTGAAATAACACTCTCCAAAGTCCAAATACTATGATAATTAATTAGAGCTGCTTTTATTATGAAACTGTACTATCCCTTTAAGTCTGTTGGATGCTGACAGAGAGGAATGGAGGAGGTCTACATTGCACAGTTGTCCTTGGATATTATTCACGTCATTGAGATGGGCATTTCATATTTGTTAATCCTCTGAAGGAGAGATTTTAAAAGGTTTTAAAAATTCTATAATACATTTTTGGATACTACACTTAGATCAGATTTCCCTTTTCTTTGCTCTCCTTTCTTTCATATATCTTTATTGTTTCTAAACTATTTGCACGTTGGCAGAACGGATGGAGCATTGAGAAGTGGGATCTGAATTATGTAGAGGAATGGACACTATAATGGGCTGATTAAGGACTTTTTATGCTTAAACTACAGCACCATATAAATTATATATATATTTCATATAATTTTTAAGAAGAAACATTATAACTTGTAAAAGATGAACCATTTAGTTTTTTCGTGCTTAGACCTTGAGGTGATATCAAAGTCTCATCAAATAGTAAAGCCCTCCAATTCCTGTTCTATTCTGCTAAGTCTAAACAGTTTAACCCTTTGAGTGCCACAGCAGTAAGCAATGCTTTGCATACCCCTCTGGCACTCAAAGGGTTATGATCTCTCATACTAGAAATAGATGCTGAATTGAACAGTGTGGAGACCTGAAAATGAATAATGAGGAAGTATCAAATCACTTGTTTGTGATTAGGAGGATTGGGTAAGAAAAAAAGGGGCACCCAGCAAGACACATGATGGAGACTTCTTCTTTAGGTGCTCTTATTTACAATACTGTAGCCAGAAAATCTTAACGGACCCTGTGAATTTTGTCCTTGTGCCTTAGCACCTTCAATCAGTCCTGCATGTGATATCGCTGGAGGCAGACATGACAGTTACTGGCATTTTTTTTTTAAACTGAATCAGGCAGAGTGGAGCCTTCTGAAACCTTTGAGGACTAGTGAGCTGTACAATGCATTGCAAAGCATTTTTTTGTTGGGACGCCTTTAGAGTTTGAGGTCTTGTGTTAACTATCGTGAGACTTGAACTGAGAGACTTCAGATGATATCCTATTGAAATGTCGGCACCTATTTGGCGACCAGCAGAAGGTTGCATTAAATATGTCACCTGGTTGAAAAAAGCGACATCAGAATGTCGCCATCATAAAAATGGTGACATTCTGATGTCGCAGCCATTAGAATGTTTCAATATAATAGTATTGCTAAAGCAGCGTTGTGGTGTCCCATTCTTGCCTGATCACTACACATTTGTCTCTGCTGTTTCCTTCTGCATTTAACCCTCTAAGTGGTGAATATTTATCTCCTCATTTATATCTGCACTTGTCATCAGCACCAGAACTACCTCCTATATGCCTCTTTCTCCGTTCACTCTCTTCTGCTGTCCTCCCCACCCTTGCTCGTCACAATTCTCTGCTCCTTACAGGCAGGTCAGAGAGTGAGAAGTGCAAATATGAAAGAGGTGATAAAATGTGGCACCACAACGCTGCTTTGACGATACTATTATATTGCTACATTCTGATGGCTGCGACAAATATAAATGAGGCGATACAAATATGGCACTTAAAGGGTTAAAGGCAGCAGGAGACAGACGTGTGGCGATCAGGTAAGAATGGGGCACCACAATGCTGCTTTGCAAATACTATTATATTGGAACATTTTGCAACATCAGAATGTCGCCCTTTTCATGTGGGTGACATTTTTAATGCTCCTTTGTGTTGATCGCCAAATACAGGGTGACATTTTAATAGTGAACCACTTCAGACCCCCTTTTTTTGGAGGTTGTACTCCATTTGCAGTCCACAGTGACTCCCAGATGAGCAGATCTATGGATGAACCCCTATAAGAATGATATATGTTCTTTAAAGGGATAGTAATACTTCGTTTTATCTTTATTTTATTTTGTAGGCATTAAAAAAACATGAAAAACGATATGTCTTATCTCTCAAACCTTTATGGTTTGAGAGATATTCACAAGCAAAGTTTCCCCTCCCGCCCCTTTTACCTAGTGTAAGCCATCTCTTCTCAGATGTGGAATCCAGTCCATAGACCAGACAGATAACAGCAGGGGACAATCTTCTTCCTATGAGAACAATGAAAGCCCTGCCCCCCTTGACGAGCTTTTCAGCTTTTTCCCTTATCTTAATTGAAGATTGTCCCTCTCTGCAGTCTACATGGGCACCTCCCTTCTGATCTGGCTGAGCAGTGTTACATCAGTAAAAGTGGCGGGTGGGGGGTACTTTGTCATTGAATTACTCTTGAACTACAACTCTGACAGTATTGAAATAACACTCTCCAAAGTACAAATACTATGATGATTAATTAGAGCTGCTTTTATTATGAAATATTACTATCCCTTTAATCCTTTGTATGTCAGAGGTGTATGCAACACATTGCAAAGCAATAGATTGCACACCCCCTAGTGCTCAAAGCATTAATTTTTTTTTTTTTAACCTGGTGACCTAAGAGTTTTTATTCCTGATTCAGTAAGTCATTGACTCCAGTTTTTCCATTATTCACTGCCATGCTATGTGACATTTTTATGAGAGTTTTATTCTTATTGGAGAAACTACCTACACATTATTAGATATTCCACTGGTTCATCTTTTTGAAATACCTATTGTTGAAACATTTGCATTTCAATTTCCGTATTTAATAATGATCATCCTGCTGCTCACAGCCATTTCTATATATTCGCTTTCACATAACCCTTTTAATTTTGAATTGTTCAGTTGCTTTTTTTTCCCAATGCATTTAATGTAAAAACATACCTGGCTCCGGGGCTTCTTTTATTCATAAATTTAAAATAGATCAACTCAGGATAAGAGACTTTTTGATGTTTATAAGTAATACAGAACTGACTTTCACTGCACCTCCAAATCACTAGGACGTAAAACAATAATTTTCATTATTTCAATACTTTTTTTTTAATCTGAATATAATATTTGTACTTTGAGTTTCTCACTAGAGAAGTCTTTCTTCTTTCCACTCTAATCAGTTTTATTCTGAGCTCACTCCATGGGAGGAAAAGTGTCCAAGTTTAATTGTTAGTTCTCCTTAGCACAGTTGGGAAAAAGAGGTTCTTTTACAGCCAGACTAATTGGTATTTTGGAGTATTCTGAGAACACCAGCACATGATAGATTGAAGTAAGAAATACAGGTCAGAAGACCTCATCAACAAGAAGCAACCTGCGTCCGAAAGTGGTTCAGGTCACCTAGGGATACCTGGGAAAATGAAGAATCACTTTATAAGCCCTGGCTGCTGTAAGAGAAAGATAAACAGTATGTTTCAAGAGGACTATCTGCAGTTTAATACACTGTGTTTTATCATTTTTTTTTAACTTTATCTTCTGAGATCTGGGTCATGCTTTGTATGGATGGATTTTTAAAATATCTCGTGGAGTATCCAGAATAGAGATAGCAGTGAAAGATTTCACTCACGCTACACAGTTTTCATCAGCTCTTACTGACATTAAGTAGGATGTGTCTCTTTAAAATCAAAGCCCAAAGCAGAATAACCGTCTCACTGCAGAATGACTTGACATGTCTCAAAAATCCTCGTTGGAAAAACTATACGGGTGCATATATCAAAGCTATCCCCATTAGCTTGAATCATTAAACTTGTAACATGTTGAAAAATCTCACTTCCAGAGTTTTATCCAAAAATATAAAAACAACATTTATTGATGATCAACACATAATACATATAATGAACCTTCAATAGGATGTTCATGTATTCTTAAACCATATGGAGAGACTTAGATCTTGGAGTCGCACATTAGTAGATGAAACTATATGGCATCACATTGATCAACGTGTTTCGCATGATAAGCACTTAATCATGATCAAAGAAAGATCAAAGAAAGATTTCACGTCATTCCAAACTTAGAGAATTCCCTTTAAGGTGAGCAAAGGTGGGCAATCCAGCACTGAAAGAGTCTGATAACTATTAGAGGGCTGAATTGAAATAAATGCAAGTCTGAACAGTTTTAAATTGCTCTTCTAATTCTTTCAGTGCAGGGTGGCTCCCCTTGAAGCAGGGGAGGTCAATTTTTAGACTTCCAGCTGTTGGGATCCACAATTTCCATCATCGACAACCATCCATTGACTGGGGATAATGGGCGTTGTGTTCCCCAATGACTTGACATCAAGATATTAAGTACCTCAGGAAGAAATGATTGGTATAACCATATACTTATTGATAATTTGGAAAGTTACACTAACAGCACACTTTGTCAGAGGGACATGTATCTGGCCAGAGATATGTAGAGACAGGGAATGGATTGATAAATGTATGCAGAGCAGGAGGGTACTTTAGAGCCAGAGATGGTTGGGGTCAATGTTGGGGTTGGTCCTCTGGACTTATCTCTGCCTGAGCTTGAACTACTGACCTTCGGGTTATGGTCCCTGCAACTTCTGTCACTGCCTCCAGAGGAACTTTCATCTGCAGTCTTTGTCATTTTACTCTTCCTGACTTTCTTAGCACTTATTGGTTAATGGCCTCCTGCTGTACCTTGTCTAGAGACTATTTTAGCCAGTTGGCCTAAGCTCCTAGTGCTCAGTTGTTAGCCCCAGTAGTGAAGACTCAGTTTCCGGGTTTTTGTATTTCATTCCCTGGTTGAACTCGGCTTGTACCTTGACTTCTCTTGAACTCCTTCTGTCTTGACATCTGCCTGTACCCTGACTTCTCTTGACCTCTGCCTGCCTTGACTTATTGGCATGCCTCTACTACTCCAAATTCTACTTCTCCAGTATCTCTGCTTTCCCTAGACCACCAGCGTACCTATCCTGGTCTGGCCCATTGCTCAACTGGGGATGGGATATCTGGACAGGAAAAGCATGATCTGCTTCAGGATATTCTTCTCTGTGTATAGAACTTGTGAACTAAAAGAGAGTTCACTCTGCATAGGATACCAGTCCTATCTAGTTGTGTGTCTCTGATTTCCACTTTGAATACACATACACACAAGTGAAAAGAGTAAAGAAATATTAATGCCTTTGAAAAAATATATAAATTCTTAGCTTTTCATGCTGATAAAAACAAGGAAGATTCTTAAAGGGATAGTAATACTTTATTGTTACTATCCCCCATATTGTACATATTTGTAAAATAATTTAATAGCCCCCAGTTTCATCTCTAAAACCTTTATGGTTTGAGAGATAACTGAAGGCAAAGTTCTCCCTCCCCCCTCCTTCCCTGAAGTCAGCGTTGTACTGACTACAGGGGAAGTCTGTCGTACGACAGGCTTGCGGCTCTGCAGCTGAGCCGAGATCCCGTTAGTGAAAAAGAATTATTTCACTGAAACGGTTTTCTACATGTGCTTGGTTTGCAAGCACACGTACAAGACCATTTCAGTGAAATAATTATTTGTCATGAATGCGATCACGGCTCTGCTGCAGAACCGCATGATGAAAGTCAGACTGGATATCCCTGCAGTCAGCACAACGCTGACTTCAGGGAAGGGGGAGGGAACTTTGCCTTCGGTTATCTCTCAAACCATAAAGGTTTGAGAGATGAACCTGGGGGCTATTAAATTATTTTACAAATATGTACAATATGGGGGATTGTAATAATAAAGTATTACTATCCCTTTAAGTCAAAATGTATAACTGCTCAGGATAATAAATCCATTTTTAATTGTTTGGAAAGTTTTACAGTCAATCAACCAAATCCTCCACAGGGGCTTATGAAACAGTACCCCCTAGTGTTCAATTCTATAATATTTATTTTTTGACTAAAGAAACAAAAGACAAACTAGAACAAGTCTAAGCTGTTATAACTTTTGAATGAATGATCTCCAAGCAGTGGGAGTATCCGTGTTTTTCCCAGGAGGAAATTCTCTACAATATATATGTTTTTATTAATTTAACCCCTTAAGGACTCTTGACGGTCCTGGTATGCCATGGCTGGATTTGCTTTAGGGACCGATGACGTACCAGGACCGTCGTGGAATTCCGGGCTCCCCGCGTGGCTGCACGCCGTTTGGGGAGTCCGGAATCGGATTCAATTTAAAAAAAAAAAGCTCCGTGGTCCTGAATGACAGCCGCGTGCATGCGCGGCCGGTCCTTAAGGGGATATTATTATAATTGCTTTAGTAAAACTGGTGCGAATTCAACACCCAGTCTCCACCTAATTACCCTCTCCAATTTTCTTTACCATAAAACCTCTTTTCCAGTTTCAGGCCCAGAATCATTACATTTTTATGAAACATTCCCTTAAGGTTTAGGTAAAGCTGTTGACAAATATTGAAATTCATGGTGTAAAACCCAGTTTAATTAGATTTCCAGTAAACCATAAGCTTTAATGTGCAGAAAAAGAGTAAAGCATCTAATTGGATGTTGAAAGCTTGCTTTGTACTTAATTGAAACATACAGGTGTGAGATCTGAGAGTGATATTTAAAATGATGCGAGTGGCCCTCTTTCAGGTTAATTAGGACAACTCTCTCTTACAAATAATGGACTATAATTTGATTTGCTAAGAGATGAAGGAAACACAAGTGAATTATTTAACATGTTTTGTGCCATAGGAGTATCTAAAACACTTTTCTGGCACACAAAGACTTAAAGTAAAATTAACACCTTATTATTGTTATTATTATGCTTTATTTATAAAGTGGCAACTTATCCTGCAGAGCTGTACAATAGGAAATAGACACACAGGGGGAGATTTATAAAAGTGGAGTTAATCTAAAATAACAGTTAAAATGGCTGTAAGTTCCTGTAAGTTTAAAGGGATAGTAATACTTCGTTTTAACTTTATTTTATTTTGTAGGCATTAAAAAAACATGAAGAATGATATAAGTCTTATCTCTCAAACCTTTATGGTTTAAGAGATATTCACAAGCAAAGTTTCCCCCTCCTGCCCCTTTTACCTAGTGGAAGACATCTCTTCTCAGATGTGAGTCTGGTTGTAAGACCAGACAGATAACAGAAGGGGACAATCTTCTTTGTATGAAAACAATGAAAGCCCTTCCCCCCTTGACAAGTTTTTCAGCTTTTTCCCTTATCTTAATTGAAGATTGTCCCTCTCTGCAGTCTACCTGGGCACCTCCCTTCTGATCTGGCTGAACGGGGGGGGGGGGATACTTTGCTTGTGAATATCTCTTAAACCATAAAGGTTTGAGAGATAAGACTTATATCGTTCTTCATGTTTTTTTAATGCCTACAAAATAAAATAAAGATAAAATGAAGTATTACTATCCCTTTAAACTTTCAAGATGTTATGAAGCTGCTATTCATTTCCTCTGACTTTGGGGGAGATGCATTGAGGCGTGATGGGGGTGATAGGGCGGAAGTGGTTTCTCAGGGGATCTCGCTTCTCCAGTTCCTGCTTTGTTCTGTGGAGCCGGTGTACTGGGATTTCTCCAACTTCGGAGATCTTGGTGTGTGGGCTCTATGGAGGAACGTGGGAATTGGAGAAGTGGTGTCTAGGGATGAGCGAGCACCCCGATGCTCGGGTGCTCGGGTGCTCTGACCGAGCACCCCCTGATGCTCGAGTGCTCGGCCGAGCACCCGAGCCCCATTCAAATGAATGGGAGCACTCGAGCATTAAACCAGGCACCCCCTGCTCTGATGAGCGGAGGGTGCCTGGTCAATGTCCCCCTTCATCTCCGCTATGCCCCTCTTCCACAATGTCCCCCTTCATCTCCTATGCCATAGAGGAGATGAAGGGGGACATTGTGGAAGAGGGGCATAGCGGAGATGAAGGGGGACATTGTGGAAGAGGGGCATAGACTCTATGCCCCTCTTCCACAATGTCCCCCTTCATCTCCGCTATGCCCCTCTTCCACAATGTCCCCCTTCATCTCCGCTATGGCATAGGAGATGAAGGGGGACATTGTGGAAGAGGGGCATAGCGGAGATGAAGGGGGACATTGTGGAAGAGGGGCATAGCGGAGATGAAGGGGGACATTGTGGAAGAGGGGCATAGAGTCTATGCCCCTCTTCCACAATGTCCCCCTTCATCTCCGCAATGCCCCCTTCATCTCCGCAATGCCCCCGTACCTCCATTCCTTGGTGGTCCAGCGGAGCGTCTTCGGATCTGTGCCTCTTCCGGCACAGATCCTCTTCACCCGAACATGTCGGGCGAGCACATGGCGGTACTCGTACGAGTACCGCCATGTGCCGAGCAGAGCGATGCTCGAGCCGATCCGAGCATCGGCCGAGCACGCTCGCTCAACACTAGTGGTGTCATTGGAGGTCGTCTTCGCTTTGTAACCTCTTTGTCACGCCTTGGTGCACAACCCCCTCGAATTGTTATACCTCTTGAATGAAACAAATGACGGCAGTGGAAGTTCCAATGTTTTGCACAATAGAATAGAACCCTATATCATATATGAAGAAAAAAAAATGGCTGTACGATTGTTGTCGGTAGTTATAAAAGTATTGACAGTTTAAAAGGACATAACGTTGTGTAGTACGTTTTTTAAAAAATGGAGTAAGGAAGTTTGTAAAAAGTGTCGCAGCATAATTATAAAGAAAGTCGTTATTTGCAACAATTTAGAGACAGAATTTTACCAAAATATTTAAGGTCATGTCTGACCTGTTCTTATTTTTACGGTTTCCATATTTATAAATGTAACTAGAATGCTTTATAAATACAAACAAACATGATAAGGAATAAGGACATTTTAAAGGGATAGTAATACTTTATTATTACTATCTCCCATATTGTAGATATTTGCAAAATAAGTTAATAGCCCCCAGGTTCATCTCTCAAACCTTTATGGTTTGAGAGATAACCGAAGGCAAAGTTCCCCTCTCCCTCCCCCTTCCCTGAAGTCAGCGTTGTGCTGACTGCAGGGAAGTCTGTCGTACGACAGGCTTGCGGCTCTGCAGCTGAGCCGAGATCCCGTTAGTGAAACATAATTGTTTCACTGAAACGGTCTTCTACATGTGCTTGCAAACAAAGCACATGTAGAAGACCGTTTCAGTGAAATAATTCTTTGCCACTAAAGGGATCTCGGCTCAGCTGCAGAGCCGCAAGCCTGTCGTACAACAGACTTCCCCTGCAGTCAGCACAACGCTGACTTCAGGGAAGGGGGAGGGAGAGGGGAACTTTGCCTTCGGTTATCTCTCAAACCATAAAGGTTTGAAAGATGAACCTGGGGGCTATTAAATTATTTTGCAATTACATACAATATGAGGGACAGTAATAATAAAGTATTACTATCCCTTTAAGGATCCGTTCACAAAAACCGACAAGACCACTTTTTATAAATCTCCCACTATGTTCTGTGTCTACTGTTTTATCTCTCTATGGGGGAGAAATGGACCACATCCAGATGGTGCAACAAGTTATGGAGAGGCATAATGAGTACAGCCTTCTATTATGCATAGCCTTCATTGACTATGAAAAGGCATTTGATACAGTCAAAAAGTAAGCAATAATCAATGCCCTGATCAACCAAGGAATAGAGAGAGCTTACATCAATATCCTCCAATCAATATATGAAAATGCAACTGCATAATGCTCAGATCAACTATAGAAAAAAGTGTCCAACAAGGCGACACAATCTTCCCAAAACTATTTTCTGCTTGTTTAGAAGAAATTATCCATAAACTAAATTGGGACAAAAAAGGACTTAAGATCAATAGAGATTACCTACATTGCTTACATTTTGCAGACAATATAATGCTCTTTGCCAGTAGTCTAGCAGAACTGCAAGAATACATGGAAAAGCTGCAACAGGAGAGCAAAAATGTGGGTCTGAAGATGAAAATCAACAAAATGCAAGTCACGTTTAACAAATTTACCATAACAAGCAAAATCACAGTAGATGGACAAGAAGAAGTGGACAGGTATGTTTATCTCGGATAGGAAACGTCAACAGATAAAAAAAAAATGAAATTTAGAGACTAATAAAATTGGTATTGCAAACATTTGGGAAACTTAGGAGTGCTGTCTTTAAAAGGATAGTAATACTTCGTTTTATCTTTATTTTATTTTGTAGGCATTAAAAAAACTTGAAGAACGATATAAGTCTTATTTCTCAAACCTTTATGGTTTAAGAGATATTCACAAGCAAAGTTTCCCCTCATGCCCCTTTTAGCTAGTGTAAGCAATCTCTTCTCAGATGTGGAATCCAGTCCATAGACCAGACAGATAACAGCAGGGGACAATCTTCTTCCTATGAGAACAATGAAAGCCCTGCCCCCCTTGAAAAGATTTTCAGGTTTTTCCCTTATCTTAATTGAAGATTGTCCCTCTCTGCAGTCTACCTGGGCACCTCCCTTCTGATCTGGCTGAGCAGTGTTACATCAGTAAAATGGGTGGGAGGGGGACACTTTGTCATTGAATTACTCCTGAACTACAACTCTGACAGAATTGAAATAACACTCTCCGAAGACAAATACTATGATGATTAATTAGGGCTGCTTTTATTATGAAACATTACTATCCCTTTAAGACAAATTTACCACTTAAGGTTACACAGAGAAGTATGGAACGTCAAATTCTGAACATAACAAAAAGAGACCAAAAAACGTGTTAATGGATTCATAGCAAACAAAGGTCTATAACATAACCGAAAGAGTAAAACGCCTAAAATGGCCACCTACCAAGAAGATCTGATGAAGATTGACCAGTTTTGGAATGGATTCCACTTTATACTAAATGCCCAAGGAGAAGAGAACAAAGACAAGATGGGTAGATGAATTTCCAAATTTGTTGGCACACAGTGGCAACAAAAACGCAGAAGACCGATGGAGGTACAAGGCAACTCAATAAGCCCTGAAAATCAGCTTTTGTCCCCAGAGACCTGATATGTATAAAAGCCAGATTCTCAGGTCAGATTTAGAGAGTTCCCAGTTATGGTATGTGATTGTATTTGTGAGTGTATTTGTGTGTATGTATGTGTGCATCGGAATATGTGTGTGTGTATATGTGTGCGTTGTGTACATGCATGTGTATGTGTAGATGTGTATATATAGATAATATATATTTACGTGCATGTGAGTGTGCTTGTGGGTGTATATATATATATATATATATATATATATATATATATATACATACAAGTATGTATAGAAAATGAAGGAGAAGCCGGCACACTCAGGACTTTTTCAAAAAAGTGTTGTATTTTGCTCAATATCAACGTTTCAATGTGAGTTACACATTTTCCTCACCAAAATACTACACTTTTTTGAAAAAGTTCTGAGTGTGTCGACTTTTCCTTCATTTTCTATACTGTATGAACTCCCACATAGCTCTGGCACCCAGGCAGTTTTCGTTCAAGTGAGAGTGCTTCCCCACTGCAAATATATGTACAAGTATGTGATATATTTGTTTATTTTTTGTACTGTAAATCTATGGGGATCACTTTCATAAAAATCAATGAGGAAAGCAACACAAAAGAGTTTATGCTCGAAGAACTGTGATATGTGGGGGTAAAACCCTTCAGCACTCAAAAGGTTAGCAATAAACACATCTACAGTTTAATTCTTTAGACAGAAAACTGTTAGTCCAGTTACTAAATATTAACATAATGGAATGGAAGTGTCACAGTGCCTTACCTCGGCCTGCACCATTCAGCCAGGCGCAGGGTTTTGGACGGATGCTCCTGCATCACTAAAAGCATTCCTCTGCCTGCGGCCTAGCCTGGTTCCTGGCGGCATTGAATCAGGCACTTGCCTGGATGTCTGTTATAGGCCCAGCCTGGGGGACCTAATTGGTCCTGCCTTCTCCTACAGCTTTATAAACCTCTGTGGGCCTGTGTATCAGTTACCCTTACGCTGGTGTTCTGAGCAGTTCATTATCTAGTATTCCTGTGTATGATCCGGCTTGTCTGTCCATCCATTCTGGTGTTGACCTGTGGCTCTGTCTGACTATTCTCCTTGTGCATTCCGATTTGGCTCAGATATCCTTTCAGGTGCAAACCTGTGGCTCTGGCTGACTACCCGCTCTGTGTATGACCTAGGCTTGTCTGACTACCCACTCTGGTGTTGACCTGGGGCTCTGTCCACTGTGCATCCAGCATTCCATTGCTTCAGTGGATATCCTATCTGGTGCAAACCTGTGGCTCTGGCTGACTACCTGCTCTGTGTATGACTTTGGCTCGTCTGACTATCCTATCTGGTGCTTACTAAAAGGCCCTGTCTGTTCGCTCCTAGGGTTGGTTCCGTTATTCAGACATCCTTCCTACTATTGACCTGGGGCTAGCAGACTTCCAGCTACTGACTGAAGGCTGTGTCAGTATCACTCTTGGGCGTTACCTTACTGCGAGACACCAGCAGGCTGAGGCCTAGTCTAGGACAGTGAGGTGGTGACATTGGGAGACTGCTATTTCTGATACAGTACTCGCCTTTTCGATCACCCACTGTGTGTATATATTATATTGCATTTATTACTCATAATAAAAGTTATATTAACTATACCGTCTGACTCCTGGTTCTGCTTGCCAACCGTGACAGGAAGCTACTGGGAAGGGGAGTTACATAGGAACAAGGGGAGGTATGTTTAACTTCAATTAGAATAGGAAGAATATGAAACTTACTAACACTTATGTGGTTATATGATAGGTCAACTTTAAACTCAAAATTTGTATTTACATCTTAAGATTTTGAGACACTTTGAGATTCGAAGTGAAAATGTTGACTTTTAAAGTAATAATGCTTTTTGATTTAAACTAAAAAATGTGACTTTTATAGTAAAAATATTTTTCTTTTTTTGATGGTCCTTAAATTCTTAATAAAATCTCTATGTGAGAATTGTGGCTGTAAATCAGTAGCTCAGATTTTTATACAGAATACTAAAAGTCCAGGCACTCTTCCAGTTCCTTAACAGTAAACTGTAACCTCATCATTTCTTTATGTATGCTTTATAAAGTCCAGGGCCAAGTTTTCCATCAGATAGCGTAGGCAACTAGAAAAGGGGTGTCCAAGTTTATTCAATAGTGAGTCACATGATCAGAAACCCATAGGTGTGTGGGCCACATTCATTATTTTCTTGATAACAGAGGTGAAGAGTAGCTTGATAGTTATTCCTAATTCTGCAATTCTAACAGTTATACAAAAGAAAGTCATAATATACTTTATCAGCTTTGGCAGGGGTGGGGGGCAGATGGCACTGGGAGAAAACAGGGGACAGGAGAGCAAGACATGGGCACAGGATCAAGATGGGTAGAGAGGACCGAGGCAGTAACATAAGAGAGTTAAAAGGGTAGAGTGGAGAAAGACTGGCACAGAGAGACATCTGATTCAGGAAATAACTCGCTATAGAAGACAGTCAAAGGGAAAACTCGCTGTGAAGCTCACATCTACTTTTGCATATTTATGGAACTGGTGGGCAAGGACTCACGCGATATTGTGAAAATCTAGATTACAGCTAATTGGGGTAAAATCATTTTTGACAAAAATATTGGGTTGGACACACTTTGATATATATATATATGAGGGGACACATTAGGACCACATGCTGCACATTAGATACATATTGGCCACATTCTGAAGTAAGAGGGGACACATTAGGACCACAGGCTGCACATTAGATACCTATTGGCCACATTCTGAAGTAAGAGGGGAGACATTAGGACCACAGGCTGCACATTAGATACCTATGGCATAGACATGGGCGTCCGCAGAAATTTTTCCAGGGGGGGGCATAATTTTAATAACATCCATATTCTGTCCTTTTTTCACAATGTCATGAAGGGGAGGGGGATAATCATCACATAAAGCTCAGGCATGCAAAGGGTAGAGAAACCTAATACAAAAGCTTAAAGGGGAACTACCACCCCGCAATAACTTTAATTAATTCTTCAGCTCCAACTTCCCCTCACATTGCCCCATCAGCTCCAACTTGCCCTCACATTGCCCCCATCAGTTCCAACTTGCCCTCACATTGCTCCCTTCATCTCCAACTTGACCCCATCAGCTTCAACTTGCCCCCATCAGCTCTAACTTGCCCCCATCAGTTCCAACTTGCCCCCATCAGTTCCAACTTGCCCTCACATTGCTCCCTTCATCTCCAACTTGCCCCCATCAGCTTCAACTTGCCCCCATCAGCTCTAACTTGCCCCCTTCAGTTCCAACTTGCCCTCACATTGCCCCCTTCAGCTCCAACTTGCCCCCATCAGCTTCAACTTGCTCCAACTTTCCCCCATCAGCGCTAACTTGCCCCCATCAGCTCCAACTTGCCTTCACATTGCTCCATCAGCTCCAACTTGCCCTCACATTGCCTCCAGCTCCAACTTGCCTCATCAGCTCGCTCTCACATTGCCCACATCAGCTTCTAATTTGCCCTCCGCAGCACCGCTCCTTCACCTGCCCGCGGCGATCACCTCTCCTCTCCCCTCCCCTCCGCGACGCCCGTCACGCACAGTTGGCAGCCAGTGAGAGAGGGGTATCCAACTCTCCTCTCTTATTGGCTGCAGTGCACACCGCACTGCAGCCAATGAGAGAGGAGAGGTGGATTCCCCTCTCTCATTGGCTGCCAACTGTGCGTGACAGGCGTCGCATCGCAGAGGGGAGAGGAGATGTGATCGCCGCTGGCAGTAGAAGGAGCGAGATTAAAATCCAGGGGGGGGCAAGTGCCCCCCCTTGCGGACGCCCATGGGCATAGACCAGTGGTTCTCAACCAGGTTGTAGTGTCACTTTTGTGTGCCATTAACACCAGCTCCGGCTACACCAATTTTTCTATAAAGGCTTTGAAACAAATACTGAATTTGAGTTTAAAATGGAAATTGTAATGTCCAATAAGCTCCTTGTTGTCATTCTGACTGTGAGATCTAACAATAACTATATAGTTATATGTTTCTCTAATTAAGTCTTTGAGAAATGATGTCTAAAATGTGAAGGGTGAGCTGAAAATTCCAGATTGAATGTTAGGCGTGACTTAAACAGAAAAAGCCTAGCTTCTTGACCTCCAAGTTTTGAGGTCATGGAATTCAGCTGTGCTGACTCCACCCACATTCTGCTGACTTGTGGGCATGGCCATAGCGGTCTCAGTGCTCCTTTTCCACACACACACACACACCTGGATTTCTTCATCTTTGGATGTCTTAGTGCATAGGCTCTATAGAATAACATAGGAACCAGAGAAGTGATATCAGTGGAGAAGTCATCTCCACTTTACTACCTATTTATTAGTGAATCCCCCCACACTAAGTACGTTTTAGTGTATCAGGTTCAGTAACAAAGTTACAATTTGCACCCTCAACGCTACATAGACTATCTTGCACTCCATCCACCAGACAAATATCACAATAATATTGATTGCACCATTACACATGTATCAATACACGTATATCAATAATACACATAAAAGCATAAAATCTCATTCAACCCGAAGAGCAATCTTCACAATGCAATTTACCATTTGAATACTAATAAAAACAATAAAACATATATACACTATAGATTCTCTTGATACTATCCAACTGTATAGATCTTAAAAACAATTTAAAAAAATCAAAAAATATCAGAAACCTTTAAGGAATGTCCAAATACTCGTCAAAAGATATATATTGTTGTATCTTCATAGACTTCAGTTTTGAACCTGCAGCTCTTCCCTATGGCCCTTGTGTATATGTAAAATAAAAGAAACAAAACGGGACAGTGCAAAAAGTCCTGTAAGTGTTATCCGATGTATGACACTATATATCCAATGTATATTTTACCTTCCCAAACCCTCCAAGTTGGGTACTCACAGAACAAGGAGGCTCCCACCGCCTCCAGGAGGAAACGCTCCAACTGGATCTGACCTCCAGTCACGGTCTCCGGTTCAGCCCGTCCATACCGACTCCTCCTCTCGCTTTGTACACTATCTCCTCCTCACCCGATCGATGTAAATACTTCCTCCCAATAAGAATATCAATAGATACGGGGGATTAAAATACCTTGTTTCTTCTTCAGTTACTAATTCCCTTTTATGTCAATGAATGTAAACTCTGAGGATTTATGTTTGTAGAATTCTTAAAAACTCCTAAAAACACCAGCTTTATGTTAGGCTATTTACTTAACCCATTAAGGGCCAGAACAGTGTGCAATGCATTGGATTACTACTAATATGAACTGGGCCGGCTCTGGTTCTATACAGGTGCACCATAGGGAACAAATACAAATTCCTGCTGATTTAAATGGACCTATAAACTCACTGAATGCTTTGCAATGCATCAAAGGGGGTTAGTTACTATCTAAATTAATGGGAATTAAAGGGATAGTAATGTTTCATAATAAAAGCAGCTCTAATTAATCATCATAGTATTTGGACTTTGGAGAGTGTTATTTAAATTCTGTCTGAGTTGTAGTTCAAGAGTAATTCAATAATAAAGTATCCCCCTCCAGCCCCTTTTACATCAGTAAAAGGGGCGGGAGGGGGATACTTTATCATTGAATTACTCTTGAACTACAACTCTGACAGAATGGGAGGTGCCCAGGTAGACTGCAGAGAGGGGCTTTCATTGTTCTCATAGGAAGAAGATTGTCCCCTGCTGTTATCTGTCTGGTCTATGGACTGGATTCCACATCTGAGAAGAGATGGCTTACACTAGGTAAAAGGGGCGGGAGGAGAACTTTGCTTGTGAATCTCTCTCAAACCATAAAGGTTCTTCATGTTTTTTTAATGCCTACAAAATAAAATAATGATAAAATGAAGTATTACTATCCCTTTAAAGGGTTACCTTATTGAATACCAGAGATAGATATTTAAAGCATTGCATGACAAGCATCATGTAAATTAACCCCTTGAGTGCCAGAAGTATTCAATGCACCGGATACTTTTCTGACACTCAAAGGGTTAATGGACCCACTGATCCGTCACAGAGCTGCTCCTCTTTTTTACATTTGTTCATATATCTCATTATGTATAAAATTGCATTGATGTCTTTCTGGGCTCTTCCCATGAAAGTGCAAACCCTTTGAGTGCCAGAGGGATACTCAACGCATTGCTTTGCAATGCGTTGCATACCCCTATGGCACCTCAAAGGGTTAATGTAGCGACTGTAATATAAAAATGAAAACATGCATCTAGATTTCTGCTTTTCAGTTTTTAGTCTCAGTGCAGTCACCCAGAGAATAGAGATAATTTTGCTTTGAACAGAATCAGTGAGAAAGAACAAGCTTTTTATCAAGAGAACTTATGCGCGCTTCCCTCCCGGAATAGTCAGATATAAAACAGAAATGCTCTGCGGATCACACTATTTACGGACATCCTTTTCTAGGCAACTCACACTAGATACTGAAATAGATCCAAATGAACTGCAGTTCATTAACTGATGTGATAGGGGAACAAGAAAACACATGAAAGACACAAGTAGAAAACATTCACGTCATCCTTTAGAATTCTCAGAGGCAAATTTACATCCCACATGCACACAGGCAACGCGCTATAGCATCCTTAGGTCTACTCATGGCCACACCCTCACTCTTCACATGACACAATCCTGGCCGCACCCTCACTCTTCACATGACGCAATCCTGGCCACACCCTCACTCTTCACATGACACAATCCTGGCCACACCCTCACTCTTCACATGACACAATCTTGGCCACACCCTCACTCTTCACATGACACAATCCTGGCCACACCCTCACTCTTCACATGACACAATCTTGGCCACACCCTCACTCTTCACATGACACAATCTTGGCCACACCCTCACTCTTCAGATGACACAATCCTGGCCATACCCTCACTCTTCACATGACACAATCCTGGCCACACCCTCACTCTTCACATGACACAATCTTGGCCACACCCTCACTCTTCACATGACACAATCCTGGCCACACCCTCACTCTTCACATGACACAATCTTGGCCACACCCTCACTCTTCACATGACACAATCCTGGCCACACCCTCACTCTTCACACGACACAATCCTGGCCACACCCTCACTCTTCGCATGACGCAATACTGGCCACACCCTCATTCTTCACATGACGCAATCCTGGCCGCACCCTCACTGTTCACATGACGCAATCCTGGCCACACCCTCACTCTTCACATGACACAATCTTGGCCACACCCTCACTCTTCACATGACACAATCTTGGCCACACCCTCACTCTTCACATGACACAATCCTGGCCACACCGTCACTCTTCACATGACACAATCCTGGCCACACCCTCACTCTTCACATGACACAATCCTGGCCACACCCTCACTCTTCACATGACACAATCTTGGCCACACCCTCACTCTTCACATGACACAATCCTGGCCACACCCTCACTCTTCACACGACACAATCCTGGCCACACCCTCACTCTTCACATGACGCAATCCTGGCCACACCCTCATTCTTCACATGACGCAATCCTGGCCGCACCCTCACTCTTCACATGACGCAATCCTGGCCACACCCTCACTCTTCACATGACACAATCCTGGCCACACCCTCACTCTTCACATGACACAATCTTGGCCACACCCTCACTCTTCACATGACACAATCCTGGCCACACCCTCACTCTTCACATGACACAATCTTGGCCACACCCTCACTCTTCACATGACACAATCTTGGCCACACCCTCACTCTTCAGATGACACAATCCTGGCCATACCCTCACTCTTCACATGACACAATCCTGGCCACACCCTCACTCTTCACATGACACAATCTTGGCCACACCCTCACTCTTCACACGACACAATCCTGGCCACACCCTCACTCTTCACACGACACAATCCTGGCCACACCCTCACTCTTCGCATGACGCAATACTGGCCACACCCTCATTCTTCACATGACGCAATCCTGGCCGCACCCTCACTGTTCACATGACGCAATCCTGGCCACACCCTCACTCTTCACATGACACAATCTTGGCCACACCCTCACTCTTCACATGACACAATCTTGGCCACACCCTCACTCTTCACATGACACAATCCTGGCCACACCGTCACTCTTCACATGACACAATCCTGGCCACACCCTCACTCTTCACATGACACAATCCTGGCCACACCCTCACTCTTCACATGACACAATCTTGGCCACACCCTCACTCTTCACATGACACAATCCTGGCCACACCCTCACTCTTCACACGACACAATCCTGGCCACACCCTCACTCTTCACATGACGCAATCCTGGCCACACCCTCATTCTTCACATGACGCAATCCTGGCCGCACCCTCACTCTTCACATGACGCAATCCTGGCCACACCCTCACTCTTCACATGACACAATCCTGGCCACACCCTCACTCTTCACATGACACAATCTTGGCCACACCCTCACTCTTCACATGACACAATCTTGGCCACACCGTCACTCTTCACATGACACAATCCTGGCCACACCCTCACTCTTCACATGACACAATCCTGGCCACACCCTCACTCTTCACATGACACAATCTTGGCCACACCCTCACTCTTCACATGACACAATCCTGGCCACACCCTCACTCTTCACATGACACAATCTTGGCCACACCCTCACTCTTCACATGACGCAATCCTGGCCACACCCTCACTCTTCACACGACACAATCCTGGCCACACCCTCACTCTTCACATGACGCAATCCTGGCCACACCCTCATTCTTCACATGACGCAATCCTGGCCGCACCCTCACTCTTCACATGACGCAATCCTGGCCGCACCCTCACTCTTCACATGACACAATCCTGGCCACACCGTCACTCTTCACATGACACAATCTTGGCCACACCCTCACTCTTCACATGACACAATCCTGGCCGCACCCTCACTCTTCACATGACACAATCCTGGCCACACCCTCACTCTTCACATGACACAATCTTGGCCACACCGTCACTCTTCACATGACGCAATCCACAGTCCCTTCCTTTTTATCCTGACACAGAAAATCCCCTTGACCAATGGCAGGAATGAAATATCTTTAACCCTCTTGGTTTGGTTTGCTAGAGAGATCTCCCATACTATGGGGGGATTCACTAAGAGGTGCTAAAGAGGAGAAAACTTCTCCAGTGTGTCACTTCTCCAATTCCTATGTTATTCTATGGAGCCTATTCACTAAGAATTCTTCATCTTTGGACATCTTAGTGCATAGACTCTATAGATTTACAAAGGAACTGGAGAAGTCATCTCCACGATATCACCTTTTTATCACCGCTTAGTGAACAACCCCCCCCCCATTCTCTCTAGCATCCAAGGGGTTAAACCAGTGGTTCTCAAGCTTTTTTTGCTCAAGGCACCCCTAACACGCAGTCTGGAATTTTTGGGGTCCCCCTATCATTTTGTTATTTTTCAGTGGCATAATGAAGTATACAAATACATAACTATATAGTTATTCCTAGATCCCACAACTAAAATAAACATAGTATACATAGTCATTTCCATAAATATACATTTATAACTCTGCTTTCACATTTTTGTCAAAGCCTTATGGATAAAATGGGGCACCCTAAGTGGATGTTCGTGGTACACCAAAGTGCCACGGCACCCTGGTTGATAAACACTGGGTTAAACAGTTCCCTGTAAAGAGGTCTAAATCTTTTCCAGGGACAATGAGGTTGGTCTGACCACACCTACCATTCATAATGTGGGTGTGGCCAGGACAGCTGAAGCCCCACCCCTCAAAATTTGTGATTCTGGTACAAACCGTGACCTTTATTCCATTGCATCTGGTGGGGAGTTTGGCTGCCAAAAGAGTCTGCAAAAGGATTTCTTAAAATTATTTTTCTGGCTTCCCATTTCATTAGGCCTGATTTTGGCAATTTGGTATGCATACAAAATCGGCCAAAAATATGAATGGCCATTCTGCTATTAACTTGAAGCAGGATGGCCTTTGCTATGCTGTCTTGTGAATTTGGATAAGCTTTTCCAGGCTCAGCTGGAAAAAAGGGACTGACAGCGCAGGCGCACGGACGTCACTATGACAAGATGTCTGTGCTTCCTTCTACTGTCAGCCTCTGAAAAACTCGAAAATCTTTGAAACCAGGTAATATTTCTGGCGACTAGTGCTACTAAGCAGCTAGTCGCCAGATGAAGACTTAATTAATGTAAAGTTTTTGCGGGGTGGTAGTTCCCCTTTAATAATTTACTTATTGAGCACAAATTATGACATGAAAGCCTATAAAAAGTTGTGGGTATATTGTAATTTTTTTCTCATATTTTTTAATTTTATTGAATGAAATTATGGGTTATCCATATAAATGTGGTATCAAAATAAACCCTACTTATGCTTCAAAAAATTGCATATAGTTTCTGTGGGTGGACTAACTGAATCAGAGGAAAAATATGGTTGAACAACAGCATTTCAAACAGTGCAAAATCGCTCATGTCCTCTAGTGTCAAAAAGCACTCGTTACTAAGGGGTTAAGGTAATGCAGTATTCTAAGCTGAGTTCAGCAAGATAATTAATATCCATTGTGAGTTTATGCTGTGGTTCAATGAATAAGATGTTTAATTGATCTGTTGTAATTGAATAGGAAATATTGTTATTCATAATAAATCAAGTTTAAAAAAAAAAAGACACAGGTATGGGGAGGGTGAGGAAGGAGGTTTGTAAGTCTTCATGATATAGTGGCCTAAATTATGCACTATAGTGTGTATGTGTGTGTATATATATATATATATATATATATATATATATATATATATATATATATATATATATATATAAATATGTGATGGGAAATCTGAGCCTCTCCAGCTGTTGAGAATTACCCATCATCCCTGGGTATTGGGTAGGCATATGAGACATCACAGAGGCATAAATTATGTTCTGCAGTGTATATACCAAATATGGGAAATCTGGGGCTCTCCAGCTGCTGAGGAGTACAACTCCAATCATCCCTGATCATAAACCTCCATAGAATGGTGTAGCAACAGCACCACTGTAAAATATCAGGCCACTGAAATACTGCGCCGAAAAAAATAGAAGTTCCAACTATAACAACTTTTGAATAAAACACCTCTGAGCAATGGAATCACCCTTTTTTAATCAGGAGGATAAACCCTACAATATATGTATATTTTTTACATAACTTTACCCTTTAATTAATAAATAAAGCAGCTGCCACAAATAGGAGTGGGTGCCTGGTGTAGAGGCACAGGAATCACTCTGACCACACCCACAATTCAGCCTTCAGACGTTGCATCTCTAGGCAGCTGCCTACTTTGCAGAATGGGCCAATACAGATCAATACAAATGGTGACGAGCTTCCAGTCTAGGGCAGGGTTGGGCAGCTCTCTGGGGATGATCATAATTGTAGTCCTCAACACTGCTCTGAGAACTATAAATAAAGGAACTAACACTAATAAAATACTCTACGTGCCTTAATCAGGGTATAAAATACTAATGAACGCTAGTTCTTCATGGATTGGTTCTCCATAACGAATCTTGAATTAGAACTTGATATCATGTTCATGGAGGTGGACATGATTCTGTGTTGTTGAAGTCCACTACTGTAACCCCCACTAAAGTCTTCCTTCCTTAGGAGACTTCAGTGGGAGGAGTTAGAGGTTCTGAAGTCTGGAAACAAAGAATCATGTCCGCTCTGTGGACATGATATCCAATAAGAATTAACCAGTCTAGTGCAATGTTGATTAGTAGTAGGAGTTTCTGTCTATTTTAATATAAAGGAGGTATATTATTACTAGTTGTACCCCTCTGGCACGCAAAGGGCTAAGCTGCCATCATGTTGGCATTAGCTCCTGAATCATGTTTCGCCCATGTGTTCCATTTTCTTGGCTTGGATGTTTGCTTTCTGTGCCAAACCCATCATAAAGCTCTTTAGCATGGCAGATGCTGGGCCAAAGAAACTTTCATATTTCAAATTCATGTTTTAGAGCATGAAATAATTTTTTTTTTTTTTTGCAGACAATTGTCTAAATGAAAACGTGGACCCTCTGCTTCACTGTAAATATCTAAAAGTGAAGAAACTGGCTTGTTTTGCCGCGGCCCCAGATGTCTGCTCCTGGCCACCCTCAGAGTGTCACAAGAGGGAGATCTTGTCATACCTTAGCTTGCAAGAGAGAAGCCGGACTGCTTATCCTTTTCCAGGATTACATATACACCAAAGTAAATAGCACAGGCACGTCTCACCTGCAGAAAAAAAACTAATTCAGGCTGATGTTCTACGAAAAATTAGAGCATTACTGCAGCAAATCAGCGACACAATAGGAGACATATTTACATTGATGTAAATGGCAATTGTAACCCTTTGAGCGGCAGAGGGGTCTTGAATGCATATGATAGAATGGCTCGTAATTTGTTTAAAGTGCAACTAACACAGTGAAATAAAAAAAAAAAATGTGTTCACACTCAGTTTTAACCCTTTGAGTGCCAGAGGGGTACGCAACGCATTGCTCTGCAATGCAATGAGTACATCTGCGGCACACAAAGGGTTAAAGGGATAGTAATGTTTCATAATAAAAGCAGCTCTAATTAATCTTCATAGTATTTGGACTTTGGAGAGTGTTATTTCAATTCTGTCAGAGTTGTAGTTCAAGAGTAATTGAATGATAAAGTATCCCCCTCCCGCCCCTTCTACTGATGTCACACTGTTCAGCCAGAGCAGAAGGGAGGTGCCCAGGTAGATTGCAGAGAGGGGCAATCTTCAGTTAAGATAAGGGAAAAACCTGAAAAACTTGTCAAGGGGGGCAGGGCTTTCATTGTTCTCATAGGAAGAAGATTGTCCCCTGCTGTTATCTGTCTGGTCTATGGACTGGATTCCACATCTGAGAAGTGGGGGCTTACACTAGGTAAAAGAGGCGGGAGGAGAAACTTTATCATTCAATTACTCTTGAGCTACAATGCTCACAGTAATGAAATAACACTCTCCATGGCCCAAATACTATGAAGATTAATTGGAGCTGCTGTTTTTGTGAAACATTACTATCACTTTAAACAAAAAGGGGTTGTCTGAGCATCAAACCCTGATTTTTACAAACAAGCAACCTATGACTTGCTACAGATAAAACAGTGGGGTTTACTGTCATATATTTTGGCCAAAGATATGGAACGCTTGCCTGTCCCATCAAGTCACCCCAGCTTAAGGCAAGTCCCTATCTGCCTCCTGATATGTGAACATGCATTTTGCATAATGCAGTTAAAGAGATAGTAATGGTTAAAAATAAAAGCAGCTCCAATTAATCCTCATAGTATTTGGGCCATGGAGAGTGTTATTTCAATACTGTCAGAGTTGTAGTTCAAGAGTAATTGAATGATAAATTATCCCCCTCCCGCCCCTTTTACTGATGTAACACTGCTCACCTTAGAACAGAAAGGTGGTGACCAGATGGATTGCAGAGAGGGACAATCTTTAATTGGCATAAGGGAGAAACCTGATAAGCCTGTCAAGTGGGGCAGGGTTTTCATTGTTCTCACAGTAAGAAGATTGTCCCTTGATGTGAGCTGTTTGGTCTTAAGACCAGATTCCACATCTGAGGTGAGGAGGCTTACACTAGGTAAAAGGGGTGGGAGGGGGAAATTTTATCATTCAATTACTCTTGAACTACAACTCTGACAGTACTGAAATAACACTCTCCATGGCCCAAATACTATGATGATTAATTGGAACTGCTTTTACTTTGAAACATTAAAACCAGTGGTTCCACCTTACCTCTACTGTGAACAAAACCCTAGTGAGGGAAAAGCGGGAGGCATTTATCCCTTCCCTAATTCAGCTATCACCCCGTTTGAGGAGCTACCAACCAGATACACAATAGGAGACATATTTCCATTGATGTAAATGGGAATTTTCACCCTTCGAGTGGCAGAGGGGTCTTGAACGCATATGATAGAATGATAGTAATTTGTTTAAAGGGATAGTAATGTTTCATAATAAAAGCAGCTCTAATTAGTCATCATAGTATTTGGACTTTGGAGAGTGTTATTTCAATTCTGTCAGAGTTGTAGTTCAAGAGTAATTCAATGATAAAGTATCCCCCTCCCGCCCCTTTTACTGATGTAACACTGCTCAGCCAGATCAGAGGGGAGGTGCCCAGGTAGACTGCAGAGAGGGATAATCTTCAATTAAGATAAGGGAAAAACCTGAAAAACATGTTAAGGGGGGCAGGGCTTTCATTGTTCTCATAGGAAGAAGATTGTCCCCTGCTGTTATCTGTCTGGTCTATGGACTGCATTCCACATCTGAGAAGAGATGGCTTACACTAGGTAAAAGGGGCGGGAGGGGAAACTTTGCTTGTGAATATCTCACAAACAATAAAGGTTTGAGAGATAAGACATATCGTTCTTCATGTTTTTTAATGCCTACAAAATAAAATAAAGATAAAACAAAGTATTACTATATTTAAAGTGCAGCTAGCACAGTGAAATAAAAAAAAATGTGTTCAAACTCAGTTTTTACTAGTTAATCTGCTCCTCCCTGTCAGTAACAAACTTAGAGTCATTAGTGTGAAGGTAACCCCTGTGTCTCTCCTCTCTAGAGCTGGTATTATTATTATTATTATTATGGGCTGCTCTGATATCACACCCAACTGTGCAGCTGAAAGGAATAAGGTTGGTACTGATCGTCCGACCTCTGGCAGTACCAGTATTATAATCTTGCTCACCATCTTTAGGTCGCCCTAGAAACATAGAATTTGATAGTCTGCCCATTTTTCTTACTGTAAAAACCTGAAACCTTATTTGGTCCTTGATCTTGTATTATCTTCAGGACAGCCTTATGTCTATCCCATGCATGCTTACATTCAGGCACTGTATTAACCTCTACCACTTCTGCTGGTAGGCTATTCCACTTATCTACCACCCTCTCAGTGAAGTAAAACTTTCTTACATTACGTCTAAACCTCTATCCCTCTAGTTTTAGTACTGTAGCCTAACATTTTTACTCTTATCGAAATGCACGTCTCTCCTGAATTTTGTTGAATCCCTTCTTGTGTTTAAATGTTTCTATCTTATCTCCTCTCTCTCTTCTCTCCTCCAAGATATACATACTCAGACCCTTCTCTGAATTCTCTCTAGAGTATCGATATCCTCCTGCATGTGGGGTCTCCAGTAATGTACACAATACTCGAGGTGAGATCTAACTAGATATCTGTAGACTGGCATGACCCCCTCCCTCTTTCTGCTTCTGATGCTCCTATATATACAACCCAGCACCCTGCTTGCATTCCCCACTGCCCCAAGCCTCTTTTCCTGCAAGCCAGAGCTGTGTGCTCCAGAAAGGCAGCTGATGATTCCTATTTGCACATGTGAGGTCACACCTTCCTGCAAAGCCAATAGGCATAAGGCTGAAGCTGCTATCCACCTCTTACATAGCAGCATTATAAACATACAGTCCTGAGTGTTTAGGATTCTCCTGGGCGTCTCTTCCTGAGAGTTGGAGTGGAGTGCTGGTGATTCCTATTGGCTGCTGTGATGTCACACCCACCTGCACAGCCAATATAAATGAATCTGCACACTTTGTAGACTGTTCCAATTAAGTATTTATTTTTCAAGATTGCGATTTCAGATCTGCTGAAGAGCCTTTGCCGGTCCTGGGACCGGATTCCCCTGGAGTAAGCTAGAGCATTGACGTCAACGAAAGGGGAGGGAGGGGGGTACTTTAACAGTGAATATCTCTCAAAAGGTTGAGAGATGGAACTGGGGGGATTTAGTATAATTTTTCAAAAGCTACAATATTGAATTTTTAAATATTTTGACAATACTATACCTTTAACCTTCATAGTACTTGGACCATGGAGAGTGTTATTTCAATACTGTAGGAGTTGTAGTTCAAGAATGACTGAATGATAAAGTTTCCCCCTCCTGCCCCTTTCGGATAGTCTTGCTGTTCTGAGGTGAGCAGTGTTACATCAGTAAAAGGGGCTGGAGGAAGATACTTTATCATTCAGTTACTCTTGAACTACAGCTCTGACAGTATTGAAATAACACTCTCCATGGCCCAAATACTATGATGATTAATTGGAGCTGCTTTTTTTTGTGAAACATTACCATCCATTTAATTTATACTGGAGATGTGAGGCTGATTTACCAAGAAAGTGGTGTGAAATTCTGAAGCAAAATAAGTGATCTATGGGGAATACATACAAGTCCAGAACATTCCCATTGGCTTCAAGTGGAGATTTTAACCCCTTGAATGTTAGAGACGTCTCCAATGCATTGATTTGCAATGTGTTGGAGACATTGCTAGCATTCAAGGGGTTAAAAGACCCATTTAATTCAATATGAAGCTTTATTTGCTTCCATGGGAACCAATTGTTTTTTTATCCACCTCTAACATCCAAGTGGTTAATTAGAAATATGCCCATACTGATATAATCAGGAAAAACAATTAGATGGGACAACCAATAGACACTAAAACAGAACTTGTGTAAGCACGGGGATTGATGTGAACTAATGACACCCAAACCCCAAAGATAGGATACAGAGGACCAGATCACCCAGTGAGGATGATGCACAAAGAGGATACAGAGGACCAGATCACCCAGTGAGGATGATGCACAAAGAGGATACAGAGGACCATATCACCCAGTGAGGGTGATGCACAAAGAGGATACAGAGGACCAGATCACCCAGTGAGGATGATGTACAAAGTGGATACAGAGGACCATATCACCCAGTGAGGGTGATGCACAAAGAGGATACAGAGGACCAGATCACTAGGAGAGGATGATGTACAAAGAGGATACAGAGGACCAGATCACCCAGTGAGGATGATGTACATAGTGGATACAGAGGACCAGATCACCCAGAGAGGATGATGTACAAAGAGGATACAGAGGACCAGATCACCCAGAGAGGATGATGTACAAAGAGGATACAGAGGAACAGATCACCCAGTGAGGATGATGTACATAGTGGATACAGAGGACCAGATCACCCAGAGAGGATGATGTACAAGAGGATACAGAGGACCAGATCACCCAGAGAGGATGATGTACAAAGTGGATACAGAGGACCAGATCACCCAGAGAGGATGATGTACAAAGTGGATACAGAGGACCATATCACCCAGTGAGGATGATGCACAAAGTGGATACAGAGGACCAGATCACCCAGAGAGGATGATGTACAAAGTGGATACAGAGGACCAGATCACCCAGTGAGGATGATGTACAAAGTGGATACAGTGGACCAGATCACCCAGAGAGGATGATGTACAAAGTGGATACAGAGGACCAG
This sequence comes from Rhinophrynus dorsalis, assembly GCA_037306005.1. Lineage (NCBI taxonomy): Eukaryota > Metazoa > Chordata > Amphibia > Anura > Rhinophrynidae > Rhinophrynus > Rhinophrynus dorsalis. The sequence continues at coordinate 478,678,357 of CM074722.1, forward strand.
ATCACCCAGAGAGGATGAAGTACATAGTTGTACAGAGGACCAGGTCACCCAGAGAGGATGATGTACAAAGTGGATACAGAGGACCATATCACCCAGTGAGGATGATGTACAAAGAGGATACAGAGGACCAGATCACCCAGAGAGGATGATGTACAAAGTGGATACAGAGGACCATATCACCCAGTGAGGATGATGCACAAAGTGGATACAGAGGACCATATCACCCAGTGAGGATGATGTACAAAGTGGATACAGAGGACCATATCACCCAGTGAGGATGATGCACAAAGTGGATACAGAGGACCAGATCACCAGGAGAGGATGATGTACAAAGTGGATACAGAGGACCAGATCACCCAGAGAGGATGATGTACAAAGTGGACACAGAGGACCAGATCACCAGGAGAGGATGATGTACAAAGTGGATACAGAGGACCAGATCACCCAGAGAGGATGATGTACAAAGTGGATACAGAGGACCAGATCACCAGGAGAGAATGATGTACAAAGTGGATACAGAGGACCAGATCACCCAGAGAGGATGATGTACAAAGTGGATACAGAGGACCAGATCACCCAGAGAGGATGATGTACAAAGTGGATACAGTGGACCAGATCACCCACTGAGGATGATGTACAAAGAGGATACAGAGGACCAGATCACCCAGTGAGGATGATGTACAAAGAGGATACAGAGGACCAGATCACCCAGAGAGGATGATGTATAAAGTGGATACAGAGGATCAGATCACCCAGAGAGGATGATGTACAAAGAGGATACAGAGGACCAGATCACCCAGAGAGGATGATGTACAAAGTAGATACAGAGGACCATATCACCCAGTGAGGATGAAGTACAAAGAGGATACAGAGGACCAGATCACTAGGAGAGGATGATGTACAAAGAGGATACAGAGGACCAGATCACCCAGTGAGGATGATGTACAAAGAGGATACAGAGGACCAGATCACCCAGAGAGGATGATGTACAAAGAGGATACAGAGGACCAGATCACCCAGTGAGGATGATGTACAAAGAGGATACAGAGGACCAGATCACCCAGTGAGGATGATGTACAAAGAGGATACAGAGGACCAGATCACCCAGAGAGGATGATGTACAAAGTGGATACAGAGGACCAGATCACCCAGAGAGGATGATGTACAAAGTGGATACAGAGGACCAGATCACCCAGAGAGGATGATGTACAAAGAGGATACAGAGGACCAGATCACCCAGTGAGGATGATGTACAAAGAGGATACAGTGGACCAGATCACCCAGTGAGGATGATGTACAAAGTGGATACAGAGGACCAGATCACCCAGAGAGGATGATGTACAAAGAGGATACAGAGGACCAGATCACCCAGTGAGGATGATGTACAAAGTGGATACAGAGGACCAGATCACCCAGTGAGGATGATGTACAAAGTGGATACAGAGGACCAGATCACCAGGAGAGGATGATGTACAAAGAGGATACAGAGGACCAGATCACCCAGAGAGGATGATGTACAAAGTGGATACAGAGGACCAGATCACCCAGAGAGGATGATGTACAAAGTGGATACAGTGGACCAGATCACCCACTGAGGATGATGTACAAAGAGGATACAGAGGACCAGATCACCCAGTGAGGATGATGTACAAAGAGGATACAGAGGACCAGATCACCCAGAGAGGATGATGTATAAAGTGGATACAGAGGATCAGATCACCCAGAGAGGATGATGTACAAAGAGGATACAGAGGACCAGATCACCCAGAGAGGATGATGTACAAAGTAGATACAGAGGACCATATCACCCAGTGAGGATGAAGTACAAAGAGGATACAGAGGACCAGATCACTAGGAGAGGATGATGTACAAAGAGGATACAGAGGACCAGATCACCCAGTGAGGATGATGTACAAAGAGGATACAGAGGACCAGATCACCCAGAGAGGATGATGTACAAAGAGGATACAGAGGACCAGATCACCCAGTGAGGATGATGTACAAAGAGGATACAGAGGACCAGATCACCCAGTGAGGATGATGTACAAAGAGGATACAGAGGACCAGATCACCCAGAGAGGATGATGTACAAAGTGGATACAGAGGACCAGATCACCCAGAGAGGATGATGTACAAAGTGGATACAGAGGACCAGATCACCCAGAGAGGATGATGTACAAAGAGGATACAGAGGACCAGATCACCCAGTGAGGATGATGTACAAAGAGGATACAGTGGACCAGATCACCCAGTGAGGATGATGTACAAAGTGGATACAGAGGACCAGATCACCCAGAGAGGATGATGTACAAAGAGGATACAGAGGACCAGATCACCCAGTGAGGATGATGTACAAAGTGGATACAGAGGACCAGATCACCCAGTGAGGATGATGTACAAAGTGGATACAGAGGACCAGATCACCAGGAGAGGATTTTGTACAAAGAGGATACAGAGGACCATATCACCCAGAGAGGATGATGTACAAAGTGGATACAGAGGACCAGATCACCCAGTGAGGATGATGTACAAAGTGGATACAGAGGACCAGATCACCCAGTGAGGATGATGTACAAAGTGGATACAGAGGACCAGATCACCCAGAGAGGATGATGTACAAAGAGGATACAGAGGACCAGATCACCCAGTGAGGATGATGTACAAAGTGGATACAGAGGACCATATCACCCAGTGAGGATGATGTACAAAGTGGATACAGAGGACCAGATCACCCAGAAAGGATGATGTACAAAGTGGATACAGAGGATCAGATCACCCAGAGAGGATGATGTACAAAGAGGATACAGAGGACCAGATCACCCACTGAGGATGATGTACAAAGAGGATACAGAGGACCAGATCACCCAGTGAGGATGATGTACAAAGAGGATACAGAGGACCATATCACCCAGTGAGGATGATGTACAAAGTGGATACAGAGGACCAGATCACCCAGAGAGGATGATGTACAAAGTGGATACAGAGGATCAGATCACCCAGAGAGGATGATGTACAAAGTGGATACAGAGGACCAGATCACCCAGTGAGGATGATGTACAAAGTGGATACAGAGGACCAGATCACCCAGAGAGGATGATGTACAAAGTGGATACAGAGGACCAGATCACCAGGAGAGGATGATGTACAAAGAGGATACAGAGGACCAGATCACCAGGAGAGGATTTTGTACAAAGTGGATACAGAGGACCAGATCACCCAGAGAGGATGATGTACAAAGAGGATACAGAGGACCAGATCACCCAGAGAGGATGATGTACAAAGAGGATACAGAGGACCAGATCACCCAGAGAGGATGATGTACAAAGAGGACACAGAGGACCAGATCACCCAGAGAGGATGATGTACAAAGTGGATACAGAGGACCAGATCACCAGGAGAGGATGATGTACAAAGAGGATACAGAGGACCAGATCACCAGGAGAGGATGATGTACAAAGAGGATACAGAGGACCAGATCACCCAGAGAGGATGATGTACAAAGTGGATACAGAGGACCAGATCACTAGGAGAGGATGATGTACAAAGTGGATACAGAGGACCAGATCACCAGGAGAGGATGATGTACAAAGAGGATACAGAGGACCAGATCACCAGGAGAGGATTTTGTACAAAGTGGATACAGAGGACCAGATCACCCAAAGCGGATGATGTACAAAGAAATAATAGTGCAATTGTTGGAACAAAGAAAAAAAATATTAACCCCTTAAATATCAGAGAGTTCTCCAACATATTGTAAAGCAATCCCTCACATGCCTGCTCCTCAATGTTAAAGTGGCCTCTACACATTGAGGGTTATGCACTATGGTGTGATAAAGTGGTAACATATCTCCCAACATTTCAAATGGTCAAAGAGGGACACATTTGTTTTAGGTGGTGTTTCTTGGGGTGTCTGGTGTGCAGGACATTAACAATAATTTGATGACCTATTGACACCTCTTTGTGTAACTAAATAAATGATTTAGAGCAACACTAAAGTATTTTATTTATACAGACTAAATTATAAACGCACAAACATTAATGTGAGTTTTATTGATCTGGGGCAATATTAAAAACTAATATACACACCATGCAGTGTGGTCTCCTAAAAGAGGGACATCAGGGTGGGAAAGAGTGACAGAGGGATTTGGGTCTCAAAGAGGGACTGTCTCTCCTAAAGAGGGACACTAGGGAGGTATGAGGTAATAAAGCGGAGATGACTTCTCCAGTGATATCACTTCTCCAGTTCATATGTTATTCTATGGAGCTTATGCACTAAGATCTCCATAGTTCTAGAAATTCTAGTGAATTTGCTCCACAGAATAACATAGGAACTGGAGAAATGATATCACTGGAGAAGTTCTCCACATTATCACCTGTTTATTAATCCTCAGTGCCTAACCCCAAATGTGTTGGACGCATCTCAAGAATTCAAGGAGGGAAATTCACTAAGCGGTGATTAAGAGGTGACATCACTTCTCCAGTTCCTATGTTATTCTATGGAGCCAATTCACTAAGATTTATAGAACTTTGGAGATCTCAGTGCATCGGTTCATTAGAATAACACAGGAACTGGAGACGTGATATCACTGGAGATGTTATCTCTGCTTTATCACCTCTTTATTGCCTCCTAGCTAATCTCCTTTCTTGTGAAATAATTCATTAGATGCCTCTCTAACATTCATATTTAAATTAATGGAGATAAGGATCATTTTTATTTGTCCCCTATTTCAGTGGAATGCATTGCATTTCATTTCACTGCAATGGATTTGGGAGCTTTCTTGCGTTCTGGGGGTTAAATGACCCATTTAAACCAACACAAATTTGGGGAGTTTTCATTTATTATGTTGCTGTTTTGGTACGCTCCAGAACTGCTCATTTTTTACTCTGCATATAAGGCTTTTGGATGGTTGAGAAGTACCAGAAACGCGTTAGGTACATCCAAGAGGTTAAAGTTTTGCTAATTTCTTATGAATCCTTAAATGATTATTTCCCAGCAGATAAATGGAAAAGCTTGTTCAGCATTATTAACCAATTAATTGTTAGTGGGACCTCCGTTGACCCTGATAAGACCAAAGGGAATTACCAGACAAATTATCATTTTGCCTATCAGTCTTCCGCATGTTCATTTAAACCCCCCTAGGGGACAAGAGGTCATTGAAAGAGACCCCAGAATTACTTGTCTTTTTATTTACACACATCAGACTTCCAAGCTGATTGTTATTTTTTACAATCCGTCTGCCTGTTGTACCTAGATAAACGACTGAGTGATCAGGAAATGTGTATGATACACAGCATTCAGGATGGGCCATTATGAAGCAGTGGGAGTGAATCATGTTGGTTTAGTCCTAATACAGCCTCAGAGAACATGAAAAATGCCCGCAAAGCGCTCACACAAGGACCTAAATTTATTCCATCTCCTCACTGCCACATTGTCAATCCCTCTTAATGATAAACTATGATTCCTTCAGTGGCCAGGGACCTTTCCTGCCTTGATGGTTTGCAGAAGGCTGCAGTCAGGTTATTGCAATCAGCCCAGAACAGTTATTGATCATTGCCAGCCATTGATATCCTACACAGCTCACTGCCTGAACGGCCCTATGAGGCTGCAGCTGAGTTTTCCACACCAGCAAGAGGAATCTAATCCCATTAAATGCCAGAGAAAATAACGTGAGCCTTGTGCTGTCTCTCTCCCTCTCTCTCTCTCTCGGTCTTTCACACTTTCCATCCAATCAAACGGGCAGCATTCATGTGGAATAATTGAAATGCATTGCACTGGGTTACTGGTGCTGGATATTGATTAATGTCTGTTTCAAGATTAAGATTTTAAGGGACTGCATACAGGGAACTAAATATGAGCAGTGCTGGGGCAAACTAGTCGCACCACAGGGGAAACGTGAAAATTCACACTGATTTAAAGGAACGTCAGCACCTCCTGATAGTAAAAACCCACTTTCATTTAAAGTATAGTTACACTTAATATTGAAAAAATATATTGTAGGTTTTATCCTCCTGAGTAAAACAAGGTACTCCCATTACTGAGAGGTGTTTTATTCAAAAACTATTGCAGCTCAAACTTTAATAATTTTAGGAGGAGTGTCTGAATAACTGAAATGTTACAGTGGTGCTCTTGCTACACTGTACTATGAACAGTTCTGCTCAATTGACCATAAACCTCCATAGGATGATGTAGCAACAGCTACTCATACCTCCCAAGTGTCCCTCTTTAGGAGGGACTGTCCCTCTTTAAGACCCGAATCCCTCTGTCCCTCTTTCCCACCCTGATGTCCCTCTTTTTAGGGTATCATATTGCTTGTTGTGTATATAAGTTTATCACATTGCTCTTTAGCATTATAACTCACATTATTGTTTGTAGAAACATCAGTATTTGTGTTTATAAGTTACTCTGTGTAAATAAAATACCTTGGTCTTGTTATAAGTCATTTATTAGGTTACACAAGGAGGTATCAATAGGTCATGAAATAGCCTTATAATTCCTGGTAATGCCTCTCCCACCAGCCACGCCCCCAGCAACACCCCCTAAAACACAAGTGTCCCTCTTTGGCAATTTGAAATGTTGGGAGGTATGGCTCCTCCATTAATTCAAGTTTGAACTGCAATAATTTTTTAATCGAAACCTTTCAGGCGAGCGTAAACCCATATACTGTATATATATATATGTAGTCCAGGAGGAAGGTTTGATTTAGAGACCAACACATTGACTATCAAGTTAAAGTCCATTTGTGTATTTTTAAAGGCGGAGTAAACTTTTTTTTATGAAAACCTATATATTATAGAGCTTTTCCTGCTCAGTAAAACAATGACACACCCACTGCTGTCAGTTGTTGTATTCAAATGTTATAACAGGTCAAATAATCAGGAAGTGAATTTACTGTGTTTACTTCCTGGAATTTCTAACTGACAGGAAGTGACTCAGCAGTTTCTATCACACTCTGTGGAGACCTGTATGTCACTGACTTTCCTCTCCATTAGAATGTAACAGACTAAGAATTGGAATTTGACCACTAGAGGGCACTGCTACTGTAAAAAAAAAACAAAAAAGCAAAACATGGGCTTAAAGGGATAGTAATACTTCGTTTTAACTTTATTTTATTTTGTAGGCATTAAAAAAACATGAAGAATGATATAAGTCTTATCTCTCAAACCTTTATGGTTTATGAGATATTCACAAGCAAAGTTTCCCCCTCCCGCCCCTTTTACCTACTGTAAACAATCTCTTCTCAGATGTGGAATGCAGTCCATAGACTGGACAGATAACAGAAGGGGACACTCTTATTCCTATGAAAACAATGAAATCCCTGCCCCCCTTGACAAGCTTTTCAGGTTTTTCCCTTATCTTAATTGAAGCTTGTCCCTCTTTGCAGTCTACCTGGGCAGCTCCCTTCTGCCCTGGCTGAGAAGTGTTACATCAGTAAAAGGGGCGGGAGGGGGACACTTTGCTTGTGAATATCTCTTAAACCATAAAGGTTTGAGAGATAAGACTTATATCATTCTTCATGGTTTTTTAATGCCTACAAAATAAAATAAAGTTCAAACGAAGTATTACTATCCCTTTAAACGGTAATAACTCTGGAAATATGCGTCTCTCAGCTGTGGGAGTATACTTATTTTACTCAACAGGAAATGCCTACGATATATATTTTTTCATAAAAAAAGTTTACTGCTCCTTTAAGTCCCATAAGGGCAATCCTTTTTCCGCGGTTATGCCTGATTTGCACCTGGACAAAAAATGTTTTATTAAATGGTCGTCAATTCAGTCCATCCTGGACCCCATGGATGCAAGGGAGGTCTCTAATGCAATATGTTTGAGACGTCTCTTGTATCCGTGAAATTAACCCTTTGAGTGCTGGAGGGATATGCAACGCATTGCAGAGCAGTGCGTTGTTTACCATTCTGGCATTCAGAGGGTTAAAAAGAAAGCACATAACAGTGAAACATCATGAGGAATAAAAATAATCTTTTTAACCCTTTCAGTGCCAGATGGGTATCCAGCACATTGCTAAAGTAGTGTTTCATCAAATAGACATGTTACCTGTATTCAGGAAGCTGAAGAGGTGACATTCTGGAACCAACCAAGTGCAACATGGCGGGACATACCACAATTCCCGCAGATTAAAATGATACTTTTAACCCTTTTATTGCTGGAGAGGTCTCCAATGCATTGTGAAACAACGCACTGGAGACTTCTGCAGCATTTGTGGTGTTAAAAGTCCCATTTTAATTATTGGAATTTGGGAAACATTTCTTTATCCACTGTGGTGCAGTCCGTTTTATCTACAATCTCATCTCTTTAGCCTCCTGAATATGCCTCTTAGAGGCTGCGCATGACTGCATGGCCAGCTATCACGCAGTCTATACCGAGCATGACTGCCTGGCCAGGTATCGGGCAGTCTCTACCAAGCATGATTGCATGGCCTGCGTTCGGTCAGTCTCTACTGTGGATGACTGCATGGCCTGCATTCAGGCAGTCTCTAGTGCGGATGACTGCATGGCCTGTGTTCAGGCAGTCTCTTCTGTACATGACTGCATGGCCTGTGTTCGGGCAGTCTCTACTGTGCATGACTGCATGGCCTGCATTTGGGCAGTCTCTACTGTGCATGACTGCGTGGCCTGCGTTCGGGCAGTCTCTACTGCTCATGACTGCATAGGACTTGTTTGGGCAGTCTCTACTGTGCATGACTGCGTGGCCTGCGTTCGGTCAGTCTCTACTGTGCATGACTGCATGGCCAGCATTCGGGCAGTCTCTACCGTGCATGACTGCATGGCCAGCTATCAGTCAGTCTCTTGTATGCATGACTGCATGGCCTGAGTTCGGTCAATCTCTACTGTGCATGACTGCGTGGCCATCGTTCAGGCAGTCTCTACTGCGGATGACTGCATGGCCTGTGTTCGGGCAGTCTCTACTGTGCATGACTGCATGGCCTGCGTTCGGGCAGTCTCTACTGTGCATGACTGCATGGCCTGCGTTCGGGCAGTCTCTACTGTGCATGACTGCATGGCCTGCGTTCAGGCAATCTCTACTGTACATGACTGCATGGCCTGCATTCAGGCAGTCTCTTCTGTACATGACTGCATGGCCTGTGTTCGGGCAGTCTCTACTGTGCATGACTGCATGGCCTGCATTTGGGCAGTCTCTACTGTGCATGACTGAGTGGCCTGCATTCGGGCAGTCTCTACTGCTCATGACTGCATAGGGCTTGTTTGGGCAGTCTCTACTGTGCATGACTGCATGACCTGCATTCGGGCAGTCTCTACCGTGCATGACTGCATGGCCAGCTATCGGGCAGTCTCTATTGTGCATGACTGCATGGCCTGAGTTCGGGCAGTCTCTACCGAGCATGACTGCATGGCCAGCTATCAGGCAGTCTATACCAAGCATGACTGCATGGCCAGGTATCGGGCAGTCTCTGCCGAGCATGACTGCATGGCCTGCGTTTGGGCAGTCTCTACTGCGCATGACTGCATGGCCAGCGTTCGGGCAGTCTCTACTGTGCATGACTGCATGGCCTGCGTTCAGGCAGTCTCTACTGTGCATGACTGCATGGCCTGCGTTCGGGCAGTCTCTACTGTGCATGACTGCATGGCCTGCGTTCAGGCAGTCTCTACTGTGCATGACTGCATGGCCTGCATTTGGGCAGTCTCTACTGTGCACGACTGCATGGCCTGAGTTCGCACAGTCTCTACTGCGCATGACTGCATGGCCAGCATTCGGGCAGTCTCTACTGCGGATGACTGCATGGCCTGCATTCAGACAGTCTCTACTGCGGATGACTGCATGGCCTGCATTCAGGAAGTCTCTTCTGTACATGACTGCATGGCCTGTGTTCGGGCAGTCTCTACTGTGCATGACTGCATGGTCTGCATTTGGGCAGTCTCTACTGTGCATGACTGAGTGGCCTGCGTTCGGGCAGTCTCTACTGCTCATGACTGCATAGGACTTGTTTGGGCAGTCTCTACTGTGCGTGACTGCATGACCTGCATTCGGGCAGTCTCTACCGTGCATGACTGCATGGCCAGCTATCAGTCAGTCTCTTCTATGCATGACTGCATGGCCTGCGTTCGGTCAATCTCTACTGTGCATGACTGCATGGCCATCGTTCAGGCAGTCTCTACTGCGGATGACTGCATGGCCTGTGTTCGGGCAGTCTCTACTGTGCATGACTGCATGGCCTGCGTTCGGGCAGTCTCTACTGCACATGATTGCATGGCCAGCTATCAGTCAATCTCTACTGTGCATGACTGCATGGCCTGCATTTGGTCAGTCTCTACTGTGCAAGACTGCATGGCCTGAGTTCGGGCAGTCTCTACTGAGCATGACTGCATGGCCAGCATTCGGGCAGTCTCTACTGCGGATGACTGCATGGCCTGTTTTCGGGCAGTCTGTTCTGTACATGACTGCATGGCCTTAGTTCGGTCAGTCTCTACTGCACGTGACTGCATCTGCTGCGATCGTCAGTCTCTACTGCTCGTGACTGCATCGGACAAACATACATCTGGCCTTTTATATTATTGTATGATGATATGATGATGTTGTAGTATGTTTTGTATACAACTGAATATGCAACCCACTTACATTACAGACCCAGTATAATTAAATCCATTCATCTACTCAACTAGAAAAAAATGCTTCATTTACTATAGCAATGCTGAGCCGTAATATTTTATAAGCAATCTGTGAGTTTTATAATTAAGAGTATTTATAAGGAGGGAGTACTATATACATACAAATAGATTAGGTAATTACTGTTTGTATTGTAGAAATGTGAAAATGCAAAGGTCAAGTGAATTCTATTCAAAATTACATTCCTAAAACTGCTTTCTTATACCAGAGGTCCTATTAAAGGTTTTTTTATTTATATATATATTATGGACATTACGGAATCCAGGACATAAACACCCACAGTAAATAGAGTCTTTATTAGTCACTGTTTTGAGGATTTTGGTAATGAGGCCAGTTTCTTTTAGCCTGGTGCTGTTCTTGCAGTCCAATTCTGTTTTGACCTACTAAATAACAATGTTATAGACATATTCAAATACATAAAGGGATCCAACAGGAATTAAATAAATTTCAGAAGAATATAAATGTAAGGAAAAGAGGTCATAGTCTAAACATAGAGAGGCAGAGGCTTAGATGTGATGTAAGAAAGTTTTACTTCACTGAGAGGTAAATGAGTGGAATCACCTACCAGAAGAAGTGGTAGAGGTTAATATAATGGAATCATCTACCAGCAGAAGTGGTAGAGGTTAAAGGGATAATAATACTTTGTTTTATCTTTATTTTATTTTGTAGGCATTAAAAAAACCTGATGAAAGATATGTTTTATCTCTCAAACCTTTATGGTTTGAGAGATATTCACAAGCAAAGTTTTCCCTCCTGCCCCTTTTACCTAGTGTAAGCCATCTCTTCTCAGATGTGGAATGCAGTCCATAGACCAGACAGATAACAGAAGGGGACAATCTTCTTCCTGTGAGAACAATGAAAGCCATGCCCCCCTTGACAAGCTTTTCAGGTTTTTCCCTTATCTTAATTTAAGATTGTCCCTCTCTGCAATCTACCTGGCACCTCCCTTCTGATCTGGCTGAACAGTGTTACATCAGTAAAAGGGGCGGGAGGGGGGTACTTTATTATTGAATTACTCTTGAACTACAACTCTGACAGAATTAATATAACACTCTCCAAAGTCCAAATACTATGATGATTCATTAGAGCTGCTTTTATTATGAAACATTACTATCCCTTTAATACAGTGAAGGAATGTAAGCATGCATGGGATAGGCATTAGGCTGCCCAGAACATAAGACAAAATCAAGGACCAAATGAGGTTTAAGGTTTATACAGTAGGAAAAATTGGCAGTCTAGATGGGCTAATGGTTCTTATCTGCCATGAAATTATATGTTTCTATGGCCCATAGTTAAAAAAAGTGGAGTTATCCTGGAGTAAACCAACTGCACCGTAGAGGGACAAATAAAAATGTTTAAATTCTCAGGGACTTGAATAGAGCTTTTTAACCCCTTGAATGTTAGAGAAGTCTCCAATGTATTACAGAGATTTCGCTAGCATTCAGTTGGTTAAAAGCCCAATTTAATTTAACAGAAATATTTATTTGTCCTCTATGGTACAGTTGGTTTACTCCAGAATAACTTCACTTTTCTAACTATGGGTCTTAGAAACAGAATTTTACGGCAGATAAGAACCATTCGGCCCATCTAGTCTGCCCATTTTTCCTACTGTAAAAACTTCAAACCTTATTTGGTTCTTGGTCTTGTCTAATGTTCAAGACAGCTTTATGCCTATCCCATGTATGCTTACATCCCCTCACTGTATTAACCTCTACCACTTCTGCTCGAATGCTATTCCACTTATCTACCGCCTTTTCAGTGAAGTAAACTCCAGAATAAATCCACTTTGCTTTTATTAATATGGACCTATTTTCTACAAATTGCTCTTGTAGGAAAGAGAACTGTGAAACCCTGACAACTTTATATATAAAGGTCTCCATACTGGGAGACAAAGAACAGAATAGGGGCGCCTATAGTGAAGTATGTTCTTCGATACATAATAACAAATTACACTCACATTTGGATGTGGTCAGGACTCTGTTATCAGGGTCGACTGACGGAAGAGCATACGGACAAATGATCCCGTCTCCGTTCGGGTCTCTCCTCTTCCCCTCCGTCAGATGTTTAGACTCCTCAAATGGGCACTCTTGTATAAAAATATATTTATAAAATACAGTAAAATGACAGGCTATAAACATTAACGCGTTTCATGGCTGGAGGGCCGCTTTATCAAAGCTGAACAAGCCTATATAAAATCTATATAAACAAACGAAGCCGTCTGAACAAACCCATATCTATCTATCTATCTATCTATCTATCTATCTATCTATCTATCTATATACACCCATATATATCTATATATATATATATATATATATATATATATATATATATATATATAATAAACGCAGAATGTGGCTGCACTCTCTGTTAGTGATCATTAATATCGTCTGGGTGCTAATCCAAAGAGTAGTTCATAAACCGATGTTCGTTGTAGAAAAGCACTCACAGCTGGCTTCAATGGCACAAAATACTTGAAGTCTGTCACCCAGCTGCCTTCGCTGCTGCCCCAGAGCCAGGAGCACAGACAGGCTGTCAGCCTTCCAGAGCTCTCTGCTCTGGATCAGCCCGTCCTGCGAGTCCCTACTGCGCATGTGCGGTTACACACACACAGTGAACGACACATTCTAGGACTCTATGCTATAGGATTACTATCCCTTTAAAGAGGAATTATCATGCTTTATGAAATCTATTCCTCTGTGTATCCCCAAAACAACTCCTATTAGCTTTTAAGTGGGATCAGGAAACTGGCTGGAATGTAACCTAGATATATGAGACTCTCAAGTCTCAACCACAAGTGGATTGTGTTTTCAGTTACTATAGACTATGCTGAGGGTGTTTGCGGACTGTGTTGCACAGGTCAGAGAGACTGAAATGAAAGGCTTGCAGTTCAGTCATTTCTCATTGGAACATTGAAAGATCCCCACACATACCTTCTACATGGAAAATCAATGAAAAATACCAGCTCCATGACAAAATCAGACCCTCATAGTAATTTATATGTTAGTACGTTTCAAACGCCCTTAATATTTTCAGGCATCTTTTACTGTCGCTGGAATCTGGGGACCCCTTTGAATCCATTAATGATTCAGGCAATACTAATGATTCTGCACACTGTAAATTGATGGTATTCTAGTATTACTGAACCCAGAAATAGAAACTAGAAAAAATGCTTTATCTTAAGCGACTCCCCTCAGAGCTGCAGAACCACACAGCAGTTCTCTAACAAATTTTGAGTGGGCCCCCTTGCTTAATCATAGGCTACTAGAACAATCTATGAGCATGCATGGGGACTCTCATGAAATGCATTAGGTAGCTATTGTGTGGTTATGCAGCTCTGTGGTGGGACACTTAAGACAGCGCATATTGTCTACTGACCACTTTTGCATGTGCCAATAAGCATTAAATTGAGGTTAAGAACACTGGACTAGCTATGGAACAACATTGTTATTAACCCCATTCTCTTCCGCAGCTGACTTACTGTGGCTCATAATATATCCCAGACTTCATCTGCTGGTCTGCTCCCAGGGAATCAGATCTGCTGACGGTGCACTATACAAGTAATTGTTGCCTTTTAAGGCTCTAGTCACATGGGAGACATTCTATTTACAAAGAACAAAATGCCCGACTTTGGTATAATTATTTATTTTGGAGCTGTTCATACTGGAAATTATTGTCACTCATGACGCACCAGAAACTGACGTGCTGCAACCTGGATGCATTCAGCATAGAACTCATTGAAGTTGCCAGTGGAGTTACAACAGGTGTTGCAGGGATAGTAACTGAGATCGGGCCCATCACTCTAGGGGCCCAGCCACCCCCCGCGAGCCCCCTGATAGGTACCCACAAAAAGCTGTTAGCAGCTGAGCACCCTCTCTGTCTCTGGCACTCTAGTAATGCAGGGCTCTGGGACATTACATTGTCTCCCAGTGCTATGCATTACTGGAGAGGACAATGTGGAGATGGACAATGGGGGCAATGTGGAGATGGACAATGGGAGCAATGCGGAGGTGGCCAATGTGGAGGTATCCAATGGGGGCAATGTGTTCGGGGGCCAATGGCAATTTTTGCACTAGGGCCTGGCGGCTTCTAGTTATGCCTCTGGAAGTTGCATCATGCTTGATCGACATGGTAATCTATTGGTGTCCCCTGCAGATTGGTCACACTGCAATCAAGACTGTGATGCTCTTTGGAACTTCCAATAACTGGATGACCCTTGTGGCCTTCTGTCAATCATATATGACTGGCACCAAGATGGGATGGGCATCTGTCAACCTCATGCACCCCAGAAAGAGGATCATCTGGTTAATGAAGGACATCACATGTAGCAAAATGAATGGCTTGAGCAGACCTATAATGGCAGCAATGTTTGAGTTATTAGGTGTGTTCCTGCCAGTGCTTTAAAAACCTGCACCTAGAGCACCTTAGCATGTGGACATAGTGTTCCATTTCCCATTCTATCATCTCTGTCTTGTCCACAGACTTGTATTCAACTCAGTTTCTTGTTCATTTGATTCTTCTCTGCTAGTTTTCTGCTTTATGTTCCAGTCAGCTGCATATCAGTCTTTTCTTACCACTGGGTCATGCACAGTCTGCCATGAGTCAAATCTCTTTTTACGATCATATCATGCTTAGTCTCCTTCAAGTGAAGTCTCTCCTTACCATTGCATCATGCACAGTGTGCCACAAGTCAGGTCTCTCCTTACCATCATGTCATGCTCAGTCTGCCTCAAACGAAGTCTCCCCGTACCATTGTGTCATGTTCAATATGCCTCAAGTCAAGTCTCTCCTTACTATTGTGTCATGCACAGTCTGCAGCAAGTCAAGTCTCTTCTTACCATCACGTCATGCTCAGTCTGCCTCAAATGAAGTCTCTCCATACCATTGTGTCATGCTCAGTCTGCTCAAGTCGTCTCTCATTTACATTGCTTAATGCACAAACTGCCTCAAGTCTCGACATAGTTTCATGTCCAGCCAGTCAGCACTTTGTAAAGTTATTGTTACATGCTCTACAGTCTCATCAAGTAACTCTTATGCTTGCCCAAAGCCCACCTGAGCTGCCTCAGCCATCACCAACTTTGTTTGTCTATAGCAGTGGCTCTTGAACTTTTTTCTTTCAAGGTATCGCTAACATCTGGACTTTTCAGGGCACCCCTTGCATTTTATAGATATTTTCTCAAGTGCTTACTAAAGGGAACAATACTTAACTGTATAATTATTCTTAGGTCTCGCAATCAGAATAACAAAACAGAGCTTATAGTGCATAATAATTAGTGATGGGTGAAAAATCTAATTTTTTTCCACAGCAATTTTAATGGAAAACTGCTTTTCCGAAGAAAACTCTCTACCATAGAAAATACATAAACTTCCAATTAGTTTCCCATGCGAACTTTGCCATTTTCACCTATTCTTTCTATGGCCGCAAGATTTCCCAAAGTAATACTACGGCTGCTGAGAGATGAAGTGGATCAATCAACAGCTGAAAGTAAAAGTTGTGAGCAGGCGGAGTCTTATAGCAACCTATGCCTTGAAAAAATTGTTAGCAGGCTGAGTCCCTTTGTACTTTTCCCATGACACTAACCACCTGCTTGAAAAACTTTGGCATAGCCATCTTTGAAAAAGAACTTCAGCTTGAGATATGCAAGAAGGATGCAACACTTGATATCAGTTCTTTAAGACCTATGTTTTCAACCAAGAAAAAAGCAGAATATCAACCCCCAACATTTTTGCAAGTTTGCTATTCCCCAAGCACACTTTTGGATTATGCAGTTTTTTACTTCTTTCCAAAACTTACTGACATTGCCTATGTGCTCGGAGTTTAACTCTATTATGTCAGGCTCTTTGTTTCCTCCCCAGGCTCTTGAATCCCATTCCTGGTCATCCCAAAACAAGGTAAAGACCCAATCAGTTGTAGTAACTATTTCCCGATCTCACTGCTTAACACGGATTTAAAGCTATTTGCTAGTGATGAGCGAGCATGCTCGGCCGAAGCTCGGTTCGGCTCGAGCATCGCTCTGCTCGGCACATGGCGGTACTCGTACGAGTACCGAATGTGCTCGCCCGCCATGTTCGGGTCTCCTCCCCGCACGTTTCGCGGCTGCTGCGCAGCCAATAAACGTGCGGGGAGGCTCTGACATCAGTGTAATGCCAGCAGCCATGTTGGCTGCTGGCATTACACTGATTGGCTGGCCAGAACCCGTGATCGGGTGCTGTATAGCACCTGACCAGCGAGTTCGGCTCAGTCTTAGCCAGGAAGAGATGAGGATAGGAAGGGAAAGTCAGTGTAGGGAGAAGAAAAGTGTTTTTGAACAAAAAAAAGAACCAAAAGTCCTTTTTAGGACTACTGTGTGTGGGGGCAGCAGATATATTTTGTTTTGGGGGGCAGAGTTTAAAAAAAAAACGTCACATATTCCGTTCACTGTGCCTAGCCGCAGATTAGCAGCACATTCTGTTTAGTGTGCAAAGTTTCAGATTAGGAGAACATTCTGTTTAGTGTGCAAAGTTGGAGATTAGCAGCACATTCTTTTTAGTGTGCAAAGTTGCAGATTAGCAGCACATTCTGTTTAGTGTGCAAAGTTGCAGATTAGCAGCACATTCTGTTCAGTGTGCAAAGTTGCAGATTAGCAGCACATTCTTTTTAGTGTGCAAAGTTTCAGATTAGCAGCACATTCTGTTTAGTGTGCAAAGTGTAAAATATCAAAGTCACTTATTCCGTTCACTGTGCCGAGCCGCAGATAAGCAGCACATTCTGTTTAGTGTGCAAAGATGCAGATTAGGAGAACATTCTGTTTAGTGTGCAAAGTGTAAAATATCAAAGTCACATATTCCATTCACTGTGCCTAGCCGCAGATAAGCAGCACATTCTGTTTAGTGTGCAAAGTTGCAGATTAGCAGAACATTCTGTTTAGTGTGCAAAGTGTAAAATATAAAAGTCACATATTCCATTCACTGTGTCTAGCCGCAGATAAGCAGCACATTCTGTTTAGTGTGCAAAGTTGCAGATTAGCAGAACATTCTGTTTAGTGTGCAAAGTGTAAAATATCAAAGTCACATATTCCATTCACTGTGCCGAGCCGCAGATAAGCAGCACATTCTGTTTAGTGTGCAAAGTTGCAGATTAGCAGAACATTCTGTTTAGTGTGCAAAGTGTAAAATATCAAAGTCACATATTCCATTCACTGTGTCTAGCCGCAGATAAGCAGCATATTCTGTTTAGTGTGCAAAGTTTCAGATTAGCAGCACATTCTGTTTAGTGTGCAAAGTGTAAAATATCAAAGTCACTTATTCCATTCACTGTGTCTAGCCGCAGATAAGCAGCACATTCTGTTTAGTGTGCAAAGTTTCAGATTAGCAGAACATTCTGTTTAGTGTGCAAAGTGTAAAATATCAAAGTCACATATTCCATTCACTGTGCCTAGCCGCAGATAAGCAGCACATTCTGTTTAGTGTGCAAAGTTGCAGATTAGCAGAACATTCTGTTTAGTGTGCAAAGTGTAAAATATAAAAGTCACATATTCCATTCACTGTGTCTAGCCGCAGATAAGCAGCATATTCTGTTTAGTGTGCAAAGTTTCAGATTAGCAGCACATTCTGTTTAGTGTGCAAAGTGTAAAATATCAAAGTCACATATTCCATTCACTGTGTCTAGCCGCAGATAAGCAGCACATTCTGTTTAGTGTGCAAAGTTTCAGATTAGCAGAACATTCTGTTTAGTGTGCAAAGTGTAAAATATCAAAGTCACATATTCCATTCACTGTGTCTAGCCGCAGATAAGCAGCATATTCTGTTTAGTGTGCAAAGTTTCAGATTAGCAGCACATTCTGTTTAGTGTGCAAAGTGTAAAATATCAAAGTCACATATTCCATTCACTGTGTCTAGCCGCAGATAAGCAGCACATTCTGTTTAGTGTGCAAAGTTTCAGATTAGCAGAACATTCTGTTTAGTGTGCAAAGTGTAAAATATAAAAGTCACATATTCCATTCACTGTGTCTAGCCGCAGATAAGCAGCACATTCTGTTTAGTGTGCAAAGTTTCAGATTAGGAGAACATTCTGTTTAGTGTGCAAAGTGTAAAATATCAAAGTCACATATTCCATTCACTGTGCCTAGCCGCAGATAAGCAGCACATTCTGTTTAGTGTGCAAAGTTTCAGATTAGGAGAACATTCTGTTTAGTGTGCAAAGTGTAAAATATCAAAGTCACATATTCCATTCACTGTGCCTAGCCGCAGATAAGCAGCACATTCTGTTTAGTGTGCAAAGTTGCAGATTAGCAGAACATTCTGTTTAGTGTGCAAAGTGTAAAAAATAAAAGTCACATATTCCATTCACTGTGTCTAGCCGCAGATAAGCAGCATATTCTGTTTAGTGTGCAAAGTTTCAGATTAGGAGAACATTCTGTTTAGTGTGCAAAGTGTAAAATATCAAAGTCACATATTCCATTCACTGTGCCTAGCCGCAGATAAGCAGCACATTCTGTTTAGTGTGCAAAGTTGCAGATTAGCAGAACATTCTGTTTAGTGTGCAAAGTGTAAAATATCAAAGTCACATATTCCATTCACTGTGCCGAGCCGCAGATAAGCAGCACATTCTGTTTAGTGTGCAAAGTTGCAGATTAGCAGAACATTCTGTTTAGTGTGCAAAGTGTAAAATATCAAAGTCACATATTCCATTCACTGTGCCTAGCCGCAGATAAGCAGCACATTCTGTTTAGTGTGCAAAGTTGCAGATTTGCAGCACATATTCCGTGTAATATGAAGAAGAAGGGTAAAAAGGCACGGGGAAGTGGACGTGATCCTGATAGTTCAGGGCGCGGGTCAGGACGCGTAGAAACTGTGCCTGGTGCCAGAGCACAAGAAAGAAAGACATCCACCATACCTAGCTTCATGTCTCAGTTTACAGGGCGTCGCAGGACATCACTCTCGAGGTCAGACCACTGCGAACAGGTGGTCGGTTGGATTTCAGGTGATACTGCTTCCAGTCGGTTAAGCACCACCCTGTCTTCCACCAAGTCCACTCTCAGTAGCCAACAGTCTAGTCAACATAATCCTCACCCTGATCATCCTTCCTCCCACCATAGAGGGTCTGGTCAAAGAAGTGATCCCACACTGGGATATAGTGAGGAGCTCGTCTCATCACCAATCCTTAATTTGAACCTCTCTCCAAGCACGCTTGCAGAGGAACATGAAATCTTGTGCCCTGATTCACAACCTCTAGAGGGTACCCAATCACAAGAAGATGACAGAGGGGAACGGCATTTAAGGTCAAAGGAAGTGGATGATGATGATGATGAGACACAGTTGCCATTAAATCAACCACTTTTACTGTCTCAAGACCTTGATGAGGAGGATGATATACAGTTGTCAATGACTGAGTATGTGGTGGGATCAAGACATGAGGAGGATGATCAGAGTGAGGAAGTGGAGGAGGACTTGGTGGACGATGAGGTGACTGACCCCACCTGGGAAGGTGGAGAGCCGAGCGATGACAGCAGTCCTGAGGGTGAGCCATCTGCAGCACTGCAACAGGCTGGAAGAGGCAGTGGTGTGGCTACAGAAAGAAGGCGGACCGCACCAAACCGGCCCGCAAATGTTCCACGGAGCACCCCCTTGCGTAAATTTCCCTTGCCAAGGGGTAGGTGTTCCGCGGTATGGCGTTTTTTTAAGGAAAGTGCGGACGACAAAAGAATTGTAGTTTGCAACCTGTGCCACACCAGAATGAGCCGAGGCATGAACACTAGAAACCTCACCACCACCAGCATGATCCGACACATGGCATCCAAGCACCGTAATAAGTGGGAGGAACGCCCGGATCGCCAATCTGTGTCTGCAGGCCACACCACTGCCTCCTCTTCCCCTGTTTTCGGTGCCGGCCAATCGCCTGTCGAAGGCGCAGGCCCGCATACCTCCCGCCCTGCACCTGTACCATCTGAAGCACCATCAGCGACCACATCCACTTCCCTGTCCCAGCGCAGCGTCCAAATGTCGTTACCCCAGGCATTTGAGCGCAAGCGAAAATACCCAGCCACCCACCCACAGGCCATAGCACTAACCTCACACCTTTCCAAATTACTGGCCATCGAAATGCTGCCATTTAGGCTTGTGGAGACTGAGTCCTTCCGCAGCCTGATGTCAGCAGCTGTCCCTCGGTACGCAGTCCCCAGCCGCCACTACTTTTCCCGGTGTGCCGTCCCCGCCTTACACCACCATGTGTCCCGTAACATCACCCGTGCCCTGACCAACGCAGTTACTGGGAAGGTCCACTTAACGACTGACACATGGACAAGTGCTTGTGGCCAGGGACGCTACATTTCCCTGACGGCACACTGGGTGAATGTCGTGGAGGCTGGGAGCGACTCGGACCCTGGGATGGCACAGGTGCTACCCACGCCGAGGATTGCGGGTCCTACCTCCATCAGGGTTTCCGCCAGCACCTACGTTATTGGCTCCTCCTCCTCCTCCGTTTCCACCTCCGAATTCTCTGCGCGCAGCGCCACTCACCCATCAGCCGGTAGCTGGAAGCAGTGTAGCACTGCAGTGGGGAAGCGTCAACAGGCCGTGCTGAAGCTGATCTGCCTTGGGGACAAACAGCACACGGCCTCAGAGCTGTTGCAGGGGATTAGTCACCAGACCGAGCAATGGCTCTCGCCACTCAACCTGCAACCACGCATGGTTGTGTGTGATAATGGGCGTAACTTGGTGGCGGCTTTGGAGCTCGGCAAGCTCACACACGTACCATGCCTAGCGCATGTATTTAATTTAGTGGTTCATTGATTTCTAAAAACCTACCCCAATGTGCATGATCTCTTGACCAAGGTGCGCCGCGTGTGTGCACATTTCCGTAAGTCATCAACAGCTTCAGCCGGCCTGTTGAAGCTGCAGCAGCGCTTACAATTGCCAGCTCACCGGCTGCTGTGTGACGTGAGCACGCGCTGGAACTCCACCTTCCACATGTTGGCCCGGCTTTGTGAGCAGCAGAGGGCAGTAGTGGAGTACCAGCTGTTACACGGTCGTCGCCTCTCCGTTCAACTTCCTGTAATCAGAAGTGAGGAGTGGGAATGGATGTCAGACCTCTGTGAGGTTTTACGCAATTTTGAGGAATCGACACAGATGGTGAGCGGCGATAACGCTATTATCAGTGTAACCATCCCACTTCTGTGTCTACTGAAACGCTCGCTGCTCACAATTAAAACCGACGCTTTGCATGTGGAAGAGGTGGAAATGCGGGAGGAAGAGCTTACAAAAGGTGATAGCCAGAGCACCCTCACTTCGTCTTCTCAGCGACAATTGGAGGAGGCGGAGGAGGAGGAAGAGGAAGACACGGTTGCCTCCGCTACAGAGGGTAGCCATGGAACTTTAGTTCCATCTCTTCAGCGTGGGTGGGCAGAAGAGGAGGAAGAGGATGAGGAGATTGAGAGTCATCCTCCTGTTGAGGACAGCGAAATCTTGCCTGTTGGTACTCTGGCACACATGGCTGACTTTATGTTAGGCTGCCTTTCCCGTGACCCACGCGTTACACGCATTTTAGACAACACGGATTACTGGGTGTTCACCCTTCTGGACCCCCGCTACAAAGAGAATTTCTCATCTCTCATTCCTCCGGTGGAGAGGACAAGCAAAATGGTGCAATACCAGAAGGTTCTTGTCGAAAAATTGCTCCAAAATTTTCCATCTGACAACGCTGGCGGCAGAGTACGTGCTACCTTGGCCAACCGAGAAGGGGAGAAAAGGGGAGCACACAGCAGTTCCGACAAAGGCAGGGCAACACTCTCCAAGGCGTGGGACACCTTCATGACACCCCGCCAGCACCCTCACCCTGATGCGCAGCCTAGTGTCACAAGGAGGGAAACGTTTTGGAAGATGGTGAAGGAGTACGTAGCAGACCGTGTCAGCGTCCTCAATGATCCCTCTGTGCCTTACAACTACTGGGTGTCCAAGCTGGACACGTGGTATGAACTGGCACTCTACGCCTTGGAGGTGCTGGCCTGCCCTGCCGCCAGCGTTCTGTCTGAGCGGGTATTTAGTGCTGCTAGTGGCATCATAAAAGATAAGCGTATCCGCCTTTCCACCGAAAATGCTGATATGTTGACACTTATAAAAATGAACAAGGCCTGGATTTCCCCTGACTTCTCCACTCCACTGGAGGAAAGCCCCGGGGGAACATAAAGTCACTTTATATATGTTATTTACAATGATGGGAATACTCTGTATTCCCATTCACCCCTTCCACCCAAAAAATGGGTATATGGTTGACTCTCTTCCATATACCCTGGGATATAATTTTTATATAGGGCCAGCTCACCAGCGGGCCCTGTGATATAAGTTTTATATAGGGCCAGCTCACCAGCGGGCGCTGTTTGACAATTTTTGTATAGGTCAGCTCACCAGCGGGCCTTCTCATATAATGTTTTATTGGGTCAGCTCTCTAGCGGGCCCTCTCATATAATGTTTTATAGCGTCAGCTCACTAGCGGGCCTTCGCATATAATGTTTAGGATGGTCAGCTCCGCAGCAGACCCTCACCCATAATGTTTTAGATGGTCGGCTCAGCGCACGTTTCCCTCTTAATCATGGCCCCAGTTCAGAAAAATCGAGGAAAGTTTTGGGAGAATTTGCCTCTGCGCACGTTTCCCTCTTAATCATGGCCCCAGTTCCGAAAAATCTATGAAATTTTTTGCAGAATTTGCCTCTGAGCACGTTTCCCTCTTAATCATGGCCCCAGTTCAGAAAAATCGAGGAAATTTTTTGCAGAATTTGCCTCTGCGCACGTTTCCCTCTTAATCATGGCCCCAGTTCCGAAAAATCGATGACATTTTTTGCAGAATTTGCAGATGATATACAAGTAAATATACAGCAAATACTGTTTGGTAACAATTTTTCGCCTAAAGTCGTTTTTATCTTCCTTTTTGTGTGTTTTACGGTCAGTCTGTAAAAATGGCGTACTACGGGCGAAACATCGTTCCCAGCAGCGATGTTGGAGTCCAAGATGCATCCAGACATCCTCCCTATGCTGTCCCTGAACCATTTCTGTGGTGTTTCCATCATTTTCTGCCCTTTTCCTATGGACCAGGCACCCTCCCCTCATCAGAGCAGGGGGTGCCTGGTGTAATGCTCGAGTCCTCCCATTGACTTCAATGGGGCTCGGGTGCTCGGCCGAGCACTCGAGCCTCCGGGGGCGCTCGGTCAGAGCACCCGAACACCCGAGCATTGGGGTGCTCGATCATCACTACTATGTGCCAAAATCATAGCTAACTGGTTGCGATCCCACCTTTCCCATCTTCTTCACCCAGATCAGTGTGGCTTTCTGCTGGGAAGAGAAGCAATCAACACCACCAAGGTGATCTCTCTATTACACATAGCAATACACAAAAACATCATCCTTCCTGTTCCTATTGACTGATGTTGAGAAGGTATTCGACAGGGTGTCCTGGAAATACATCTTTGAAATCCTCCATCGGATGGGCATTGGTCCTCGCCTTATGTCCTCCGTTACTAGCCTCTATACCAATCCCTCAGCTTCAGTACTGGTAAATGGTACCCTATTGAATGCATTCTCTATCACAAATGGTACGCATCAGGGCTGCCTCCCTTGAACCTCTCCTAAATGCCATACGCAATTCACAGGCCATAGCTGGTCTTAGATCTGTGAACTATGAGTTGAAATTAGCTTCTTTTGCAGATGACGTCTTGCTCTTCATCTCTCACCCCTAAACATTTCCTTCCTCCCCTCATTGACTTACTTGAGGAGTATTGCTTCCTATCCCAGGCTCGTATCAATTACAATAAATCAGAAGCCCTAGCAGTGGGAATATCAAACAAATTATCAGAATCCATGCAACTTAAATATAAACTCAAATGGTCCCCCATCTCCATTCTTTATCTAGGGGTCCACCTATCCCCAAACCTTACCACATTGTGTGATATCAATGTTTCCCCCTTTATCCAGTCCTGCGATCTTGACATGTGGAAAAACCTCTTCCTCTCCTGGGTGGGTAGGATAAACCTTCTAAAAATGGTGACACTTCCCAAACTGCTGTATGTTTTCAACGCCCTCCCAGTCCAAAGTCCGAAACAAATGCTGAACAGTCTACAATCTTTGTTCTTTTCCTTTATATGGGGTGGTAAACAACCTGCATCAGATTCACAATTTTGTCTCAATCTATCTCATCTGGAGGTCTTGGAGCTCCGGACATCCGGAGGTACTACTACGCCTCTTCCCTGGCGAAACTGTTTGATTTCACTCTGAACTCAACAGCACACTGGATACTCATACTCGTTGAATTCTTGGGACCTTTTTGACCCTCTTCAACTCTGCTGGTTCTCTGGAATGTCACTACCTGAACATAATCGAACTCATCCAGTGCTTGGCCATATCCTAACCACATGGTGATACCTCAATGGTTCACTCCATCTAGCTCCCCCCCCATCTCCACTTAGCTCTGTTCTTGGCAACCCGGACTTCCCAAGGGGGTTGGGAAACTCCTCTTTGCTTTTGTTTATGACAAAGTCACGTGACACTTTACAATTTCTTGCCTGTTATAATTAGAAAGCTTTAGTGTTCCTTTAACTGTAATTAAAAGATTGAGGATTAACATCTATATTTTCTTTATTTGACAGGTTAGTTAGTTGCAATTTAACCCTTTGGATGCCAGAGGGTTGTGCAATATATTAATTTGCAATGCACTGCACCCCAAACTAACAAAGGGTTAAACATTTAATTTGCTTTGGTAAATGCCCCATAGAATATGGCTAATGACACTGAATTCAATTCAAATGAGGCATAAAACAACACAGGTAGATAGAATCATCATCTCACCTCATTTCTTTATGTCAATGTATCAAGGTACATTAGTCTGCTCCAGTTTTGCCGTGTGTCTATGTGTGCCATCTTGTATGGGTCGTGTCAGTAGGCAGAGTGAGGCTTCGGCTATAAGGATGCTGGGATCATAATGAGATGGAACAAGTTCTGCATTACTAGTTCACCTCCCAATAACCCAGCATGTGTGAAAGGTGTAAATTCCCCTCAGCATCGGAATCTGGGTCAGTTGTACTCAAATCCTCGGTGCAAGGGAAGCACTTAATCCGAACAGAAAGTGGCGCATTGCATCAAAGCCAATTGCCTTTTGCTGTGGATCCACCAGACCCCACATTTATACATTTAAAAGATTTCACCACTTTCAATAAGATTTATTTTTCTTTCATGTGATAAATCCTGGGTCTCTGTATCGTGTGTTTCAAAAATGAGTTTTAGTAGGAAATATATTTAAGGAAAACAGCTTTTCACAGCTTCTAGATGTGTCCATGGATTAAAATAAATATTTTAGCTGTTTGTGTTTGAAAATAAATTGGGGAGAATCAGCTTATTTGTGCAATGTGCAAGAAAAATAGTTAAAATGGCCCTGTCATCTGGATTTCAAGTTTTCAAGCTTGCAAATTTCATTTCAAACTGCTCATGTGTCATGTTAGCCAAAAGAAAAGCATGGTGTATCATTTAGGAGATATTGATAATTTATTTGTGATAAATAACATTTTCTTTCAATGAACAACCAAATGCTATCTGAGGTTGGTGCGGCACTGAGACCTTTAGTAGCATACAGTGCTTAAGTCAGAAAGTGACCAAAATAGTTTTTATACAAATAGGACTCAGTATCTTCTGGTCTATAACATTGTGAGATCCCAGGGAAGAGTTAAACTATCTACTATGCTGGGCTTGGAAGTTAATGATTAGAGCTCATGTAAATATACATAATGGAAGAAGGACTGAAGAAAGTTTATCACCTCATATCCGAGGTGGCCAGTGATGTTTGTATGCATCTCTTTGCAAATCCAGATCACAATTGCTTGGTCCCAGGCATAGGTCATTGTCCATGGGGATATCCAAGGTGTTGGGGTGGGTTCCCCTCAGTTAAAAGTACAACAGCACTTTCTAGAACAAAGACAATGCCCACGTTTTTATGAATGTATGTGTGTGTTACATCATCATCTTCAGCTATTGTCGATCTACTGCAGGTTTAAGACCTCATCAGCAAGTCTTCAACAACTTTGGTCTTGTGTTTTTTGTTGCCACTGAATACAAACAAATATATACATATATCCCCAAGTCTGTGTACTCTTAGATAATCAGGTCTTAAATCTGGGTGCTTATTCACAAAGTGATCAAAATAGCAAAATCCAAAGAAAAAATATATCTTGCTAAAGGCCCAAATTAAGCCCAAAATATTGATGGAATAATCCAGCACACTATTCACCATTAAGAAGACCAGTACTGTGCAAAAGTCTTAGGAAGGTGTGAAAAAAGTTGTATTGTAAGAATGCTTTCAAAAATAGACATGTTTATTTCTATCGATTAGCAAAATGCATAGTGAGTGAACCGAAGAAAAATTTATATCAGATCAATATTTGGTGTCACCATACTTTGCCTTCAAAACAGCATCAATTCTTCTAGGTACACTTGCACACAATTTGTTAAGGAACTCAGCAGGTAGGTCATTCCAAACATCTTGGAGAACTAACCACAGTTCTTATGTGGATTTAGGCACCTCAGTTGCTTCTCTCT
This sequence comes from Rhinophrynus dorsalis, assembly GCA_037306005.1. Classification (NCBI taxonomy): domain Eukaryota; kingdom Metazoa; phylum Chordata; class Amphibia; order Anura; family Rhinophrynidae; genus Rhinophrynus; species Rhinophrynus dorsalis. The sequence goes on from CM074722.1 coordinate 478,705,547, forward strand.
CTTCATGTAATCTCAGTCAGACTCGATGATGTTGAGATCAGGGCTCTGTGGGGGTCATACCATCGCTTCCAGGACTCCTTGTTCTTCTTTACCCTGAAGATAGTTCTTAATGGCTTTGGCTGTATGTTTGGGGTTGTTGTCATGCTTCAGAATACATTTCTGGCCAATCAGATGCCTCCCTGATGGTATTGCATGATGAAAAAGTATCTGATTGTACTGCTCAGTATTGAGGAGACCATTAATTCTGACCAAATCCCCAACTCCATTTGCAAAAATGCAGCCCCAAACTTGCAAGGAACCCCCACCATGCTTCACTGTTGCCTGCAGACACTCATTCTTGCACCGCTCTCCAGCACTTTGGCGAACAAACTGCCTTCTGCTACAGCCAAATATTTCAAGTTTTGACTCATCAATGCAGAGAACCTGCTGCCATTTTTCTGCACCTCATTCCTGTGCTTTCATCCGTAATTGAGTCTCTTGGCCTTGAGATATGGTGTTTTGGCCACAAGTCTTCCATGAAGACCACTTCTGACCAGACTTCTCTGGACAGTAGAATGGTGTACCAGGATCCCACTGTTTTCTGCCAATTCTGAGCTGATGGCACTGCTGGACATCTCCTGATTGCAAAGGGAAGTAAGCATGATGTGTCTTTCATCTGCTGCACTAAGTTTCCTCGACCGACCACTGCATCTACAATCCTCAGAATTGTCTGTTTCTTCGTGCTTCTTCAAAAGAGCTTGGACAGCACATCTGGAAACCCCTGTCTGTCTTAATACTTCTGCCTGGAAGAGACCTTGCTGATGCAGTATAACTACCTTGTTTCTTATTCCTGTGCTCAGTCTTGTCATGGTGTATGACATTTGACATGAAACTGTCTTCAACAACCTTACCTTGTTAGCTGAGTTTGGCTGTTTCTCACGCAGTTTTATTTCTCCTACACAGCTGCTTCTGTTTCATTTAATGATTGTGTTTCAACCCACATATTAAATTGATGATCATTAGCACCTGTTTTGTATAACTGTTTAATCATACGCCTGACTACATGCCTACAAAATCTGTTTTGAAGGCAAAGGGTGGTCACACCAAATATTGATTTGATTTAGATTTTTATTCTGTTCACTCACTATGCATTTTGTTAATTGATAAATATAAACTATTAACATGTCTATTTTTTAAAAGGGATAGTAATACTTAAGATGTAAAAAAATATATGTTGTAGGGTTTATGTCCCCGAATAAAACAAAGGTACTCCCACTGCTGAGAGATATTTTATTAAAAAATTAAAGCAGCTCAAACTTGAAATTTTTAGGTGCAATATCACAATGGCCTGAAAATTTACAGTGGCACTGTTGCTACACCATCCTATGAAGGTTTATGGTCTAAAGACCAGAGAAGTCCATAGGATGGTGTAGCAACAGCGCCACTGTAAATTTTCAGGCCACTGTGATATTGACCCGAAAAAATTCAAGTTTGAGCTGTTATAATTTTTTTATTAAATATCTCTCAGCAGTGGGAGTACTCTTGTTTTTTACTCAGGAGGATAAACCATACAACATATATTTTTTTACACCTTAAAGGGATAGTAATACCTGAAAATAAGTTTATTTTATATTGTAGCCCTTAAAAAACCATGAAAGATGATATAAGTCTTATCTCCCAAACCTTTATGGTTTGGGAGATATTCATACCTAAAATATAGTATAGTTCACTTTTCCTTGCTGTTTCAGCCAAGTCTGCCATCTAGTGGACAGATTTGGAATTTGGTCCACATAGCAACCGGCAGCTCACAATCTTTGAAAAGAACTACTTCACTGGAACTGTGTACAAAGTGTGCCTGACTTGAAAGCACACTTTGTAGACCATTCCAATTAAGAAATTCTTTTTAAAGATCATGATCTCAGCACTTCTGGAGAGGCACTGCTGGTCGGGCAACCGGATTCCAAATCTGAAGGGTGGAGCAATTACATCACTCCAGGGGAAACTTTACTTCTGAATATCTCCCAAACCATAAAGGTTTGGGAGATAAGACTTATATCATTTTCCATGTTTTTTTTTAAGGGCTACAATATAAATTAAACTTATTTTCAGTTATTACTATCCCTTTAAGTATTATTATCCCTTTAAAGCATTCTTACTTTACAGCATTTTTCACACCTGCGTAAGAATTTTGCACAGTACTGTATTCATGAAGAAAAATTTGTAACAAACTGTTTTGAGAGTTCAAAGTGCAAGACTGCTTCTCATCTCTTCATTGCAAAGACAGAAAATCCCTATAGTGCTATTACATTGCAACAAAAAACATTAGTTCTCTGGCTTTATAAAACATAACATTTATTTATATTCTTAAAAAAATCCGGTCGCTTTCATAAAACCAAGGTATTTTTACCCTGAAGAACAGACCGCTAGATGATTCTTGCTGAGGATAACTTCTGAAAAGCCCAGATTTCTGTCCATTATCCAACTAAAGATAAGTGCTCTAACCAGTGTTAAGCCGATAAACTGTTACAGGCCTCAGCTCAGGCTATCACTTGTGGGACCCAACAAGTTAAGTCCATTTTTTAAGCCTGCCATTCAAAAATTGCTGCCTATAAGGAATCAAAAAATAAACAATTCAGCATAGCAGCTTGGCATTTGTCAGGGGTTATAAATGATAGCTATATGTTTACCTGGGCAGGAAAAAACCTACAATATACGTACTTTTGACGTGATACAGTACTATAAAATATATTGTAAAAATGTGCTAGTCTGGTCATCTTCTTCTTCTGTATAACTGGGCCATACGCATTAAGAAGGAGAGGAATTCTGGGTAAAACCAGCTGTATCATCAGGAATAAATCTTCATACAAATCCTCATGGGCTTAAATTTAGTTTTTAACCCCTTAGTGACTGGTAATGTTCTAGGGCCACCATTGGTAAATGTCACTAATGGACTGATGACGATCCTGGCACATCACGTATTTTTTGCTCACAGCGCTCCTGCAGGCCTGTATATGTTATCAGTCACGTGTGCTGGCTTGCCCAATGTGATCAAAGTGGTCCTTAAGAGGAATCCACTCCCCGTGACCGTGGTCATTAAGAGGTTAACCCATTGCATGCTAGAGAAGCCTCAAACCTATTGTGGTGTAATGCATTGGAAGCCTCTCTAGCAATCATGGTCATAGTTGGGACTATCTGGATCTAACCCAGAGATTACTGTTTTTGAAGTTAATTCCCGGATTTAATTCCCGGATCCCCTAGGACAGAGGCTGATTCTCCAGTGGTTGTGAGTTTCTTATGAAACTCTGACCACTTCTCCACCTTTCCACCCTTTTCTGCCCCCTTCCAGCTCACTTCTCCACCTCCCCACCCTGTTTCTCCTATTTTACCCACTTCCCTTCCTTACTTCCCTGTTCCTCCCACTTCTCCTCCTTCCCACCCTGTTCTACCCACTTCCCACCCACTTCTCCTGCTTCCCACCCTGTTCCTCCTACTTCCCGCCCACTTCTCCTCCTTCCCACCCTGTTCTACTCCCTTCCCGCCCACTTACCATCCTTACCACCCTGTTCCTCCCACTTTCCATCCATTTCTCCTACTTCCCACCCTGTTCCTCCCACTTCCCACTCACTTTTCTTCCTTCCCACCCTGTTCCTCCCACTTCCCACTCACTTTTCTTCCTTCCCACCCTGTTTTGTCCACTTTCCACCCACTTCAGGTCATAAGGTCGCTAAGCCCCACTCATGATTAAGCTCCACCCCTATGTAATGAGAATCACGTAATTTATATCCCTCAGTCGTGCTACATGAGCCTTCTCTGGGTGCTCAAGAAGACAAAATTCCCAGGTTTGATCATGGGGTTAAAAGTCCCATCCAAAGAGAGCTTTACACTAGGACAAAATTAATTTGTTTAAAGGGATAGTAATGTTTCATAATATAAGCAGCTCTAATTAATCATCATAGTATTTGGGCCTTGGAGAGTGTTATTTTAATTCTGTCATAGTTGTAGTTCAAGAGTAATTGAATGATAAAGTAACCCTCTCCCGCCCCTTTTACTGATATAACACTGTTCATCTCAGAGCAGCAGGCAGGTGCCCAGGTAAATTGCAGAGAGGGACAATCTTCAATTAAGATAAGGGAAAACCTGAAAAACTTGTCAATGGGGGCAGGGCTTTTATTGTTCTTACAGTAAGAAGATTGTCCCTTGCTGTGATCTGTCTGGTCCCCGGACCATATTCCACATTTGAGGGGAGGCGGCTTACACTAGGTAAAAGGGGCTGGAGGGGGAAAATGTATCAGTTGCTCTTGAACTACAACTCTGACAGTATTGAAGTAACACTCTCCATGGCCCAAATACTATGATGATTAATTGGAGCTGCTGTTTTTGTGAAACATTACGATCCCTTTAACATGTTAAAGTACCTAGGCAGGTGTCTTGTATACAATAGTGAGGTTTATCTATCTGTTTATGTTTGCATTATATCTGTAGATCCCTGTGTATATACTGACTTCTTTTGAAGTCTGTCTCTAGGTCACTCCTCCCCATAACAAATAATAGCCTTTAAAAGTACTGAATTGCTTATAAGGGTCATTTGTCTTTATCCGATCATCAATTGAAACATTGCAGGATTATATTGCGGATCCTAAATGTTGTCACTGCCTTACCTGTTGAAGTCTATCAGGAAGTTTGCAGTTAAATCCCATGATGAAATTATCACCTGCAAAGGAATCCAACCTTTAAACCCTTCCTGGCTTTCAAAGGTTAACCCTTTGAGTACCAGAGAGGTATGAAACAAATTGTGTTGCATACCTCTCTGGCACGCAGAGGGTTAAACTGGACCTATCACCTTGAATTCAAGTATGCATATTTGAAAACCTCCTCCTAAGTATCATGTTAGCCAAAAGGACAGGAGATATTGTACATAGTAGGGAATTACTCCTATTTCTGTATGGTGAAATATCAGACTGCAGCACCGTATCCTAATTAATACTAATGAGCTATCAGTGCAGCACAGAACTTAATTAGAATATGAAACTGCACTGAGACTTTCACTTTTTCAGAAATAAATCTCTTAAAGGGACAATAATGCCCCATAAAAATAGTTTCTAGTTTTGTAGAGCTTAAAATAATAAACTAAATGCTACAAGCCCTATCTCTCAAACCATTATGGTCTGAGAGATATGGGCACTGAAAGTTCCCCCCTCTGTCCCCTTCTCCTGATGTCAGCTGTAAAGCTGACAGCAGGAGTTTCGAATCGTACAACTCGAGGAGGCTCTGCAGCAGAGCTGATATAGCGTTATTTACAAAGAACGACTTCACTGGAAAGGTCTACAATGTATGCTTGCAAACCAGGCACACTTTGTAGACCTTTCCAATGAAATAATTATTTTTAAATAATGTGATTTTGGCTCTGCTGCAGAGCCACCTGCTGGTCCCCAGACTGGGATGTCCTGCTGTCAGCTAGACGGGCAGGGTTTTCATTATGTTCACAGTAAGAAGATTATCCCTTGCTGCGAGCTGTCCAGTCAAGAAACCAGATTCCATATCTGAAGAGAGGTGGCTTACACTAGGTAAAAGGAGTGGGAGGGGGTATTTTATCATTCAATTACTCTTGAACTACAACTCTGACCGTATGAAATAATACTCTCCATGGCTCAAATACTATGAAGATTAATTAGAGCTGCTTTTTTTGTGAAACATTATTATCCCTTTAAGATGGGTATGCGACGCATTTCACAGCACTGCACACATCTCTATATCTTAACCAATGTTATTATCAGAAAGGATTGGATTGTGATACAGGGCTGACGTTCAGACAGCCACAGAAAGCGGTCTTGTTCTGATTTCAGAGTGTCCATCACTCACAATCACTGTCAAGAACGTAATCATTAAACTTCTCTCTCAAGTCATTAATTGATAACCGTAGCCTCGGTTCATCTAGAAAGCAATTCTGTGTGGAAAGGGTACAGGCAGGCAATGAATTCACTTTGTGTTGCCGTCTTGTTCCCATAAAATACACACAACAAATATCAAGCAGGCTTGTGTGCTATTTGCAGATTTAATTACGAAACTTTCAACAGGATTTAGAGATAAGCAAGGCTGGGGCAGACACTTAGAACAGAACACTCCAGTGAGTTTTATGCTCGTTATATCAGTGGCAATGATGTAATACTTTGTGTAATTAGCATGCATTCGGGATATTGCGGTTTAAAATTGATTATGTTTGTATAAGTAATTGAAAAACAGAAACACTCAAAAAGTAAAATATGAGACACGATTAATCAGCAAACAAAATGTATGACCTTCATTGCATTCTCACAATGAAAAGTAACTTGTATTTAATCTTTAATTTCCCACTTGTTTACAATTATATTACAGCTGTCTGGTGCGTTTAGCTAATTTCTGTTGTGCAGGACAATTGCTGTGGAAGGACAAATGAAACAGAAGTATATGAGAGAGGTTGGCTATCTGTAGGTCTTTACTTGTCTGTGTTTGGAAGACATCCTGTCACTCTGTGAATGCTAGCGGTGTATCTAATATATTAAGAAGCAATACGTTAGTCTCTCAAGGGGTTAACCTTTGCAATGAGCTGCGTACCCATCTGACACTCAAAGGGTTAAAGTGGAAGTAACGTGTCATCTGGAATAGAAATCGATATGTTGTAGGGCTTCTCTTGCAGAGTAAAACAAGCATACTCTCACTGCTGAAAGATGCTTCAATAAGAACATTATTACAGCTCAGTCTTGCATATTTTTAGTGCAGTACTTCCATGGCTTGCTATTTTATGGTTGCGCTGTTGCTACTGTTCCCTTATGGCATACCTCCCAAGTGTCCCTCTTTAGGAGGGACAGTCCCTCTTTTAGACACAAATCCCCCTGTCCCTCTTTTCCACCCTGATGACCCTCTTTTTAGGCAATCAGACTGTATGATGTGTATATAATGTATCATATTGCTCTACAGCAATAAAACTCACATTAATGTTTAGTTAAACTTCACTATTTGTGTTTATACATTAGTATGGGTAAATAAAATACTTTGGTCTTGTTATAAGTCATTTATTAGGCTGAACAAGGGGCTGTCAATGGGTCATGAAATAACGTAATAATTCTCGATAATGTCCAGCCCACCAGCCATACACCCAGCAACACCCCCTAAAACACAAGTGTCCCTGTTTGGTAATTTGAAATGTTGGGAGGTATGGATACATTTGTTCACAGACAATAGCCATTCATAGTAGGCTTTTATAAGATCTCCATCATAAATGTGTTAGGCAATGGAAGTACTGCACGGAAAAAATGTAAGTGTGAGATGTAATAACTTGTAAATGAAATATTTTCCTGCAACAGAAATAACCTTGTTTTCTCAGCAGTATATTACATGATAATGTCACTTTAGAGGGTAAAAGCTGTGCCTCACTATGTGGGATATGTACTAAGGTGATGTAAATTTGTGATAAAGGTGAGATAAATGCTTCATTTAATAAAATCTCCAGTCCCTCTGTTATTGTATGGAACATGTGTACTGAACTCTCTCTAGTTGAAGAGATCTTATTACATAGGCTCCACTGAATAACATAGGAATTGGAGAGGTTACCATTCTGGAAAGTTTATCTCACCTTTATCCTATGTTACTGCATAACTCCCCTGCAGTGTTGTGTAATGTACCAGGAGCGGTATACACTAAGGAGGTGAGATAAACCAAACATGACATAAACTCTCCGGTGAGAGTAACTCCAGTTCCTATGCTATTCTCATACCTGGGAACTCTTTGGTTTTGCCCCGGAGACTCCGGGTTTGACAATGAATTACCGGGTCTCCAGGGGAAAGTGAGTCAGATTCTCAGGATGTGAGGAAACCCTTCCCACTTGTGCTGAATCCCACCCTGTTCCTCCCACTCTGCGCCCTCTTCTACCCCTTCCCTAGTGCATTCTATATGTTTTTTTATGTTTAGTAGCCCCGCCCCTCATCAAGATTAAGCCCTGCCCCTTTTTAATGACGCAAAACGTGTCAAATCTCTACCCTCATCGGCACTAGAGGGCTGTCCTCTGGGAAGCCCCAAGGAAGAAGTTCCCAGGTATGCAGATATTCTGCAGGGAATCTTTCTCAACTTGATGAGATGATAGTATATAGGTTCCGTAGAACAACATAGGCATTGGAGAGTGTATATCACTGGAGAAGTTATCTTAGATTTATTACATCTCTCACCAAGGGATCCCGTAGGATAGTAAAACCAAATGAATAACATGGGGAGGGTTATACACCAATATGTGATAAAGATGTGATGCATCAGAGATAAGTTTTCCGGTGTAAAACTCTCCAGTCTATGTTTTGCTATGTTATATATACACTAGGAACTGGACAGTTTATCTCACCTCTAGATCTCCTTAGTGCATAACTCCCGAGGTCTCTCCCACGTTATTCCTTCGTTTACCTCCTAAGGAGAGATAAATAGGGTTAACAGTTCCATTTAAAGGGATAGTAATACTTTATTATTACTATCCCCCATATTGTACATATTTGCCAAATAAATTAATAGCCCCCAGGTTCATCTCTCAAACCTTTATGGTTTGAGAGATAACCGAAGGCAAAGTTCCCCCCTCCCTCCCCCTTCCCTGAAGTCAGCTTTGTACTGACTGCAGGGATATCCGGTCTGACTTTCATCATGCGGCTCTGCGCTGAAACGGTCTTCTACGTGTGCTTGCAAACCAAGCACAAACCAAGAACATAATTATTTGTCACTAACGGGATCTCGGCTCAGCTGCAGAGTCGCAAGCCTGTCGTACGACAAACTTCCCCTGCAGTAAGTACAACTCTAACTTCAGGGAAGGGGGAGGGAGGGGGGAACTTTGCCTTCGGTTATCTCTCAAACCATAAAGGTCTGAGAGATTAACCTGGGGGCTATGAAATTATTTTACTTATATTTACAATATGGGGGATAGTAATAATAAAGTATTACTATCCCTTTAAACAAATGAGAATTTTAATTTGTCTCCTATGGAGATGTCTTTAGCACTCGAGGGAGGAGAGTCACTAAACATGATATAGAGGTGAATCTCCTCTAAGGTGTAACCAGCCCCTTTAAAAATGGGAATTTTCACTTGCTCCCTAATATGCAGATAGTTTGCCCCAGAGCTGATCATATTTCACTTTCTGCAAACAGCACTCTGAGAAGAGCTTTTGTCTCTCCTCCTTTTATCTTTGATGAGAAGTAAATTACTTCCCTGGTTAATTAAAGTGATATAATGTCACCTGTTCGCATTTTCACTTCAGTGGGAGCATCTGTCAGTGTTAATATCTTTTTATCAGGGAGTTGCAAGTGGGAGGGAGATTGGTGTGGAATGTTAGTATCTGGCTGTTGGTGAAAGCCTTGTAGAATGTTAGTAATCTGTCTGTCAGTGAGTGGTAGCGAAGAGCATTGTGGAATGTTAGTAATCTGTCTGTCAGTGAGTGGTAGCGAAGAGCATTGTGGAATGTGAATATCTGGCAAACGTGTGGAAGTTACATCAGTGTGGAATGCTACAAATGTCCTGATATAAACAGGTGGGAGGGAGAGGAGTGTGTAGTGTTAATATCTGGATGTCATGCTGGCCATTATTATCTAATCGGCATAACCTGACAAATAAATAAAGTTATAAATTCTTGTTTTAAATAAATGTATATCTAGAATAAATATCGGTGATTTTGAAAGCTTGCAAAATCTATCCTATATAATAATTTGTTAATGTATGTTTGTCAGAAGCAGTCAGTCATGCACAGTAAAGACGGCTGCGAACGCTGCAGTCATGCACAGTAGAGACGGCTGCGTGCGCTGCAGTCATGCACAGTAGAGACTGCCCGCACCGCACCTAATACGGAGCAGGTCGCTCCGAAATCAGACCAGAGACCTCTCTGTGCACCTTCCTAGGACCATGTGGTCCCAGGAAGGTGCGCAGAGAGGGCTATGGTCTGAATTCGGAGCTCCTCGCTCTGTATCAGCCGTGATGCGGGCAGACTCTACTGTGCATGACTGCAGCGCCGCGACTGATGACAGGATCCGCCCACCAGCCGAGGTTGCTGGGTGGCACTGTGGCCCATGTACACGGGCTATTCAACTAGTTTGTTATAAAATGATAGTTCCACTTCAATTGGTCTCTATTCAGTAGGATGCTCACATAAAGTAAGGGTGAATAAAATTTAGATAAAACATAGAATCTATCCATGAAATGAAGAATAATCGTGAGCAGTTTTCTGTTTTTTCATTAACTTTCACAATCCATCTTCCTACTCGGTGTCCTGCCCTTAAATTCAGAGCTATTAAGCAGAAATATAATCTGTAACATAACATACCTAATGCATCTAATGCTAAATTAGATAACCACTGATCTGTAACTCCAAGAAATAATTGAGTGGCACTAGGAACAATCTTAATGTATTGAAAGGTAAATCAATTGGTTCCCCTCTGTACAAGTAGTGAGGAGTGTCTCGTCAGCAGTACGCGGCTATAGGCAGACAAGTGAACTTCTTGGCAGGTCTCTTACAGAGGAAATGATTTTCTATACAGTGCTTTGTTATTGATGTGCCTGCTTCGTACTGTGGATGTCTGGAAATGTTTTCAGGTAGATAAGGGATAGTCAATCTTTGGACCAACAGCTCAGGGACATAACTACAGAGGGTGAAGCTGTTGCAGGGCCTGACATCCAGTTGTGCACTGTTCTATGTCCCCCATGTAGTAGGATCAGTTTTGTGTCTTGTCTGGCATGTGCTGAGGTCTCTGCCATCCAGTGAGGTAACAGCAGTGTATGTGAGCACCTTATTCTTCTTTAATTTGCTTGCTGAGTACCACACTAAAAGGGATAACTGTCACCGTGTGGGCCCTGAATCATGATGCATGTCTCTCGTGCCTCAAACAAACTGCTTTTCTCCCCTGTCTTAACTTAGTTGGTGTTTTGCTACTGCAGCTCGGGTCGGTGTCGGAGCACTTTATTCAAACTTGATCCAGACTTTTAAGAGGAAGTGGATGGGAGTCTCAGATTTCACCCCACGGTTCCTGTTACTCTCCTGCTGTAGCTTTATTAGCATTGATTGTCATTGGTTTGTTATTGCATACCTCCCATGTGTCCCTCTTTAGGAGGGACAGTCCCTCTTTGAGAACCAAATCCCTCTGTCCCTCTTTCCCACCCTGATGTCCCTCTTTTTAGGAGATCAGACTGTGTGGTGTATATAATGTTGCACTACAGCAATAAAACTCACATTAACGATTGTTTAAACATCAGTATATGTGTTTATACATTAGTCTGTGTAAATAAAATACTTTGGTCTTGTTATATGTCATTTATTAGGTTACACAAGGAGGTGTCAATAGGTCATGAAACAGCCTAAAAATTGTCAGTAATGCCCCGCCCACCAGCGACGCCCCCAGCAACACCCCCTAAACCACATGTGTCCCTCTTTGGCAATATGAAATGTTGGGAGGTATGTTATTGATGTGCTTGATTTGTTCTAGAAAAGTCTTTGAAATGTTTTCAAGTAGATAAGGGATAGTCAATCTTTGCACCAACAGCTCAGGGGACATAACTACAGAGGGTGCAGCTGTTCAGAGGCGTAACTAGAAATCACGGGGCCCTGGTGTGAAAAAAGCCATGCCCCCCCCCCCAACCTCACGCCCTCTCCTGTAGATCATTGCCCCGATCTGTATATTACTGCCCCCCATGCCTAGAGTTGCCACCTTTTCTTAAAAAAAATACCGGCCATGGCATTCTCTCCATAGACTTAACATTGGACAGAAGCCAATTTTTTACCGGCCTGCCAGTAAAATACTGGCTGGGTGGCAACCCTACCCATGCCCTCTCCTGTACATATCTCTGCCCCCATGCCCTCTCCTGTATATCATTGACCCCCATGTCCCCTCTTGTATATCACTGCCCTCTCCTGTATACATTATTGTATACATTCTCTCCATAGACTTAACATTGGACAGAAGCCAATTTTTTACCGGCCTGCCGGTAAAATACTGGCTGGGTGGCAACCCTACCCATGCCCTCTCCTGTACATATCTCTGCCCCCATGCCCTCTCCTGTATATCACTGACCCCAATGTCCCCTCTTGTATATCACTGCCCCCTCCTGTATATATTATTGCCCCCCAAGTCCTCTCCCATACATCACTGCCCCCATGCCCTCTCACATAATGAATATGCTTGGCTACCTCTTTGGTAAATGATCCGGTGATTATTCTGCTTGCCAGGGTCTTCAGCTAGGATCTTCAGCTGATTTTGGGGCAGACATGTCTTAAATAATTGAAAGGGGTAAGCAAAATATTACTGAGTGACCTGGCACTCAAAGGGTTACCAGAACCCTGTCTCCTATAGGATGTCTTCACTCCCTATGCATACTGCCTTGATATATGCATCTGTTCACCACAGTGCCCCCTCTGGCGGGAGGCCCACAGAGAGGACAATATGATGAACGCTAAACAAGGCTCCAATAACCCTTTGAGTGCCAGGACACTCAGTAATATTTTGCTGACCCTTATCAATCATTAGATTTGTCTGCCCCAATATCTCAGGAAGATACTGTGTTAAGATCCTGGCAAGCAGAATACTCAATACTCGTTTTAAAAACAGGTAGCCAAGCATATTTATTAATAGGCTCAGTCAGGCTGCATTGCTGGGGTTGACTGGGCAGCCGGGCCCCCTGCAGTGACGGATCGGTCGCGGTTGTGACCACTGCGACCGTAGTAGTTATGCCACTGCAGCTGTTGCACGGCCTGACATCCAGTTGTGCACAGTTTTATGTCCACCATGTAGTAAGACCAGTTTTGTGTCTTGCCTGGCATGTGCTGAGGTCTCTGCCATCTAGTAAGGGAACAGCAGTGAATGTGAGCACCTTACCTTTGTTTAATTTGCTTGTTGAGTACCACACTAAAAGGGTTAACTATCACCATGTGGCCCTTAATCATGATACATGTTTCTTGTGCCTCAAACAAACTGTTTTTCCTCCCTGTCTTTCCCACTCACATGAAGATCTAGTGAGATCCTTAGTTGGTGTGTTGCTATTGCAGCTCGGGTCGGTGTTGGAGCAAGTTATTCAAACTTGCTCCAGACCTTGAAGTGAGTAGGAGTCTCAGATTTCATCCCACAGTGGCTGGTACCAGCCATTAGCATTGATTGTCATTGGTTTGCTACTGATGTGTGTGATTTGGTCCAGGAAAGTCATTCAAATATTTTCAAGGAGATGACGAGAGGCCAATCATTGGACCTTCAGCCAGGGCCGGATTTACATCTCAAGAGCCTGTAGGCACAGAAATCTGAAGCGCCCCCCCCCCCACCATTGGCCATCTCCACAATGCCCAAATCTCTATATTGCCCCCATCAACTCCATATTGCCCTCACATTGCCCCCCATCAGCTCCACATTGCCCTCATCAGCTCCACATTGCCCTCATCAGCTCTACATTGCCCACATCACCTCTACTTTGCCCCCCATTAGCTCTACTTTGCCCCCATCAGCTCCACATTGCCCCATCAGCTGCACATTAAGCCTCACATTTTCTCCCCCATATCAGTTTCCTACCTCCCTGGTGGTCCAGCGGCAGGAGAGATCTGTGCTTCTGCACAGACCTGTAGCTGCTGGAGCTCACGAACGGTCTTCTCTTTAGTAATGCAGAGCGCTGGGAGATAATGTCATGGAGATGATGTCATCTCCCAGCGCTCTGCATTACTAAAGAGCCGGGGGAGCTCAGCAGATACAGGTCTGTGAGGTACAGACCTTACCATGCGGCGGGCAGCGCAGTGCGACACGCCACGCCACTTAAAAAATAAATAAATAAATAAAAATAAAATATCTTGATTGCAATGGCAGGTGCCCCTCTGTAGGGTGCGCCTGTAGGCAGATGGCTACTCTGCCTAATGGAAAATCTGGCCCTGAGCCTTCAGCTGCTGGAGACTACAGCTCATCTGTTGCCTGGTTAGGAATGACTGGAGTTGTAGATACTAACAGCTGGAGGTTTCATAGATTTACTAACCCTGAAGCAGATCATAGTTGCAGATGATTACTACCAGAATTCCCAATAACAAGAGCAACAAACTGACCAGGGTGCCAGATTCCGAGGGGCATCTATGCTTTGCAGGCCACACCCACTTTGCTGAGGAGTGGATGTGTCCAACACAAAGCCAATACATTTGCACTTGATGGATGGTTTATTTATTTAATTGATCTGATGAGATATCCCAGTTGGTTAAATAATGCACCTTCTGTAGAATCTGTTGAAACTTCAGGGTTGCAGGTTCTAGATTCTAGGCAGGGCCAGCTCAGTGTTTCATCATTCAAAGGTAAGTGAAATGAGTACAATTAAATTGGGTAAACATAACATCTTATCCCAGGACATATTTGAAAACAAGAGATAATCGCAGTGTATGCTTCCTGGTAAATTACCTTGATGTTCTTATTTATCGGTTTATACATTGCTGTAATGTTCAATTTATGTAATGTTCTATAGTAATTTGGTTAGTTCATGTACCACTATAACAGTTATTTTTGGTTAACAGTATGTTATAGTTTAAAGATACAGTAATGTTTAAAAATAAAAGCAGCTCCAATTAATCTTCGTAGTATTTGGACCATGGAGAATGTTATTTCAATACTGTCAGAGTTGTAGTTCAAGAGTAATTGAATGATAAATTATCTCCCCTCCCACCCCTTTTACTGATGTAACACTGCTCACCTCAGAGCAGCAAGACTGTCCGGATGGATCACAGAGAGGGACAATCTTCAGTGAGCGTAAGGAAAAACCTGTAAAGGGGGGCAGTATTTTCCTTATGCTCACAGTAAGAAGATTGTCCCTTGCTGTGATCTGTCTGGTCAAGAGACCAAATTCCACATCTGAGGGGAGGCGGCTTACACTAGGTAAAGGGGGTGAAAGGGGAGATACTTTATCATTCAATTACTCTTGAACTACAACTCTGACATTATTGAAATGACACTCTCCATGGCAGGGACGTGCACAGACATTTTGGGGGGCAGGGGTTCAAATGAAAAAAAGGGCACTTCTCATAATTATTATTATTTTTTTTGTTAAAAGGGCACGAGGGCACTTTGGCCAAAAAGGGCAGGTGCTCATGGCACCCCCCCCCCCCCCCCTTGGTGTCTATGTGTGCACGTGTCTGCTTCATGGCCCAAATACTATGGAGATTAACTGGAGCTGCTTTTACTTTGAAACATCACTATCCCTTTAAGTGTATTTTACATGCAGTGACTGAGGGAGAGATGGAGGATGGGTGCGGGTAGGAGGCAAGCGGCTGTATGCAGGGTGGCTGAGACAGGGAGTGCCATATTGAAGAGTGGATGGGTGAACTCCTGGCATGCATTTCCCAATACATTCCTTGCCTGTATGAGTATTTATACATTATATGCATAAACATACTGTAATTGACTGAAGCATTTTTAGAGCAACCCAACTGCACTTTTGGAGAAAAAAATAAAAATACAGGAGGCAATTATATTTAAATTGATACCTTTATTGTTTAACTAAGCAGATTTAGAATGCAAGCTTTCAAGACTTCTTAGGTCTCTTCCTCAGGAATGTTATACCTAAGAGACCTAAGAGGTCTTGAAATCTTGCTTCCTAAATCTGCTTTGTCAGCCAATAAAGTTGTCAACTTGACTATAATTGTCTCCTGTATTTCTACGGCTGACACGGTACCTACTCTCATCTTTTAAAATAAAAATACAAATTCTCATTGATTTAAATAGGGCAGTTAAGCCATTGGAATGCCAGCCTTGTCTTTAATGATGTCACATGTACTGTAATTAAATATGAAATCATTATCAAGCAACCACTGTGACAGTAGATGGCAATGTGACAAGGATTTGCCAACTCTGGGGAAAATGATAGAAGACGTCAGTTCGTGCTGCATCCTAATGCGTGAAATAGGATAAAGTCCCCTACTCTACATTTCAATGTGCACGTTCCAGATGGCAAAATAATCTCTTGACACAGGAAGCCTTTGAAGTCAAAGAGGCAAACTCACATTCGCCTGCGATAAGAGCCATTCCCAGCTCAGGCCTACGTCCAACTTCCAGCCCTTTGAGTTCCAGAGGGGTATGGAACGCATTGCAAAACAATTTGTTCCTTACCCATCTGGCATTCAAAGGGTCAGGGGAGGGTTGGCCTGGGGGGCAGGGGGGCAATTGTCCCCTGGGCTGGTGGGCCAGTGCCTCACTCAGTCTCCCACTTGCTGCTGTAAATGGAGCTACACTAGTGATACCACAGAACTTATGAAATGAATCTATATGCAAGTGATACAGCAGAGCTACAATCCAAACATAGCTGCACTAGTAGCATAATCCATTTCCCTTGCAAGCTCTATGGCATCACTATTCTATCTTTACTTAACCCTTTGAGTGTCAGAGGGGTACACAACAAATTGAAAAAGCAATGTGTTGTGTACCCCTCTGGCACTCGCAGGGTTAAATTGTAAGTGCTGTAGTATCACTAACGTAGCCCCATTTCAACAGTAAGCTCTGTGGTATCCCTTGCTTTAATTCACATCATTAAGGACGATTTTAAAATTAAGGAAACAGGGGTGGGCTGGGACAATGGGCTTGGGCGATAGTAGACATGGGCCACTTAATTGTATTTGCCCCCTGGGCTGTATGTTGCCAGCCCTCCCCTGCAAAGGGTTGACACCTTGGGTGATGGATAAGTCTTCAGGTCATTGCTTCATAATGCACTAGCGAGAACTCTAGCATCCAAGGGGTTAATTTAAGGAACAATAATGAGGAAGTACAGCTTTTTTTCTAAATGAGAAAGTATGTTTGATTGCACTCAAATGGCAACTTAAAATGCTCATCCTTTTGCTAGTTAATCAGAGTTACTCTTACCTCTGGCAGTAGTAGCATTATAAGCTTTCATTCCTCACTGTACGTGTCCGCCCAGGCTTTCCTTCTCTAAAGCAGGTGCTGTGAGCTCCAGAGAGACTATTCTTATTGGTGCCTGTAATTTCATACCCTCTTGCACAGCCAAGAGGAATGAGGCTTCGACTGCTAGCCCCACCTCTGTTGGTAGCTTTATAATAACCTTCCATGCCTCAGAGTACAGGTCAACCCCAGAGCTAGTGCTGTGAGCTCATTGGGTGCTGTGATTTCACACCCACCTTTACAGCCAATAGGAATGAGGCTGCTACTGTTAATCCCACCTCTTTTGGAATTAGCATTATAAACTTACAGTCCTCGGTGTACTCTCACTGTTAGATAAATGTAGTTAATTGTAATTCTGCGCAAATATTAGCACACACATTGGTGCATATTTATAAAAGCAAGCGGGTTATTTTGGAGTAAACCAACTGTACCATAGCGGACAAATAAAAGGTCCTGTATTCCCATGCACTTGAATAGAGATTTTTAACCCCTTCAATGCAAGAGAGGAGACCACTCTATCATTCAAAGGGTTAACTCCAATTTAATTTAACAGGAATTTGTATTTGCCCACATAGTGTGCCATGATTGAATCCAGATGGAGCCCACACACTGGGAGCATTTCTATTAGCCCAATGAGCTATTAGTTTGGGCTACAACAGAATTAATTAGCATACTTTGTAGGGAATTAGCATAAAGTGCCACATTGTGCCACAAAAGCATACATTTTATATTCTCACAAACGATGTATATTATATATATATATATATATATATATATATATATATATATATTCCAAGGTGGGAGGTTGGAAGCACTCACTCTCAAAAGCACTAAGGCCCAGGTGCACAAATCCCCAGAGGCATAGGATACTACATAAGGAAAACAAGGGGCAGCACCAGTGGGACTTTTACAGATATCTTTATTAGGTAATTATAGCAAACAGGTTGGTAAACTTTTCGGTCCTAAAGAACCTAACCATCTTGAGAAAGGTCCCCTTCAGGTCCAAAACGTTGACCAACCTGTTTGCTATACTTGCCTAATAAACATATCTGAAAACATTGCACTGGTGCTGCCCCTCTTTTTCCTAATGTAGCATATATATTCATACTAATTGGGGTTGTGCACCTGGGCCATACTGTACCTCTGAAGGAAGAGTGCTTTCAACCTCCTTTTTTGTTGTGTGTGTGTGTGTGTATATATATATATATATATATATATA
Organism: Rhinophrynus dorsalis; assembly: GCA_037306005.1. NCBI lineage: Eukaryota > Metazoa > Chordata > Amphibia > Anura > Rhinophrynidae > Rhinophrynus > Rhinophrynus dorsalis. Next base: position 478,723,632 of record CM074722.1, read on the forward strand.
TATATATATATATATATATATATAGTAGGTTTTAAACTTCTGAGTAAAACCAGGGAACTTCTACTGCTGACAGGTGACTTATCCAAAAGTTATTGCAGCTGAAACATTAATTTTTTTAGGTGCAATATCTCAGTGGCTTGATATTACAGTGGCATTGTTGCTACACCACCCTTTTTAGGTTTATGGTCAAATGACCAGAGCTGTCCATAAGATCATGTAGCAGCAAACATAAATTCACATAGTAATGACTATGAGTGTGTAATGTGAAACGCGTAGATCAGGAGTTCTGGCTCTTGTAAGATGGATCTGTATACATGAGTCTATAATGACCTATATGATTCATCATTGTTTCTGTTTTTTGCACTGGTGCTGCCCCTCTTTTTCCTAATGTAGCATATATATTCATACTAATTGGGGTTATGCACCTGGGCCATACTGTACCTCTGAAGGGAGAGTGCTTTCAACCTTATTTTTTGTTGTGTATATATATATATATATATATTTATATATATATATATATATATATATATATATATATATATTGTAGGTTTTAAACTTCTGAGTAAAACCAGGGAACTTCTACTGCTGACAGGTGACTTATCCAAAAGTTATTGCAGCTGAAACATTAATTTTTTAGGTGCAATATCTCAGTGGCTTGATATTACATTGGCACTGTTGCTACACCACCCTTTTTAGGTTTATGGTCAAATGACCAGAGCTGTCCATAAGATCATGTAGCAGCAAACATAAAGTCACATAGTAATGACTATGAGTGTGTAATGTGAAACGCGTAGATCAGGAGTACTGGCTCTTGTAAGATGGATCTGTATACATGAGTCTATAGTGACCTATATGATTCAACATTGTTTCTGTTTTTAAGATGTCAAAAATGTCATGGTTTTATTCACTCTCATGACTATGTGACTTTAAAGTGGCTCTCTCACCCCTATAAAGTAATCAGTATTTTATTCAACTTTAATCCATATATTCAGTGAGATATAAGCTTGGAAAGTGTTACCGCATGACGTCACTGGTTGCTTTGCAGCGGTACAGCTCAGAACCGAACGGCGTGCAATCTTCTCCTCTTCTCCTTCCCTGTTGTACCTCATTCCCTTCTCCTTGTCTGACACTCGAATCTCAATGTGACCTGAGATGATCTCTTGCCAATGCAAGACAAGGAGGAGCGAATGAGGCACAACAGGGAGGAGAAGAGGAGAAGATAGCGCGCCATTCGGTTCTGAGCTGTACTGAGTGCGGTAACACTTTCCAAGCTTATAGCTCACTGAAATTAATGATTTAGAAAAAAAAAAGAATAGGGATTATAGCTGTACTGGGGGCACGGAATAAAATACTGATTACTTTATAGAAGGTGAATTCAGCTTTAAGGTGCAGCCAGCGTTTGCTGATTCATATAGGAGGAGGTTTAAATGAGCCTAGGCTTTGCACGAAGTCAGCAGTAAACTTTTATTTATGAAAACACATATTTTATAGAGCATTTCCTGCTTAATAATACAAAGTCACTCCCACCGCTGTCAGATGTTTCATTCAAAATTTATATCAGTTCAAATAATCAGGAAGTGAATTTACTGTGTTTACTTCCTGATAGTTCTAACTGACAGGAAGTGAATTTACTGTGCTTACTTCCTGATAGTTCTAACTGACAGGAAGTGACAGGCAGTTTCTATCACATTCTATGGAGAACTGTATGTCACTGACTTTCCTCTCCATTAGAAACTAACAGGAAAACTAATTAGAATTTGACCACTAGAGGCCACTGCTAATGTAAAAAAAAACATGGATTTAAACTGTAATAACTCTGGAAATATAAATCTCTTGGCAGTGGGACTACCCTTATCTTACTCAATAGGAAAATCCCTACAATATATATTTTTTCATAAAAAAAGTTTACTGGTCCTTTAAGAGAGTTGATTACTCAGGTTAAGCTGATGCTCATATGCTGACATAACTCCCTTGAGCCTCCATATTGTTTAATGTATGTACCATAGGATAATGTATCAGCAGCGCCACTGTAACATTTCAATTCATTGTGATACTGCATCTGAAAAGTTCAATTTTGAGCTGCAATAACTATTGAATAAAACACCTCTCAGCAGTGGGAGTACTCTTGTTTTAATCAGGAGCATAAGCCATACAATATATAGTATTTTACATATTAAGTGTTACTATTTCTTTAAAAATGCTATTAGTACATACAGGTGGAGTATATCCATAAAACAAAACGGACCTGTCTTAAGTTGACATTTTTAATTTAATTCTGCTTCTTTTGTTGACTCTCTCACCATGTATTCTTGTGTATTCTGTATTTTTTGTTAGATTGGTAATGTTTTGGACATAAATGAGGTGTTACTTTTATTTTGGCAGTGGGTCCTACCTTTGCTTTTCCCTTGGCTTCCAGTTGAAATCTGAAAACAATTAGGCTCATGTTGGGCAAAAAATTGCTTGTTTGTAGCTCCCGTGAATACATTGCCTTGTGTATGGCGTAGTAATTATTGTAAGCGATGCCAAATGCTCTTTTATACACCTGTTCTGTAAGCAATAAACACACTGTGAACCTTCAAGAGTCAGGTGAACTTCATGAGAGGGAGGAGGAGAGCGAAGCAGGTTTTCTACTGACTTGGCACATGGAAACACAAAGTGGGGAGTTAATGAGCTGTTTAGATAACTGGCTGTTTATGCCAGCCAAGACATCCCTCAAAAATAGAGCACCATATGCAATACAATCTCTCCACTGCTCAGGAACAATGTGGGATCCAAAGAAAACTGAGATATGAGCAGAAAATGAATTTTTGAGAGCTCATCTGTTACATGGTCCAGTGTCAAACAATAACGTGCCTTCAGATTGCAATCACCAGTGTGGGGAGACAACCTGCTGCTTTCTGTGTGGCCTAAACTGCATTTTTTATAAAATAGTTTTTATTTTGCAATATTAACCCATTTCTTTGCAGAGCATTGCTAACGCCTTTGGTTCATAAGGGATTGTTTAAACGGAACTATCATGTACATATAATTGACCCCCATCTCTGTATAATATAAATTGCTCGACTGCAAAGCTCCCTGTGTGCGTAGCACACATGCACACACAGTAGAGACTGCTGGAACAATGCAGTCATGCGCAGTAGAGATTGGCCGAACGTGCTGAATGGCCCACCGAGTGTCTCTGTTTCCTGCTCCGGGGCAACAGCCGGGGCCGTAGGGTGGCACTTTAGCCCGTGAACACGGGTTTTCATACTAGTGTACATATAATTGATCTCATGTACATATAATTGACCCCCATCTCTGTATAATATAAATTGCTGCAAAGTTCCCTGTGTGCGTAACACACACACACACATGCAGTATAGACTGCTGGAACGATGCAGTCATGCGCAGTAGAGATTGGCAGAACGTGCTGATCCGGAGTGGGGTGCCCCGAACGGCCCACCGCCTGTCTCTGCTCCCTGCTACGGGGTAGCAGCCGGGGCCGTTGGGTGGCTCTTTAGCCTGTGTACACGGGCTTTCATACTAGTGTACATATAATTGATCTCATGTACATATAATTGACTGGTAACCATGGAAATAGTGTCATAACGGTCATTAAGTGCCGGCATTATTTGCAATGATAACTTCGTATGGGACTTTCATCAACACGACAGTGAAGACATCTATGCGACGTGAGATCTGTGTGCCTGCGCTGTCCATCCCTGTCTTGTCACTGATAGGTTATTTGCAAAAGGTGGAGTTGCATTCTACCATACAGTACAGACAGTGATGGACAGCGCAGTCACACAGATCCTACTTCACCAAGATGCCTTCGCTGTCGTGTTGATGAAAGTCCCATAAGAAGTTATCATTGCAAATAATGCCGACACTTAACAAACATTATGACACTATTTCTAAGATTACCGCTATCCTAACAACTAAATGGGTATCAATCAGGGCCGGCCCTTACATGGGTCCCGGTGGGGCCATGGACCCAGGCGGCACTCTGACTGGGGCAGCAATTTGCTGCCCCAAGGCATGTTATTTCGTGCGCAGCTTCTCCCCACTGCTCGCACTGATGACGGCTGGGGCCGTGTCACATGCGGAGACGCCGTGCGGAGCATGCCGGGGTTTTCTTCCTCTGTTAGGAGGCCAGTGCAAGTTTAAAACTGGCGCCAAGACTGACTAAGAAAATCCCAGCATGCACCACGCTGCGTCTCCGCATGTGACACGGTTCCGGTTGTCATCAGTGTGGGTAGTGGGGAGACTGAGTAAAAAGCAGAAGAGCCAGACAAGCAGAGAAGAGAGGGAGTGAGCCAGAAGTAAAAGAGAAACAGGCAAGGGGGGGAGAGGCACAAGGGGTGAAAAGAGAGGCTCAAGGGGTGGAAGAGAGGTGCAAAGAGTGAAAAGAGGGGAAAAGAGAGGCACAAGGGGTGAAAGAGAGGCACAAGGAGTGAAAAGAAGGGAAAAGAGATGCACAAGGTGTGAAAAAAGAGGCACAAGGGTTGAAAAGTGAGGTACAAGGGGAGAAAAAAGAGGCACAAGGAAAGAAAAGAGGCACAGGGGTTGAAAAAAGGCACAAGGGGTGAAAAAAGAGGCACAAGGAGTGAAAAGAGGGGAAAAGAGAGGCACATGGGATGGAAAGAGAGGCACAAGGGGTGAAAAAGAGGCACAAATGTTGAAAAGAGAGGCACAAGGGGTGAAAAAAGAAGCACAAGGGGTGAAAAGAGGGGAAAAAAGAGGCACAAGCGGTGTAAAAAGGCAAGGGGGAGAAAGGTACAATGGGTGTAAAAAAACACTACAGTTCTTTGTGGTTTTAGGGGCAGGAGAGGGGTTAATATAATTAAGGATGTGGCGTGTTTTGGTGGGCGTGGTTTTGGTGTGCGGAATGGGGGGCAGCATTTCATCCTGGAACCCAGGCAGCACAATGTCTTGGGCCAGACCCGGTATGAAATATATGTACACGATAGTTCCGCTTTAATTGTGTGCCAGAGATAGGGTGACCAGACCTCACCTTTAACCAGGGACATATATGAAAAATGTATACTGCAGGGCTGTATTTATTTCAGTGCAATTCTGAACTATGCCTATTTTCTTTGGGTCCCCGGTTAAAGGTCAGCCTAGCCAGAGAGGTATCCAGCGCATTGAATCACAATGCAATGGACACCTCTGTGGCACTCAAAGAGTTAAAAGGATACTCTCCCTTTATTTGGACTTTAACCTGTTGAATGCATTGTAATGCATTGCATACCCCTCTGGCACTCAACAGATTAAATATTCAGCATAAAATGTACCATTTGTAGTAGAAAGCTAGAAATGGAGAAAGAACACATTAAGGGTTTAATGGCTGTAAGTAAGGGCGGTAAAGCTATAGAATTCTTTGCCTCAGGATGTTGTACTTGCAGATACTGTAATTGCTTTTAAAAAAGCAATGGATGCCTGTCTAGCACAGAACAATACTGAGAATTATGACAGACGACTTCAATGCAGATAGGTTGTTGATCTAGGGAACAATCCGACTGCGATTTCGAGTAAGGAAGGATATTTTTTTATCCACTTGGGGCTAAACTGGAAATGGCTTCAATGGGTATTTTGCCTTCCTCTGGATCAACAGGGTTGTTTTGGTATGGGCTGGACTTGATGGGTGCATGCCTTTTTTTCAGCCTTGTCAACTATGTTACTATGTTACTATTCAGTAGAATTGGAGAAAACAGGAGACAAAATAAAATTCCCTAAATTTCCATTGATTTAATTTGGCTTTTAACTGCTTAATTTGCTTCACAATAAATTGGAGACCACTCTAGCATTCAAGTGGTTAAAGGTCCTATTAACCACTTCACTGCTTAGGATGTGGAAAGAGAATCATCAGCATTTACTGCACAAGCTGCTACCTCTACTAAGTCCATGCGCTCCTCCTCCTGGTCCTTTCCACTTAATCCTACCTATGGACATAATGGTAGTTGTGTTGATTTTTACTTTTAAGTACATGACAGAGTAGTTAGCAACAACAAATCTGCAGCATGCAATTAGTTGCACAGGATAGCAGCACAGCAGCATCATAAATATACTCCTTTTCTGGTCTGTATATGAAGTGATGTCTTATCTGTTTTTGTATAATGTATGATGTGTGTCTGTCTCCAGCATCTGTCAATGTCAGTGTCAGCTCAGGTAGAATCTCCTTCATGTCTGTCGCCCCTAAAACATTTTTTTTAAAATTGTCACTGTCAACAAATTAGACCCACAATCCATGCAACTGTAAATAGAACTGGCTAGCCCTGATACTCCTTAAATCAAGTAACTCCAGCTCCCCTTTTTTGCTTGCCAGCTTCTACACTACCTAGCATCAACATTTCAGCAGTGTTCCCTTTCTCTCCCAGGCACTGCAGTGTTCATTTTACAGTACAGAGGATAGACCTGTTAGATTCAGAATCAGTAGACTTGCGAATTGCAACACAGCACAGTAGCTCAATATGCTACATAATATTCTTGTCTCTCTTGTTCTTGTCTGTGTGCATGTATGAGTTATTGTCAGTGTCAAGTTGTACATGTCTGTTTGTCTTGAATGTATGATGTATTATATTTGTTTGTGTAGTATATTTCACTCTTCGTTAAGTTTCAGCTTAACCCCTTAAGTACCAGCGATCCAGGGAAGTTACCTTCCCTTAAGGACCGCTTTGATCCTTGCCGACGAGCCGGTACACGTATCCTGTTATGCGTACCGGCGCGCCACTTTGAGGCTTAAGAGAGATCGCTCCATCTTGGAGCAATCAATTTTAGGCCCCGTTTTTACTTACAGCGCTCCCGGTAGAGCGCTGTAAGTAAAAAGTACGTGATGTGCTATGACCATCACTGGTCCTTAAGGGTATAAGGACCGTGACGGTCATAGCACGTCACGTAGTCCTTAAGGCGTTAAGTACGATTTCCTGACTGTCACTTTAACCTATATGCTATCAGTAAAAAGTTTTATTAACTTGTTTCTCCCTTCATACATACATTTTTTTGCATCCCACCTTTCCAGAGAACAACTGGCTACAACCAATATTCCTTGAATCAGCAACTCCAACTTCCTCTTATCTCCGGTCTGCCTTCATTAGCTAACGTTAGCATTTCAGCAGATTTATCTCTCTCCCAAGAAAACTGACACCCCTTTATACTGGGGAGTTAGAATTACATTATTATTTCATTGCTGCAATGGAAAAAGAGGGGGGAAACAGCATTTTTTATGGAAATTACCATAGACTGCAGGATGTGGTGTTTATCTTCATGTTTAACTTTTGTAGCCACATTTTGTTTCTTCCCATCCCTATCTGGTCTCCATAATAATTCATAGAAAAAAATGCCACCTGGCAGCCATAATAGATAACTGGAGTTTATAATAATAATAATAATAATAATCATAATAATAACAACAATCATGTGCAACTTTGAACTGTAATAACCTTTGTAGTGGATGTACCATAATTCAGTATTACTAAGGAGAAAATGTCCTGCAAAATAACTGTTTTTTCATAATGAAACATTTCCTGGTTCTTTCAGGCATCAACCTAGGGGGTCACAGACACATTATCATTTTCTAGTTGAGGGCTATTTAACCTTTGGCACAACAGCTGTCGGAGATAACAACTGCCATCATCACCAACCAACCAACATCTGATAAAAATGATGAGAGATGCAGCCCCCATCAATGGGAGTTCCAAAGGTTGCCTAACCATAAACTATAAAATGATACTGTATCTGTCAGCCATAGAATGACACCACAAAGGAGTAGAAATGTTTAATTATAGAAAAATAAACAGTTATATTGCAGGACCCTCCAACGGTTGTTTTGGTCTTTAAACGAACACTAAAATCAGCCAATAAGAAGGCCACACATAACTTAATATGAATGGTAGATCAGCCCCTATTAATAACTTATGCGTAGTTTGGCTCCACATAATTAATCTTTAATTAGTACTGGATATTGGGATGAATGTACAGTGGAGGTCACTCTATAAATAAGGTACTAGAATTAACTTTTTGAATGTACAACTTACTAACATCAATTTACAAAGCTAGATATACCAACAATACTCCATGTAACTCCATTTTCACTAAGAAGAGGACAATGAGACAGCCTATGGGCATTTCTGTCCATGCCATATCACCCTTGTGTTAAGGACCAGGAACAGGACAGACACAAAAATGTAAAGTGCAAAGCAAAATCGTGATCCAAAAAGAGTGAACCAAAAGACAAGCCGGGGTCAGGAACCAAGACAGGTACTCAACCATGCTAGGGTCAGGAATACCATGATCAGCAATGTCAGGAACAAGCCCGGAGCCAGGAACCAGAAGGGACATCAGAGGAAGTCAGGTCATGCACAGGAAATCAGGAACGCAGTAGAACACTCTTGCAGCCAGAAGCAAACACAAGGGCAAACTAGGAAGTGAGCCAAGCTGCTTTAAATACTCTGTGAGGGTTGGCTGATAGCAGTCAGGTGAGCAATAACAGAGAGGTCAGCTGATTCAGCCAGACTCAGAACATGGAAGGCAGTATCAATAGATAGCAGAGCACTAGATTAGCTCAGACAGCAGAATCGAGCAGCAGAGAAAGAGCAGCTCAGCCAAACCTTGATACCTTGCTGATCCAGAGGAAGGCAAAAAAACCCCAAGAAAACTCAAAGGAAGCCATTTCGAATTAAGCTCCAAGTGGGTAAAAAAAATTCCTTCTTGACTCAAAAAGGAAGCTGGATATTTCCTCTGCCTAAGTGTGCATGTGGTTGTTCAGGAGGTATTAGTGTTCCATTAACCGCAAGGTTGTCAAATGGTGGACCTTGAATTGTTGGAGACAACAGCTCATATCATTCCCAACCAGCCATTGGTTGGTTGGTTGGGGATGTTGAAAGCTGTTGTCCCCCACAGCTTAAGATCCATCAATTGACTATTCATTTTTTAATTCTGTTTGTTTTGTTTATGCAATACACCCAGCCAGGGCAAATGGGATTAGGGAGGTATACATGAGCCTAATCTCCTGCCCAAAAGCAGTCTGCTATCCCATCATGCCGCATTGTGTGAATGTCATCAGGAGCCCTTTGGTGACCAGCAATGCTGATGCAGCAGGCAGCAGAATCCTCATTATATGCATAAATGTTGCTTCACACCCAATTTATTGTGCATATGTTATTGCCTTCCATACCAATTAGATTCTAGAATACCTCAGTGAGCAGAGCGAAGGGGCAAATTAATTTATACAGAGCCTAATTAATGCATGTTGAAATTCTACATCTACTTTTCAAACTACAATGGATGTGTAATCAATCTCAATATTCAGAATGCTTTATTCTTAACCCCTCTGGTCCGTTGGTTATAAATGCTTGGCAGTGGGGGATGTAGGCGTTGTAGTGCTGTTTTCAAGTACATCTCAGAACTACTCATATGTAAATTAAGGTAAATTAATCAAAATTTGAGTTCTTCATTACACATTTTGGCCAAAGTGTCACCCTTGGATGTTAAAGAGGTCTTCTAAGCACATCTTGATTTGGATGCTAGCGACAGGGAACCATATCGCAGGCTGGTAAGATAGTGTAGGACAAGGTGCCGTGGATGAAACTGTCATTTTGTAACAAATATGTGATTTTGGAAAAGTTTTCGAATTCACCTGTATTTCTGTTAACCATTTTTTTATTTCAAATACTAGTTTGTCACATATTTATCTACTAGTTGAAGAGGCCGTTACATGGGCCACAGTGCCACTGCCAGCCGGTCGCGGGGCAGTCATGCACAGTAGAGACTGGCCACTCCGTGGCTGATACAATGCCAGCCGGTCCCGGGGTAGTCATGCGCAGTAGAGACTGCCCGTGCAGCGTTTGATACAGTGCCAGCCGGTCCCGGGGCAGTCATGCACAGTAGAGACTGCCAGTGCCACATCTGATACAGTGCCAGATGGTCGCGGGGAAGTCATGTGCAGTAGAGACTGCCTGTGCCGCTTCTGATACAGTGCCAGCCGGTCGCGGTGCAGTCATGCTCAGTAGAGACTGCCCGCGGCGCAGCTGATACAGTCTGTATTAGCCTTGTCACTGGCAGTCTCTACTGCACATGACTACAGCACGCGCAGCAGTCTCTACTGCACATGACTGCGTCGTTACACACATTTTAGCAAATTATTATATAATTATATATTTATTTAAAGTAAACAAACACAACCTGCGTATCAGATCCTAATTAACCACTTACCCTTTGAGTGCCAGAGGGGTAGGTTGCAAATTAACTTTTGAAAGCTCTTTCAAAAGCAACTATTTGAACCAAATTGACAATTTGCTTTAGCTGCTATCCTGATGCTCCACCTGGTCACAGGGATCGGTATATCGCAGGAGGCCAGAGTGCTTAGGTTTACATGTTATGACATTAGAGCCGCATTCTGAACACTTCAATAATCATTCCACAAAGAAACAGCTAGACAACAATAGTGCTGATCTCACCTTGCAGAACACACCCAAGTTCAGGTATTCTATAAAATGTGTTCTGCGACAGCAAAATCTAAGCTGCAGCATGCCTTATCTGAGGGGCATTGTGCAGATCATTCACATGAGTGATATTGGGTGTTGCAACACCAATAACTGATTGTCCTACATCGGTATCAAAGAATAAGTGATGGTCAACATCCATGTGGGCTGGGCATGCTTTAGACCTCTATCGTGCCCCCAAAGCAGGATGGTCACTGGAGGAATATAAGAGATCACTGACACATAAACATGGGTGAAATCCAAGGTAATAAGCTCCGAATCACTCTTGTGGGCCACATTTGGTGGCAAATGTTACTCCACAATGACTATTTTTGCTGAAAGAACCCTCTTTCTGTTCTGTATGTTCTGTTTCTGTTCATTTTATAGGGTAAAAATGAAAGTATTCAAAAAAAATACTAAAGAATACCGAAAATAGTGCAATTTTATTTTTGATTCTATGAAAAATTAAATGGTTAGTAATGTTTCAATAACAGTAAATCTACGATCCTCCCTTAAAATATGTACTATTGCTCTTTACGTTGCTAATGCTGAAATTATATAATAAATTGTCCCCCTCCCACCCCTTATTCTGTCATCATTCTTCGTGCTTCAGAACTGAAGGAGGATAGCGACAGGGACAAAATTCTTTCAGTACAAGGAAAAACCTGTCTTCTTTCCTCAAGGAGGGCAGGGTTTTCCTTATACTGAATGAAGGAATATCGTCTCTCATGATCTCTCTGGTCCGATGACTGGATTTCAGATCTGAGGGGAGGTGGCTTCCTATACCGTAAAGGGACGGGAGGGGATAATAAATAATAAAATATCAGAGGAACTAGAGAAATTTCAGCATTAGCAAAGTAATGGAGCAATAATACAATGTAAGGAAGGATAGTAGCTTCACTGTTATTAAAACATTACTGTCCCTTTAAAGGGATTGTAATGTTGTAAAACAACTAGATCGCAGAGTTTTCTGTAAAATATAAGAACACATTGTGCTATTTCAAACCACTTAAATTTCTGTAGTTCATAACTTATTAATTCTTGAAGGATCCCCCGCCCGCCCCTTCTGGCCAAATCACTGCTGCAGATCATGCAAGTCTGGGAGGATGCAACGAGGGACAATCTTCAGTAAGCAAAGGAAAATCCTTCTCTCCTTTCCTTATACTTACTTACTGAAGTTTGTCCCTCGCTGTATCCGTCTGGTCCCACAACACGATTAGAGATTCAGTGGGAGGCAGCCAGAAGGGGAGGGCGGGGGATCCTTATACAGTGAATATGTTATGAACTATAGAAATGTAAGTGGTTTGAAATAGCACAATGTGTTTCTTATATTATAAAGAAGACTCAGCGATCTAGTTGCCTTACAGCATTGCAATCCCTTTAATGTGGAAAGTATTTATACATTTGAGGCCACTACTCTAATAGCCATTGTAACAGACCCAACATTTCATAGAAAACTGGAGCAACCAACTGAATAATAGGAGAAAATAAACATTCCCACTGATTTAAAAGGGGTTTTTAACCTCCAGCGCATTGTGAATAAATTCATTGGAGAGTTCCCATTACTGTTTATTATTTAACCTCTTGAATACTAGAGAGGTCTCCAATTCATTGCAAAGCACTATGTTAGAGATTTCTTTAACAGCAAAGGTGGTCAAACAATTTCTAAACTGTATTTGTTTCTGATAGGCTAAGGGTATTTCCTTTGCTTGGGACTAGAGGTGGGGTTATGGGAGAAGTGGGGGTGTAGGCATGGGAGGGTCTAAGAGAGCGTAGTGATCCTTGCTTAGGGGTTCCTGAGCTGTAAATCCAGTGCTAAAACTGGACCCATCACTTAAGTATTTGAGCGCCAGAGGAGTGCCCAATGCATAGCATTGCAATGTGTTGGACATCCCTCTGGCACACAGACAGTTAAAGTGATAGTAACACTTCATACATAGTAAAAATTATATTGAAAGGTTTATCCTCGTGAGTAAAACAAGGGTACTCCCACTGCCTAGAGGTGGTTTATTCAAAAGGTGTTACAGCTCAATTAAATTTCTTTAGGTGCAGTATCTCAATTGCCTGAAATGTTTCAGTGGTGCTGTTGCTAGACTATCCTACGGAGATTTATGATCAACTGTCCAGAGCTGTCCATAGGATGGTGTAGCAACAGCGCCACTGTATAATTTCAGGTCACTGAGATTCACCCAAAAAATTCAAGTTTCAGCTGCAATAACTTTGGATTAAAACACCTCTCAGCAGAGGGAGTACCCTTGTTTTATTCAGATAAACTCAACAATATGCTTTTTTTTCACATTTTAAGTGTTACTATCGCTTTAAAAACTGTTTTGCCTATTAATTAAAAATGCAAAGTTTATGTTACATTTTCATTTCTTTCAAAGTTGTACCCATTTTCTTTATTCTTTTAAAGAGGATTCATCACCTTTCCAAGTCGTTCTCTCAGTAGATGCTTTCATCTTGAAGGATTTACATCATTATACCTCCTTTACTGGACATATGAATAGTTATTTATACAACTTAAGTTGACAAAGTCATAGAACAAAGTTCTCTGGGATTAGATTCCCCAAATACTAAATCGAAAATCTCTAAAACGATGAACCTTTTTGTAAAACAAAAGCACAATGTTCAGTCACATAAGTCACAGAGAGATAACAGAAGGGGACAATCTTCTTCCTATGAGAACAATGAAAGCCCTGCCCCCCTTGACAAGTTTTTCAGGTTTTTCCCTTATCTTAATTGAAGATTGTCCCTCTCTGCAGTCTACCTGGGCACCTTCCTTCTGCTCTGGCTGAGCAGTGTTACATCAGTAAAAGGGACGGGAGGGGGATACTTTGTCATTGAATTACTCTTGAACTACAACTCTGACAGAACTGAAATAACACTCTCCAAAGTCCAAATACTATGAAGATTAATTAGAGCTGCTTTTATTATGAAACGTTACTATCCCTTTAAATGGATTCAATTAATGAGATGAAAAGCTGTGTAACTAACAGGTCCACATTAACTATTAACTAACCCCTTAACCATTTAAGGGGTTAAATGTATTTTTAATGACAGTTTTTTTAATTGCAAAACTGTTCTCTTTTAACCCTTCAGAGTACCACGTTCCATTGCATACCCCTCTGCGATTGAATAGGTTACATGATTTGCAGCAGGTAATTAAAATTTGTCTATACTCATTCATTTTACTATCATCTAAATCAATACAAGTTTCAGGAGTGTACTAAATCCTCTCCCTTTTATTTGCATGAATTTACTGCAGAGCTTTGAACTGTAATTACAGCAGTGATTGCATCTAGATGACTCTAATTACATGGAATTCCTATCGATAGATATATAGTTGCAGGTATATAAATAGTTGCCTCATCTGACATGCTCTACTCATGTATATTATCAGACTAGTGTAAAAGCCCGTGTACACGGGCCAAAGTGAGTGGCACTGAATGGGTTAGCCCTTTGAGTGCCAGAGGGGTACGCAACGCATTGCAGAGCAATGCATTGTGTATCCCTTTGGCACTCAAAGGGTTAACCCCTAGCGGTCCCGGTGTGTGTGGTCCTTTAAGGACCAGATAGAAAAGTTTGACGTGCTGTCCCACGTGACTGCCGGCACGCCAAATGGGGGACAGAAAGAGATCACTCCGGTCTTGGAGCGGTCAATTTCAGTCCTTGCTATTACTCACAGTGCTCCTGCAGGAGCTCTATGAGTAAAAATTACGTGAAGTGCCAGGATCATCACTGGTCCTTAACCCTTTCAGTGCCAGAGTGGTATGGAAAGCATTGCAAAGCAGTGCATTCTGTACCACTGTGGCACTCAAAGGGTTTAGTGCCGGACAACCATGATGGTCATGGCAAGTCACTGGACACAAAGGGGTTAAGATAGCCGTGCACCCGCCATTCCCTGCACCTGGAGCCTCAGTAACAGCAGGGCGTGAGGTACCATGAGAGGGAGCATGCCTCTACCTCGTCAGTCTCGGGTGTGCGTGCAGGAGTGCACCTTGACTCAGAGCAGGGGGTTCGTGAACACGCCTTGCACCTCCAGGCTTAACTAGACAACGCTCGACCGGGGCCAGGGCTCCCTCACACACTGGGACAGACACCGGGCACACAAGGCTGGGAGAGCGGCTGGGAAGATGGCACATTTTGTCAGTTCGGGCAGTCTCTACTGCGCATGACTGCATCTGACAAACATACATCTGGCCTTTTGTATAATAGGATGTTTGGGGTTCTTCATATCCGTAGATTAAGAAAGAAATGCACAGATTTTAGCTTCCAGCCAACAGGAGGGGGGATATCATCATCCTTTTATTAACTTGACTAGAGCAGTGTACAACGTACAAAACACAGATTCCCGTACCATACCCCAATGACTGACAAATGTGTAACACGGAAGAAAAGGCCACACCATTTATTCATTTTATATAGGTGTGTGGCATGGCTTTGCCCATGCGTCAATTTTTTTTGTTTTGCTATTTTACCCTTTGAGTACAAGAGACATATCCAACACATTACATTGCAATGCTTTGGATATTTCTGTGGCACTCAAAGGGCTGAATTGTATTAAAAGTCAGACATGGTAGGGCATCAGGACCCCTCCAGATGCCCCCAGCTACTGTGCTCAAAGGCGATTTGGCTGGGAGATCAATACGGAGATACAGGGGATGCTTCCATCTACCAGGATAGGACTGGGCAGGATCCAGAAACTCTCTCATGTGAATAAGGGAAAGGTCTCTCTCATTGACGGGTAATGGTTTCCTGATCCCACCCACTCCTAGCCGGATATTGCGGTCGCTTCTTTTGATCTCTCAGCTGAATCAGGAGGAATCAGGAAGAGATAGTGGATGGGACTGGGGGTGGGACCATTTGAGGAATGGGGGTATGTCTATGGGTGGAGCTAGGGTTGCCACCCAGCCGGTATTTTACCGACAGGCCGGTAAAAAATTGGCTTCTGTCCAATGTTAAGTCTATGGAGGGAATGCCATGGCCGGTATTTTTTTGAAGAAAAGGTGGCAACCCTAGGTGGAGCTAAGGGCACTTAGAATTCCTTGCCTAAGGGCAGTAGGGTACCTAGGATGTAAATCCGGCCCTGCCTCCCATTGTACCACTGATATAGTGCGAGTTACCCACCAACTTATATCAAACTTCCTTCTCAATTCCTGCTTTTGCCTTGTTCACTGTTCCAACTAGCAGAGCCCTACATGAGCACGCTCATTGCTCACTCACACTGCATCGGTGATACAAGCGCAGCATGACCTGCTGGTGTACTGGAAGACAGGCAGGCAAGAGATGCAGACCTATCTAGCATTCAAGAGGTTAAAAGCTACATTTAAATCAGTGGTGATTTGTTACATGTTTATTTGTTCCCAGTGGCACAGGAGATTTGCACCAGAACTGCTTAAAATTTTCTGTGCGCATAGGGTACTTAGTGATTTTGCTGGAGAGAAATGCTTTCTCCTTTTATGTTGCTATTTGCACAAAAACTCAAGTGGCCAGTGACTACAAATCTAAAACACAGCAGAGATCATACAGCCTGGACTGAAGTGAAATGAATCCACACCAGCCAGCCATAATAATGGACTTGCTCTAAATATAAAAAAGGTTAATAGAGATTCTGCAGTCAGGACTAAAGTTCCAAATTGTTAATAATACCACTAATAACCTGTTGTTCTTGTGGGAAATGAGGTATTAATTTCAGATGGTTTGGAGAATGTTCAGGTAATTATAAAATTATTGTCAAATCATGTTTCCATTTTTTTTAAAGCACATTAACCCCTTAAGGACTGTCTTCACACACACGTGGCCGGCACTTAAGGACTGCAGCCGAGCAGGAAGCCCGTAATTCCATGACGGTCCTGGCACGTCATGGGTCCTTAACGCAAAACAACCCATGACGTGCCATGATCGTCAAGGGTCGTTAAGGGGTTAAAGGGGACTTTTTCATTGAAAGCTGTTTAACCCAATGCATTGCATACCCCTCTGGCAATCAAAGGGTTAATCTTCAAACGTTTGCACTATGTTATGGATAAATCAGCTGTAAGCAACCTTTGGCTCTCCAGATTACCCAGGCAAGTCCTGTGCTTTAGATGTGCATTTTCCATACCCTCAGGCATCTTTTTCTTCATCTGCAAACTCAGCACTTGAACACTGGCAATAGGGTGATTGTATCCCTAGACACCACTAAGGCATCTGACTCCATTGAGTGGAGCTATTTGTTGAGTACCTTGCGCCAGTTTGGATTTGGATTGACTTTTATTGCCTGGATAAAACTTCTATACACATTTCTAAGAGTCCTGGCTTGTGGGATGAGGCATGAGGTTAGAACCTTTTAAACAGGGGCACTAGACAGCGCTACCCCCTGTCTCTAGGATTGTTTGCACTGGCGTCAAGCATCTGCCGGAATGAATCAGGGCAAGTAGGCACATCTGTGGATTTGAGGTGGGAGATGGGGAGGAGAAACTTGCATTATATGTGGATGATATTCTTTTATTTTTGGGCGACACTGAGGCCTCTCTATGATGTTGCAGGAAGTTACACTATTTGGTTCTCATCGGGCCTGACCATCAATTGGTCCAAGTCATACCTGCTTTTGTTGGACCCACTCGGGGAGAATGGGATGCTAGCTGACACACCGATACAATGAGGGGATTCTTTTTGATGTTTGGGAGTTGAGATGGTGGTTTTACTGGTTTGTTTCTGAGGGACAACCTGGATCCTCTCATAGCCCATTTCAGAGAGAAAACTCTGGCATGGCTCAAACTTCCTATTAATGCTATAGGAAGATCCAACCTAATCAAAATTATTTTCCTGCTCAAATTTTTATATGTTTTTCAGAGCGCCACAGAGTGCCCATTCATTCCCATTAGATCCTAAAATGTGTATTTTGTCAATAATTCCGGAAGAGATATTCAGGGGTCCTGAGCGAATGCTATCCCACTCGCCATCTTCATCTACACAGGATTTTCTCCCCTCTGCTGCTTTTATTACATCTTCCTATTCCCACCTACAGGACTTCTCCTGTGTTACACCTGAGCTTTGGAATTCCCTTTCCCATCCCAACATACTCTTCTGAACATGCTGCCTGAAAACTCCCAGAAGTCTATCAGCTACCTAACTATGACAAGCAAGACCAGATCAACAGCCTGTCCAACCTCTACTCACTCTCACCCCTCCTAAATCACTCTCCCACCTACAAACCTATGACAACATCATTGTTTGCACAGACTTCTTTCTTGTTCTCCTAAACAGACTCACTACTTGCCTGCACCACTGCACTCAGCAGCAGTACTTTGTCCCACCGGCAGTTCAGGTGGCAGGAGGCACTGACACCCCATAGCACTCACTAAGTCTGTGTCCCACCTACCTTCCTCTAGACTGCAAGATCTCACCAGCAGGGGGCCCTCGAATCCTTCTGTATTCTATGTTCCATTTTTACTGTTTTATGTCTCTGTATGTTTATTCCCTATTGTACAGAGCTGGTAATATGTTGGTGCTATACACAAATAAGGATAATAATAACAATTATAATATGGGCCCTTCTCCATCTGCTGTTGCAGTACAACTCCTACTAATGGCCATCTGAGGACGATGGTAGCTGTAGTCCAACAACAGCTTTAAACATCACAGGTTTCGGATTCATATGGGGAGATTCACTAAGTGGTGATAAAGAGGTGATAACATAGAGATGACTTCTCCAGTGATATCGCTTCTCCAGACCCTATGTTATTCTATGGAGCCTATTCAATAAGATCTCCAGAGTAGAAGCAATCTTAGTGCATAGGCTTCATAGAATAACATAGGAATTGGTCATGTGATAAACTGGAGAAGTTATCTCTCCTATCACCTCTTTATCACTGCTTAGTGAATATCCCCCCTGATCTATCCACAGGGATCTGAAATGGCTTATGCATACCATATAACACCAAATTACAGGTATTATTATTATATGCCTATTTTATTTTTTGGAAACCCTTCTCTGGAAATACTGCATTTGCCCTTGAGGGATGATGGGAATTGTAGTCTTTGTCCACTGGAAAGCTGAAGAATGCCTAAGACTGGGATAGACCATCAAGTTAAGAGAGAACTGAAGTCTGATAAAGAGTATTCCCTCTAAGGTGAGCAGTAGGGTTGCCACCTTTTCTTTAAAAAAATACCGGCCAAGGCTTTCCCTCCATAGACTTAACATTGGACAGAAGCCAATTTTTTATCGGCCTGCCGGTAAAATACCGGCTGGGTGGCAGCCTTAGTGAGCAGGAGTGAGCGATCAAGTGCTGAAAGCAATGTGCGGCATACCCCCTCTGGCACTCAAAGGTTTAAAACAACAAATAAAACTCGGAAGCGCTGCACCTGTTACTCCAGTGCAGCCCTTCAGAAACAGTCCTCTTTAAACCTTCGGGCCCTGGGTTGCTCACCTGTGCACTCCTTAGATAGAAGACTGATGCTACTGATGTGGCATTCTGCTGCTGCTGACAAAGCCCCCACCCCACTGTCACTGTCATGGCTTCCTATAAAGCAGCGTATTACATTCAGAATTCTCCTTGCTACCTTCAAGGCTCTCCATAACTTGTCTCCACCTTATATTTCATCTTTGATATTCTGACATACACCTGCACGTCCTCTATGAACCAGGAATGGTGGACGACTCTCTACCCTTTTACCACTACCTCTGTATCACGAAAGAAGACTTACTGCCTCAGTGCTCCCTACCTCCGGAACCCCCTACCACCCAGCATCCGCTAAGCCTTAACTTCAAATCCAAGCTAAAAGAGCACCTCTTAAAGGGATAGTAATACTTCGCTTTATCTTTATTTTATTTTGTAGGCATTAAAACAACATGAAGAACGATATAAGTCTTATCTCTCAAACCTTTATGGTTTGAGAGATATTCACAAGCAAAGTTTCCCTCTCCCGCCCCTTTTACCTAGTGTAAGCCATCTCTTCTCAGATGTGGAATCCAGTCCATAGACCAGACAGATAACAGAAGGGGACAATTTTCTTCCTATGAGAACAATGAAAGCCCTGCCCTCCTTTGACAAGTTTTTTCGTTTTTTACCTTATCTTAATTGAAGATTGTCCCTCTCTGCAATCTACCTGGGCCCCTCCCTTCTGATCTGGCTGAGCAGTGTTACATCAGTAAAAGGGACGGGAGGGGGACACTTTGTCATTGAATTACTCTTGAATTACAACTCTGACAGAATTGAAATAATACTCTCCAAGGTCCAAATACTATGATGATTAATTAGACCTGCTTTTATTATGAAACATTACTATCCCTTTAAATGTAACACCATCGTAATAGGGAAACATTATCTTATTTGTCAAAAACTGCACTTCCTCCTCTACCAGCTTGTATCTGTAGGTCACCCATCCTATACTTAGATTGTAAGCTCTTCGGACAGGGACCATTTATCCTAATGTATATTCACCTGGGGCTGGATTCAAATGCAGAAGATAAATGTTACCTCCCGTTTTATCTAAGATTTACTATTGAAGTCTATGGGGATACCTAGAGATAAAAGCAGAGATAAAATTAGCACATGCATTTGAATCCAGCCCCTGGTGTTGCCATTATGATTGTTTTTATATTTAATCACTGCTCTTATTGTACCCCTTATATACTAAATGTAAAGTGCCAGGTACACAGGTTGGTGCTATATGAATAAATATATACAATACAAATACAATACAAAGCCATCCAGATCTATGGTGCACATTTATCAACATAAATGTTATTTGAAAACCTTTCATGAGACTGATATTATAGGAAAAGTAGACCAATTCTGCAGAAAGTAACTACACCACATGAAAAAGATTCCATTTATTTATTGAGGCTTTTAACCCTTTGAGAGTCAGAAAGGTATCCAACTATTTGCAATGCAATTATTATTATATATTTTTTAAAGGGATAGTAATGCTTAATATGTAAAACAATATATATTGTAATGTTTATCCCCCTGAGAAAAAGGGTACTCCTGCCACTGAAAGGTGTTTTATTCAAAAGTTATTACAGTTCAAAGTTGAATTTTTTAGGTGCAAAATCACAGTGGCCAGAAATTGTACAGTGGCGCTGTTGTTACACCATCCTATGGACAGCTCTGGTCCATAGACAATAAATCTCCGTATGATGGTGTAGCAACAGTGCCACTGTACAATTTCAGGTCACTGTGATATTGCACCTAAAAAAAATTAACTTTGAGTTGTAATAATGTTGAATAAAACACCTTTTAGCAGTGGGAGTACTCTTGTTTTACTCAGGGGGATAAACCCAACTTTTTTTTTTTTTTTTTTACTTTTTAAGTATTACTATCCCTTTAACATTAGGTGCCTCTATGAATTCAAAGAGTTAACCCCTTGAATGGCAGAGGGGTATCCGGTGCATTGTAAAGTATATAAATGCGCTGGGTACAAAATGTAACATAGAACAAAAGAGACTTCAGCAGGTTGTTTGCCTGAGTCTGTTGACAACGTTATCAGCGTGCCATCTACACATTTCTCCATAGCCGTAGTGTGTAACCTTAGACTAAAAACATTGATCATTCTTCTCAACTGCAATGCAATCTACGTCTTTGCTTGGCAAGCAAAAAAAAGTGTAAAGATGCAACGTAAGGGGAAAATGTCCGTTGAAACCTTTAGTAAATCTCCCATTTATATTAATATAATGAAGAAAATCCGTAAGGCAATTTTGCAAAATAACACATTCTACTGTGGGGGAAAAACCTCTGAAACAGTTTAAAAAAATATGCAATGCCTGTGAAATAAGGGATTTAGGTGAAATAAAAAGGAGAGCTTATCCCACGTTTTTTTTAATAATCTCAGCTACTTAACCCTTTGGTAACTTGCCTGTAATGTAGAGAGAGAGAGAGAGAGAGAGAGAGAGAGAGCGGAGAAATACAACAGAGGTCCATGTGTATAGACAAAAAGTAACCCTTTGAGTGTCAGAGAGGTAAGCAACGCATTGCTGTGCGATGCGTCGCGTAACCCTTTGGCACTCAAAAGGTTAAGCTCTTGCATTCTAGGGCAGTCTGAAATGACTGATAACAGATTCGTCAGCTTAAAGGGATAGTAATGTCAGAAAAAAGTATTAGCTATATGGTAGATACAATTAAAAGAGAGTACTTGCACTTATTCGTATCTCTCAAACTGTTATGATTTGAGAGATATAGGAAAATAAAGCTCACCGCTCCCTCCCCTTTCTGCTTGAGGAGCTGTAAAGTTTAGTGTTGAGCGAGCATGCTCGGCCGATGCTCGGATCGGCTCGAGCATCGCTCTGCTCGGCACATGGCGGTACTCGTACGAGTACCGCATGTGCTCGCCCGCCATGTTCGGGTCTCCTCCCCGCACGTTTTGCGGCTGCTGCGCAGCCAATAAACGTGCAGGGAGGCTCTGACATCGGTGTAATGCCAGCAGCCATGTTGGCTGCTGGCATTACACTGATTGGCTGGCCAGAACCCGTGGTCAGGTGCTGTATAGCACCTGACCATCGAGTTCGGCTCAGTCTGAGCCAGGGAGAGCTGAGGATAGGAAGGGAAAGGCAGTGTAGGGAGGAAAAAAACAAAAATTGTGAAAAAAAAGAACCAAAAGTCCTTTTTAGGACTACTGTGTGTGGGGGCAGCAGGTTATTTGGTGTGGGGGGAAAAAAACAAAAAAAAAAAAAAAAAAATATATATATTCTGTTTAGTGTGCAAAGTTGCAGATTAGAGCACATTCTGTTTAGTGTGCACAGTTGCAGATTAGAGCACATTCTGTTTAGTGTGCAAAGTTGCAGATTAGAGCACATTCTGTTTAGTGTGCAAAGTTGCAGATTAGAGCACATTCTGTTTAGTGTGCAAAGTTGCAGATTAGAGCACATTCTGTTAAGTCTTCAAACTAAAATATCAAAGTCACGTATTCCATTCAGTGTGCGTCGCCGCAGTTTAGCAGCACATTCTGAGTACTGTGCAGAGTTGCAGAATAGGAAGAAATACTGTTAAGTCTTCAAACTAAAATATCAAAGTCACATATTCCATTCAGTGTGCTTCGCCGCAGTTTAGCAGCACATTCTGTGTACTGTGCAGAGTTGCAGAATAGGAAGAAATACTGTTAAGTCTTCAAACTCAAATATCAAAGTCACATATTCCATTCAGTGTGCTTCGCCGCAGTTTAGCAGCACATTCTGTGTACTGTGCAGAGTTGCAGAATAGGAAGAAATACTGTTAAGTCTTCAAACTAAAATATCAAAGTCACATATTCCATTCAGTGTGCTTCGCCGCAGTGTAGCAGCACATTCTGTGTACTGTGCAGAGTTGCAGAATAGGAAGAAATACTGTTAAGTCTTCAAACTAAAATATCAAAGTCACATATTCCATTCAGTGTGCTTCGCCGCAGTGTAGCAGCACATTCTGTGTACTGTGCAGAGTTGCAGAATAGGAAGAAATACTGTTAAGTCTTCAAACTAAAATATCAAAGTCACATATTCCATTCAGTGTCTTTCACCGCCGTTTAACAGCCTATTCTGTGTACTCTGCAGAGTTGCAGAATTATAAGAAATACTGTTAAGTTTTCAAACTCAAATATTAAAGTCACATATTCCATTCAGTGTCTTTCACCGCCGTTTAACAGCCTATTCTGTGTACTCTGTACAGTTCCAGAATTATAAGAAATACTGTTAAGTTTTCAAACTCAAATATTAAAGTCACATATTCCATTCAGTGTGTTTCAACGCCGTTTAACAGCCTATTCTGTGTACTCTGCAGAGTTGCAGAATAGTAAGAAATACTGTTAAGTTTTCAAACTCAAATATTAAAGTCACATATTCCATTCAGTGTCTTTCACCGCCGTTTAACAGCCTATTCTGTGTACTCTGTACAGTTGCAGAATTATAAGAAATACTGTTAAGTTTTCAAACTCAAATATTAAAGTCACATATTCCATTCAGTGTCTTTCACCGCCGTTTAACAGCCTATTCTGTGTACTCTGTACAGTTCCAGAATTATAAGAAATACTGTTAAGTTTTCAAACTCAAATATTAAAGTCACATATTCCATTCAGTGTGTTTCAACGCCGTTTAACAGCCTATTCTGTGTACTCTGCAGAGTTGCAGAATTATAAGAAATACTGTTAAGTTTTCAAACTCAAATATTAAAGTCACATATTCCATTCAGTGTCTTTCACCGCCGTTTAACAGCCTATTCTGTGTACTCTGTACAGTTCCAGAATTATAAGAAATACTGTTAAGTTTTCAAACTCAAATATTAAAGTCACATATTCCATTCAGTGTGTTTCAACGCCGTTTAACAGCCTATTCTGTGTACTCTGCAGAGTTGCAGAATAGTAAGAAATACTGTTAAGTTTTCAAACTCAAATATTAAAGTCACATATTCCATTCAGTGTCTTTCACCGCCGTTTAACAGCCTATTCTGTGTACTCTGTACAGTTGCAGAATTATAAGAAATACTGTTAAGTTTTCAAACTAAAATATCAAAGTCACATATTCCATTCAGTGTCTTTCACCGCCGTTTAACAGCCTATTCTGTGTACTCTGTACAGTTCCAGAATTATAAGAAATACTGTTAAGTTTTCAAACTCAAATATTAAAGTCACATATTCCATTCAGTGTCTTTCACCGCCGTTTAACAGCCTATTCTGTGTACTCTGTACAGTTGCAGAATTATAAGAAATACTGTTAAGTTTTCAAACTCAAATATTAAAGTCACATATTCCATTCAGTGTGTTTCAACGCCGTTTAACAGCCTATTCTGTGTACTCTGCACAGTTGCAGAATAGGAAGAAATACTGTTAAGTTTTCAAACTCAAATATTAAAGTCACATATTCCATTCAGTGTGTGTCACCGCAGTTTAGCAGCCTATTCTGTGTACTCTGCACAGTTGCAGAATAGGAAGAAATACTGTTAAGTTTTCAAACTCAAATATTAAAGTCACATATTCCATTCAGTGTGTGTCACCGCAGTTTAGCAGCCTATTCTGTGTACTCTGCAGAGTTGCAGAATAGTAAGAAATACTGTTAAGTTTTCAAACTCATATATATTAAAGTCATATATATCGTGTAAGATGAAGAAGGCGGGTAAAAAGGGACGGGGAAGTGGACGTGATCCTGAAAGTTCAGGGCGCGGGTCAGGACGCGGAGAAACTGTGCCTGGTGCCAGAGCACAAGAAAGAAAGACATCCACCATACCTAGCTTCATGTCTGATTTCACAGGGCGTCGCAGGACATCACTCTCGAGGTCCGACCAGTGCGAACAGGTGGTCGGTTGGATGACAGCTGATACTGCTTCCAGTCGGTTAAGCACCACCCTGTCTTCCACCAAGTCCACTCTCAGTAGCCAAGAGTCTGGTCAACATAATCCTCACTCTGATCATCCTTCCTCCCACCATACACGGTCTGGTCAAAGAAGTGATCCCACACTGGGATATAGTGATGAGCTCGTCTCATCACCAATCCTTCATTTGACCCTCTCTCCAAGCACGCTTGCAGAGGAACATGACATCTTGTGCCCTGATTCACAACCTCTAGAGGCTACCCAATCACAAGAAGATGACAGATGTGAACGGCATTTAAGGTCAAAGGAAGTAGTGGATGATGATGATGATGATGATGAGACACAGTTGCCATTAAATCAACCACTATTTCCGTCTCAAGACCTTGTTGAGGAGAATGTTATACAGTTGTCAATGACTGAGTATGTGGTGGGATCAAGACTTGAGGAGGATGATCAGAGTGAGGAAGTGGAGGAGGACTTGGTGGACGATGAGGTGACTGACCCCACCTGGGAAGGTGTAGAGCCGAGCGATGACAGCAGTCCTGAGGGTGAGCCATCTGCAGCACCGCAACAGGCTGGAAGAGGCAGTGGTGTGGCTACAGAAAGAAGGCGGACCGCACCAAACCGGCCCGCAAATGTTCCACGGAGCACCCCCTTGCGTAAATCTACCTTGCCAAGGGGTAGGTGTTCCGCGGTATGGCGTTTTTTTAAGGAAAGTGCGGACGACAAAAGAATTGTAGTTTGCAACCTGTGCCACACCAGAATGAGCCGAGGCATGAACACTAGAAACCTCACCACCACCAGCATGATCCGACACATGGCATCCAAGCACCGTAGTAAGTGGGAGGAACGCCTGGATCGCCCATCTGTGTCTGCAGGCCACACCACTGCCTCCTCTTCCCCTGTTTTCGGTGCCGGCCAATCGCCTGTCGAAGGCGCAGGCCCGCATACCTCCCGCCCTGCACCTGTACCATCTGAAGCACCATCAGCGACCACATCCACTTCCCTGTCCCAGCACAGCGTCCAAATGTCGTTACCCCAGGCATTTGAGCGCAAGAGAAAGTACCCAGCCACCCACCCACAGGCCATAGCACTAACCTCACACCTTTCAAAATTACTGGCCATCGAAATGCTGCCATTTAGGCTTGTGGACACTGAGTCCTTCCGCAGCCTGATGGCAGCAGCTGTCCCTCGGTACGCGGTCCCCAGCCGCCACTACTTTTCCCGGTGTGCCATCCCCGCATTACACCACCATGTGTCCCGTAACATCACCCGTGCCCTGACCAACGCAGTTACTGGGAAGGTCCACTTAACGACTGACACATGGACAAGTGCTTGTGGCCAGGGACGCTACATTTCCCTGACGGCACACTGGGTGAATGTCGTGGAGGCTGGGAGCGACTCGGACCCTGGGATGGCACGGGTGCTACCCACGCCGAGGATTGCGGGCCCTACCTCCATCAGGGTTTCCACCAGCACCTACGTTATTGGCTCCTCCTCCTCCGTTTCCACCTCCGAATTCTCTACACACACCGCCACTCCCCCATCAGCCAGTAGCTGGAAGCAGTGTAGCACTGCAGTGGGGAAGCGTCAACAGGCCGTGCTGAAGCTGATCTGCCTTGGGGACAAACAGCACACGGCCTCAGAGCTGTTGCAGGGGATTAGTCACCAGACCGAGCAGTGGCTCTCGCCACTCAACCTGCAACCAGGCATGGTTGTGTGTGATAATGGGCGTAACTTGGTGGCGGCTTTGGAGCTCGGCAAGCTCACACACGTACCATGCCTAGCGCATGTATTTAATTTAGTGGTGCAGCGATTTCTAAAAACCTACCCCAATGTGCATGATCTCTTGACCAAGGTGCGCCGCGTGTGTGCACATTTCCGTAAGTCATCTACAGCTTCGGCCGGCCTGTTGAAGCTGCAGCAGCGCTTACAATTGCCAGCTCACCGGCTGCTGTGTGACGTGAGCACGCGCTGGAACTCCACCTTCCACATGTTGGCCCGGCTTTGTGAGCAGCAGAGGGCAGTAGTGGAGTACCAGCTGTTACACGGTCGTCGCCTCTCCGTTCAACTTCCTGTAATCAGAAGTGAGGAGTGGGAATGGATGTCAGACCTCTGCGAGGTTTTACGCAATTTTGAGGAATCGACACAGATGGTGAGCGGCGATAACGCTATTATCAGTGTAACCATCCCACTTCTGTGTCTACTGAAACGCTCGCTGCTCACAATTAAAACCGACGCTTTGCATGTGGAAGAGGTGGAAATGGGGGAGGAAGAGCTTACACAAGGTGATAGCCAGAGCACCCTCACTTCGTCTTCTCAGCGACAATTGGAGGAGGCGGAGGAGGAGGAGGAGGAGGAGGAGGAAGACACGGTTGCCTCCGCTACAGAGGGTAGCCATGGAACTTTAGTTCCATCTCTTCAGCGTGGGTGGGCAGAAGAGGAGGAAGAGGATGAGGATATTGAGAGTCATCCTCCTGGTGAGGACAGCGAAATCTTGACTGTTGGTACTCTGGCACACATGGCTGACTTTATGTTAGGCTGCCTTTCCCGTGACCCACGCGTTGTACGCATTTTAGACAACACGGATTACTGGGTGTTCACCCTTCTGGACCCCCGCTACAAAGAGAATTTCTCATCTCTCATTCCTCCGGTGGAGAGGACAAGCAAAATGGTGCAATACCAGAAGGTTCTTGTTGAAAAATTGCTCCAAAATTTTCCATCTGACAACGCTGGCGGCAGAGTACGTGCTACCTTGGCCAACCGAGAAGGGGAGAAAAGGGGAGCACACAGCAGTTCCGACAAAGGCAGGGCAACACTCTCCAAGGCGTGGGACACCTTCATGACACCCCGCCAGCACCCTCACCCTGATGCGCAGCCTAGTGTCACAAGGAGGGAAAAGTTTTGGAAGATGGTGAAGGAGTACGTAGCAGACCGTGTCAGCGTCCTCAATGATCCCTCTGTGCCTTACAACTACTGGGTGTCCAAGCTGGACACGTGGTATGAACTGGCACTCTACGCCTTGGAGGTGCTGGCCTGCCCTGCCGCCAGCGTTCTGTCTGAGCGGGTATTTAGTGCTGCTGGTGGCATCATAACAGATAAGCGTATCCGCCTTTCCACCGACAATGCTGATAGGTTGACACTTATAAAAATGAACAAGGCCTGGATTTCCCCTGACTTCTCCACTCCACTGGAGGAAAGCCCCGGGGGAACATAAACTCACTTTATATATGTTATTTACAATGATGGGAATACTCTGTATTCCCATTCACCCCTTCCACCCCAAAAACGGGTATATGGTTGACTCTTAATGTTCTCATCCTCCTCCTCCTCTTCCATATGCCCTGGGATATAATTTTTATATAGGGCCAGCTCACCAGCGTGCCCTGGGATATAATTTTTATATAGGGCCAGCTCACCAGCGGGCCCTGTGATATAATTTTTATATAGGGCCAGCTCACCAGCGGGCCCTGTTTGCCAATTTTTATATAGGTCAGCTCACCAGCGGGCCTTCTCATATAATGTTTTATTGGGTCAGCTCTCTAGCGGGCCCTCTCATATAATGTTTTATAGCGTCAGCTCACTAGCGGGCCTTCGCATATAATGTTTAGGATGGTCAGCTCTGCAGCAGACCCTCACCCATAATGTTTTAGATGGTCAGCTCAGCGCACGTTTCCCTCTTAATCATGGCCTCAGTTCTGAAAATCAAGGAAATTTTTGGGAGAATTTGCCTCTGCGCACGTTTCCCTCTTAATCATGGCCTCAGTTCTGAAAATCAAGGAAATTTTTGGGAGAATTTGGCTCTGCGCACGTTTCCCTCTTAATCATGGCCTCAGTTCTGAAAATCAAGGAAATTTTTGGGAGAATTTGCCTCTGCGCACGTTTCCCTCTTAATCATGGCCTCAGTTCTGAAAATCAAGGAAATTTTTGGGATAATTTGCCTCTGCGCACGTTTCCCTCTTAATCATGGCCTCAGTTCTGAAAATCAAGGAAATTTTTGGGAGAATTTGCCTCTGCGCACGTTTCCCTCTTAATCATGGCCTCAGTTCTGAAAATCAAGGAAATTTTTGGGATAATTTGCCTCTGCGCACGTTTCCCTCTTAATCATGGCCTCAGTTCTGAAAATCAAGGAAATTTTTGGGAGAATTTGCCTCTGCGCACGTTTCCCTCTTAATCATGGCCTCAGTTCTGAAAATCAAGGAAATTTTTGGGATAATTTGCCTCTGCGCACGTTTCCCTCTTAATCATGGCCTCACTTCAGAAAATCGATGAAATTTTTGGGAGAATTTGCAGATGATATACAAGTAAATATACAGCAAATACTGTTTGGTAACAATTTTTCGCCTAAAGTCGTTTTTATTTTCCTTTTTGTGTGTTTTACGGTCAGTCTGTAAAAATGGCGTACTACGGGCGAAAAATCGTTCCCAGCAGCGATGTTGGAGTCCAAGGTGCATCCAGACATCCTCCCTATGCTGTCCCTGAACCATTTCTGTAGTGTTTCCATCTTTTTCTGCCCTTTTCCTATGGACCAGGCACCCTCCCCTCATCAGAGCAGGGGGTGCCTGGTGTAATGCTCGAGTCCTCCCATTGACTTCAATGGGGCTCGGGTGCTCGGCCGAGCACTCGAGCCTCAGGGGGTGCTCGGTCAGAGCACCCGAACATCCGAGCATTGGGGTGCTCGCTCATCACTAGTAAAGTTGTCAGAAGCAGATTATGGTCGCTTTCACCAGATGGCGGCTCTTCAACAGCACCAATATAACGATATCTAAAGATAAATACTTCATCGGAATGGTCTACAAACGTGTGCTTGCAAACCAGGCACACGTTGTAGACTGTTCCGTTTAAGTATTTAATTTTAGGTATCTATATGTCGGTGCTGCTGAAGAGCCGCTGTCTGATCCAGGAACCAGAATCTGCTTCTGACAGCTTTACAGCTCGTCAAGCAGAAAGGGGAGGGAGCAGAGAACTTTAATTTCCTATATCTCTCAAACCATAACTGTTTGAGAGATACTAATAGGTGCAAGTACTCTCTCTTGATTGTATCTACCATATAGTTCATACTCGTTTTCTAACATTACTATCCCTTTAAATTATGTTTACATAGTTGAAAACCTCATTCAAAGCTGTGCATGAGTCATATTGGCCAAACACAAGCAGATGCATGGTTTAGAAGCTGTTCATACCTTTATGTCTAAGATGTGATCACTGAGTGCAACACTGCATGCGATTTAAACTCTTAGTGTAAGATAAATCATAATTAACATACAATGCTGCACTAAAGGAGATTTTCAATTTCCCGAAATAAAATTTACATTAACATGAACTACAGGCAGTTTTGAGTGAGGCTTTCAAAGATGCAACAATTCAAGGTAACAGACTTTGCATTGCACACACACATCTTAAAATTTAGAGGTTAAATTACTTGAAAATAGAGAAAGGTCTGCAATGTATTACTTTTAACATGTTCAAGGGAGGGGCTGAAATAGAGAAATACATGGGGGATTAGACCCAGTGAAATTCAGAAGGTGAAATGGGGACACTAGGTACAATAGCGGATGGAACTAAAAGCTATCTCTGCCCAGCAAAGCATAGATTCTACTAATCTTATATTATTCTTGGAACTCCGTTTCTGTTATGAAGATACTTTGATAACCAGCCTGTATAGAATAACGCAGGAATTGATGAGGTGTTTTTGTCTGACTGGCGAGTTTTCTTAGCCCGTGTTAAAGCTAGGACGAAGTATTTCATTAAGTGAGGATTAGTTTTATCACATAAAGAGAAAATGTCATCACTGACCTCATACGCTTTTATTCTGGTTTCTGTAAAAAACAAGTCTATGTTACTCAGACATTGGTTACAATATATGTACTGCATATCTGTAAATGACAAATAATGTAATAAAAAACCTAACTCGGATGCTTTTCGTTTTCATTTGCAATTGGAATTTTTTTTTAGGCCCGCATCATAATCTTAACAATATGCAGTTTGCTACAGCAGTCTCACTTTAGAACTGTGATGTTCTGACAACAGGAACCTTTGACAGCATGGCTGTATATGTCTATGAGTCAGAGCCAGACACATAGATTTTTACACTTAACCCTTTGACTGTCAGAAAAGGGATCCAATGCATTGGATACCTCTCTGGCACTCAACAGATTAAAGGGTAAGTGTTCTGTGCAAGAGAAAAGTAATGTAGTAAGGTCATTTCATTCTGGCAAAACAAATATAAAAATCAAATAGAGTTATGATTATCTGGAAGATATAAAGATATGACTATCTGGAAGAAAATTATACATACTCAGAAATATTTTTTGATTTCTAAAGCTATGTTACAAAAATAAATAAATAATGATGCAGCAGATTTGATTTAATTAATAAACAGAACTTCTACTAACTACTCAAAACGTGTGGTTTGTTGAATATAAACTTAAATGGATAGTAATGTTTCAAAATAAAAGTAGCTCCAATTAATCTTCATAGTATTTGTGCCATTGAGAGTGTTATTTCAGTACTGTCTGAGTTGTAGTTCAAGAGTAATTGAATGATAAAGTATTCCCCTCTCGCCCCTTTTACAGATGTAACACTGCTCACCTCAGAAGAGCAGGTTGGTGTCCATATGGCTTGCAGAGAGATGTAATCTTCAATTAACATAAGGGAAAAACCTGAAAAACCTGTCAAGTGGGGCAGGGCTTTCATTGTTCTCACAGTAAGAAGATTGTCCCTTGCTGTGAGCTGTCTGGTCTTAAGACCAGATTCCACATCTGAGGTGAACAGTGTTACACTAGGTAAAAGGGGCGGGAGGGGGATACTTTATCATTCAATTACTCTTGGACTACAACTACAGTACTGAAATAACACTCTCCATGGCCCAAATATTATGAATATTAATTGGAGCCGCTATTATTTTGATACATTATTATCCCTTTAAGAACTTTGGCTGTGTTAGCGTTTTTCATATATATATTGGTGGGTTAGAAATGTTTCCCAGATTAATGTTGACTTGCTCAGAGAGGTCATGATAGCCATTAAAGGGCACTAAGGCTTAAAAGCATGTTGCTTTTATATAGATTAGCTCACTTTAATAAAATCATTTTTTTACATCATAACTCTCTTTAATGTTCAATCTACAGTGTCCCTTTGTAGCTAAATAATAGTAGCCAAAAAAATCAGATACTTTGGACAGAATGGGAATAAACGTGCGCAATCGTTATTTACAGTGTACTTTTGATGGCAAAATGAATAGCACCAAAATATTACTGAAGTACGCATGTTTTTTTCTGAATTAGTGAACGTTTGCTCTTTTTTAAGAGAATATGTTTCAAAACGTGAGTGTGGATAAAATGTCCGCTGTTTTGTGAAAGGATTAGTAATTGGGCCTAATTCAGTAAAGCAGTTAGCACATATTTTCATACATCTTACTGTTAATGTAGGTGCATATGCTAACTTTGCCATGAACTAACGAGCATGTGCTGACTTTACCATTAAAGGGACAGTAATGTCACATAAAAAATGCTTAGTGTTTTGTAGAGGTTATAAAAATAAACGATATGACACAAATCCTATGTCTCAGACCGCTATGGTTTGAGAGATATCCTCCGTTAAAGTTCCCCTCTCCCTCCCCTTCTCCTGATGTCAGCTGTAAACTGACAGCAGGAGTTCCTGGTTCGGGGACAGACAAGCGGCTCTTCAGCAAAGCTGCAATAGCGCAATTTAAAAATAAATACTTCATTGGAACGGTCTACAAAGAGTGCCTGGTTTGCAAGCACATTTTTTAGACCGTTCCAAAGAAGTATTTCTTTTTACATCACGCTATTGCAGCTCTGCTGAAGCGCCTCATCGTGTCGGCCGAAACGGATCTCCTTCTGTCAGCTTTACAGCTGACATAAGGAGAAGGGAAACTTTAGTGGAGGATATCTCTCAAACCATAGCGGTTTGAGAGATAGGATTTGTGTCATATTGTTTGTTTTTTTTTTTAACCTCCACAAAACTCTAAGGGCCATATGTTCAAAGGGATAACGACATAAAAATGTATGAATGACAAAAATAAGTAATTGTTTGCCTGAACAACATATTTTCTATATAGAAAACGAATAAAAAGCTAGTAATGTCCGTTGTGTACGACACAACTCCAGAATTGGCGGGCAAAGGGGTGGGGAAAGGGCGTGGCTAAACTATTCTCCAGTGTCGTATAGAGGAAAAGAATATTTGTCGTAACTAAAGACAAAAAAATGTCTTGCAAAACTCAACATTTGTACGTTAAGAAAAAAGAGGAGGGAATGTGAAGTTCTGAATGTGAAAATTTTTGTCTTTAGCTATTTTTTGTCTTTAGATACGACAATTTCAGTCCGGACAAACTACATATTTCCAATCACAACCGACACTCTCTGAGAATATTAATGATCCCAACGACGTTGTACTTTGAAAAGTCGTTACAAAGGACAAAAGCTATTTCGCTACTTATTTGAACATATGGCCCTAAGCATTTTTTATGGGACATTACTGTCCCTTTAACCCTTTGAGTGCCAGAGGAGTACTCTGCAATGAGTGGCGTACCCCTCTGGCACTCAAAGGGTTAATTTAGGAACACATGCTTTTCAGCATCAAGGCTTTAGTATATTTCTTGCATCAAACCGGGAGCATTCACAAATAACGTATACATGTTATGGCTTTCAAAAATAACGAAAGCTCCCCTCTCTTGAATTCATTGTTTTTTTGAAAGCCATAACTGGATGTGATATTTGTGACTGTTCATGTTTTGATGTTGGAAACATACTAACACCTTGATGCTGAATAGCATGTGATCCAAAATTAAAGTTACAACATACTCCTAAATTAATGGCAAAGTTGGCACATGCACCTAAATTAACAGAAAGATGTTTGAAAATGTGTGCTAATTGCTTTACTAAATTAGATACAATCGCTAATTCTCTCACAAAATGGTGCACATTTTAGCCACTCCAACTTTTTGAAACACATTCACTAAAGAAAGTGCATACATTCGCTAATTCAGAAAAAAACATTTACAATTCAGTAACATTTTGGTGCAAATCATTTTTCCATCAAAAGTACACTGTAAATAGCAATTGAGCGCGTTTCTTGCATTCTCTCTTTTGTCATTGACACAGAGAACTCTGTTGTACTCTGATTGGTGCCTTCAACCTCACTACCCTACCACATGCACCAACCAGACTGCAGCAGTCTTCTCTAAGGGCTGTATGTTCAAAGGGATAACGTAAAAAAAATGTTGTATGAAAGACAAAAATAAATCATTGTGTGCGTGGCTAAGGATGTGGCTAAACTGTTCTCCAGTGTCGTATAGAGGAAAAGAAAATTTGTCGGAACTAATGACAAAAAAGTGTCTTGCAAAAGACAAAATTTGTACATTAAGAAAAAAGTGGGGGGAATGTGAAGTTCTGAATGTGAGGATTTTTGTCGTTAGCTAAGACATTTTTGTCGTTAAGACATTTTTTTGTTGTTAGGTAAGACATTTTTTGTCGTTAAATACGACATTTTTGTCTTTACATACAACAATTTCAGTCAGGACAAACAACATATTTCCAATCACAACCGACATTCTGTGAAAATATTAATGAGCCAAACGACACTGTACTTTGAAAAGTCGTTACAAACGACAAAAGCCATTTCGCTACTTCTTTGACTTTTCAAAGTACAGTATCGTTTGTCCTGACTGAAACTGTCATATGTAAAGACAAAAATGTCGTATGTAACGACAAAAAATGTCTTACCTAACAACAAAAAATGTCTTATTTAACAACAAAAATGTCTTAACTAATGACAAAAATGTATTACCTAACGACAAAAGTTCTCACATTCAGAACTTCACATTCCCTCCAGTTTTTTCTTAACGTAAAAATGTTGTCTTTTGCAAGATATTTTTTTGTCGTTAGTTACGACATATTTTCTTTTCCTCTATACGACACTGGAGAATAGTTTAGCCACGCCCCTTTCCCCTCCCCTTTGCCCACACAACAGACTTTACTAGTTTTTTGTCGTGTACTCTATAGAAAATATGTCGTTCATGCACACAATTGCTTGTTTTTGTCGTTCATATGAAATTTTTTTTTCGTTATTTCTTTGAACATATGGCCCTATGTGTCAATGGCAGTTTTAATGCAACCTCCGTTCCCTTTCAAACATCTGAAAAGGAAAGTGTGCACAAAGAAATGAAATTACCTATGCATGATTTTGTCAAAATAGGCTCTTCAGTGTTAGATCAACAAGATTTAACCCTTTGAGTGCCAGAGTGGTACGGAATGCATTGCAAAGCATTCTGTACCACTCTGGCACTCAAAGGGTTAAAGGGAAAGTACAGCTACATGTATAAATGCAGCACGTGGTCTAAAAGCATTGGAGACATATGTCGCACTCAGGGGGTTAAAGAAAATCTAAACAAATAACATATGAACAGAAGAGGATTTTTGTTTGATTGCAGAGCGTCCTTTAATTACTACAAGCGTACTCCTATGGCACTCAAAGAGTTAAAGGGATAGTAATACCTAAAATGTAAAAAAAAATATGTTGTAGGGTTTATCCCCCTGAGTAAAACAAGAGTACTCCCACTGCTGAAAGATGTTTCATTCAAAAGTTATTAATTTTCAAAGTTGAATTTTTTAGGTGCAATATCACAGTGGCCTGAAATTGTACAGTGGCGCTGTTGCTACACCATCCTATGGAGATTTATGGTCCTGAGACCAGAGCTGTCCATAGGATCGTGTAGCAACAGCGCCACTGTACAATTTCAGGCCACTGTGATATTGCACCTAAAAAATTCAACTTTGAAAATTAATAACTTTTGAATGAAACATCTTTCAGCAGTGGGAGTACTCTTATTTTACTCAGGGGGATAAACCCTACAACATATTTTTTTTTACATTTTAGGTATTACTATCCCTTTAAAACAGCAGACTGATTGTAAATTATATCATATGGTAATTTCTTTACATTTTTGTATCTACTTATATATATATATATATATATATATATATATATATATATATATATATATATATATATAGGACACCAAAATAGCCTTCC
Source organism: Rhinophrynus dorsalis (assembly GCA_037306005.1). Lineage (NCBI taxonomy): Eukaryota > Metazoa > Chordata > Amphibia > Anura > Rhinophrynidae > Rhinophrynus > Rhinophrynus dorsalis. The sequence goes on from CM074722.1 coordinate 478,759,396, forward strand.
CCATGGGTATCTTTTATCATATTTCACTTCTTTTATGAGCTTCTGTTCAGGACAATTGATGTTTTGCTTGACTGACATCTGCTTAAGAAATCAATAGAGATTTGCTTTCTACAAATGACAAGCAAAGCTCTTTAAACCTCCGATCAGGTCAACTTTACCTGTCAAGGAAAAACAAATCTTCCCCGGTGAGCTTGATGTTACGTTTCATAGATTTGTTTTTCCCGAATCACTGAGAGTCAGAGACCTGGACTTCTCTGTCTGTCACCCGGAGACAAGTTTAGTTTGTTATACAGATAATTAAAATCTACCTATATGTTGTACTAGGCTGTCTTTCTGTAAAATAAGTGGTGATATAGTGTGGCAGTTTATGCTAATTATGCTCTGGTTACATTCATTCTTTGCATAGTGTGTAGTAAAATTGCCCAGCACATAAGCTAATTAGCATAAAATGCCACTCTGTGCACACAGCAAATAAAGGCTAACTTGTCGCATACATTTTATTTGACAAACAAATGGTCAGCACAATATATAGGACGTTTTTAATTATTTCTAAAATTTACTATCTTATCAAAACCTTTAAAGGCATTGTAATGTTTAATTTTAAGTTTATTTAATATTGTAGGCATTAAAAAAATTACATTGATGTAAGTCTTATCTCTCAGACCTTTATGGTTGGAGAGATGTAATTGGCTAAATTTCCCCCCTCCAGGCTGTTTCAGACAAGTCTGCCATCTAGCTGACAGCAGGAGATTCCGGTCTCGGGACCTGCTGGCGGCTCTTCAGCAGAGCCGAAATTGAGCTATTTAGAAATAAATACGTCATCGGAATGGTCTACAAAGTGTGCTTGCAAACCAGGCACACTTTGTAGACCATTCCGATGAAGTATTTTTTTCTAAATAGCGAGATTTCGGCTTTGCTGAAGAGCCGCCGTCCAGTCAAATGACCGGAATCTCCTGCTGTCAGCTAGAGTGCTGATTTCTCTGAAACAGCCTGGAGGAACTTTACCCAGTTATATCTCTCAAACCATAAAGGTTTGAGAGATAAGACTTGCATCAATGTAATTATTTTTTTAATACCTACAATATTAAATAATCTTAAAATTAAGCATTATTATCCCTTTAAGTGCCAGAGGGATACACATTGCTCTGTTATTCTATGGAGCCCATGCACTAAAATTACTTCAGCTTTGGAGATCTAAGTGTATAGGCTGTATAGAATAACATAGGAAATGGAGAAGTGATATGACTGGAGAAGTTATCTCCACTTTATCACCTCTTTATCACCGCTTAGTGAATCTCTCCCCTGGAGTCCTTCAGCAAAGAATCATCTCTGTCTCAATACATATGAAATCCTATATAATAATTCGCTAAGGATGTTTGTCAGAAGTTATCATGCGCAGTAGAGATGGCTGCGCATGATGCAGTCATGTGCAGTAGGGACTGCCCGCGCCGCTACTGATATCAGAGCGGGGCGCTTCTAATTCAGACCATAGTGCGCAGAGAGGACTACGGTCTGAATTCGGAGCGCTCCACTCTGTTATCAGCCGCAGAGCGTTCGGGCAGTCAGTACTGTGCATAACTGCAGCGCTGCTTTTGTTGGCCCGTGTACAGGGGCTTTAAAACTAGTTCAGTAATAATTAAAGACTAATTTTGAGGGTCCAATCAATACAGGATTGGTTCATAGTGGCCATTAGGAATTTATGTCAAAATTAAGATAACTGGATGTTTATTATTAGCGTGAGTTAGTGTTCATTCACTGTGCTTGCAATCAGTGGCAGAGCAGAGCTATATTCTTTGAAACGCTGTGTGTTGTAGGACTATATTTGTCCCTTGTTACAAGTGGCAATATTAAAGGGATAGTAATGTTTCACAATAAAAGCAGATCCAATTAATATTCATAGTATTTGGGCCATGGAGAATGTTATACCAATACTGTCAGAGTTGTAGTTCAAGAGTAATTGAGTGATAAAATATCCTCCTCCCGTCCCTTTTACTGATCTAATACTGCTCACCTCAGAGCAGCAAGACTGTCCGGATGGATCACAGAGAGGGACAATCTTCAGTGAGCATAAGTGAAAAACCTGTCAAGGGGGGCAGGGGTTTCCTTATGTTCACAGTAAGAAGATTGTCCTTTGCTGTGATCTGTCTGGTCTATAGACCAGATTCCACATCTGAGGGGAGGTGGCTTACACTAGGTAAAAGGGGCAGGAGGGGATACTTTATCATTCAATTACTCTTTAACTACAACTCTGACAGTACTGAAATAACACTCTCCATGGCCCAAATACTATGATGATTAATAGGAGCTGCTGTTTTTGTGAAACATTACTATCCCTTTAACCCTTTAAGGACCAGAGACATACAATAATGAAACTACCTATTGGAACTTGCAGTGCATTGGAGACCTCATAACACTCAAGGGTTAAAATTCTTTGTTGACCTGAATGGAAATCTTTCTCCCCTATGGTGTAGTTCTTTTGCCCCTGTCTTGTTGCATTATCCACTGGTAGTCAAAGAACCACAGACATATACTGTCATGATTTGCCCATTTGACACACACATCCTATATAATAATTCGCCAAGTTGTGTGTAACGCCCGACATGCGCAGTAGATACTGCTGCGCGTGCGGCAGTCACACGCAGTGGAGACTGCTCACGCCGCGGCTGATACAGAGCTGGGCGCTCCGAAGGAGCGTCCAGCTCTGTATCAGCCGAGGCGCGGGCAGTCTCCACCACGTGTGACCGCCCCGCGACCGGATGCCAGAGGCTCTGTATCAGCCGAGGCGCGGGCAGTCTCCACTGTGTGACTGCCCCGCGACCGGCTGCATTAGGCACTGTGGCCAATGTAACGGGCTGTTCAACTAGTCATTAATAATTACCTCTTTCTAATCTCACCCTGAAGGGTGCAATGTGTGTGGCTGTAGGCAACCCAGGCAGATGCAGGCAATTACTCTTTTTGGGGGAATACTGAACCAACATTTCTGTGCAATGTCCTGTCGTGCTGCTGCAGTTTCCTCTGGGTAACCTCGGGGCGACATTTAGATGACTCTCTTTTTATGCTGGCCACATTCTGATTTTGACTCAGGTGACATTCTGATGTCACAATTTTGATGGTTGAGGCTAAGTACATAACTAGCTGTCCTTCTGGGTTATGTTCCAGTCCATGGATTTCTTACACCCCACCCCCCCAAAAAAAAACAAAAGGTGGACAAGAGACATTCTGTGGCAGCAATAGGCAGCCTAAGCCTTTGTACCAAGTCTGTTCCAATAAAACATGATCATTTCCCTTTAAAAGCCAATGTAAAATCAGTGGAATTCTGGGGAATTTTTACCTCTTCCCTACGGTTCAATCCGTATGCTCCAGAACTGCAAGTCTTTGGATTTCTGCATAAAATGCAATTAAACTCCTCTTTATATTGTTATTTGGCTTATAGTGAAGGCAGAGTTAATCTAATTAGAATTATGCAGCTCAAAATGATTTAGAAATTTGCTGAATCAGCCATACCATTTTGTATGCCATTAAATTGTTTTAATAATGATTGTAATGAGCATATTGACTCTGAAACACATGCTTGGCACGATTAATGTTACATTAAGGAGATTTCTTTCTTTAAAAGCCCTTCATCAATTAAGCTGAGTGTCAGACGAGTCATGGGTAGGCTTTAATGCTGTGGTGGGCAACGAGTGGCCCTGAGGCCTCATGTGGCCCTCATAGGCTTCACCTGCGCCCCCCCCCCCCCCCCAGTCTGTTCTCTGATACACAGGGCTAGATTTCCCAATAGGCAGAGTAGGCAACTGCCTCAAAGCTAAGCTTCAATTTTTTGAATTGTGGGTGTGGCCAGAATGTCCCCTTTATATTATGAATTTCCTCTTTATATTCTGTTATTTAACCCCTTGGTTACTGAGAGATCTCCAACATATTGCGAACCAAGGGGTTAAAGCTTTTCTTTTTATCCTTGCTTGTCACAGGACAAGGGTATTTTCTGTTTCAGGAAATAGGGGATGGTTCTATGGGTGGGGCCATTTTTTTAATGGGGGTGTGGAAGGGGGCGGAGCCAAGATCACCTAGAGTGCCTTGCCTAGGGGGCCTGGGAAGTAAATTCAGCCATGCTGATACAGCAGTTAGAGGAGGACATTTCTTCAACAACACATTATGTTAGCCTCTCGGTGCCAGAGAGGTATTCAAAGCATTACAACACAATGGTTTGGATACCTCCTTGGCATTCAAAGGGTTAAAATCCAGAAAGCACACACCTTCTTTCTTTTGCCTCAGAAAGAAGTTACACTGTTCTGTCTTAAAGAGATAGTAACACTTAATACGGAAAAATATATATTGAAAGGTTTATCATGCTGAGTAAAATACTCCTACAGCTGAGAAATGTCTTATTAAAAAGTTATTGAAGCTCAACCTTACATTTTTCAGATGCGGTACTTCCATGACCTGTAATCACATGGTGGTGCTGTTGCTGTAGCAGTCTATGGACAGCTCTGGTCATTTTACCATAAACTCCATAGGATGATGTAGCAACAGCACCACTGAAAAATGTCAGGCCATGGTGGTACTGCACATGAAGAATGGAAGTTTCAGTTACATTAACTTTTGAATAAAACATAATATTTTTTTCAGTATTAAGTGTTACTGTCTCTTCAACCCATAGGGTGATAGATAGCACTCCCACATATTGCAAAGTAGCACTTCAGCATCCAAGGGGTTAATCTGATTTTTAATGGATAAGTTGTCCCTAAAAGCAACTAGAATAGGGCCATCATGGAACTGCAGGAAGAGTATGGCTTTAGGGCTTGGGGGGGAAGGTTTGTTTGCAGTGGGGTAAGGCTGGCTTTGTATTGGTTGGTGCCCCGTGCACACCACTTACCTTATTCAAGTGGGAAAGTGTTTTCTTTCAGTAGCGCATTGTGAGGTAAAAGGCTTGGATACCTCCCCGCTATTCTGCCTGTCAGCTTCCCGTAGGGTGACCACATTTCGGTTCTGCTATTCAGGGACACTGCAGAGAGGAGAGTGCATCACAGCATTCTTAACACTAGAGGGGGAACTGCCCATTGACTGCTGTGACAGAATGATGCCTGTGGTGGGCTACAAGAAAATGTACATTAAGCCCAAAGCTTTAAACTAACATTACACAATGATAAAATTACACTGCAGCTCCCGACTGATGTCTGGATCAAGGTTCAGTTCTCTCTCTAGTGTGTAGAGCTCTGTCCGGAAGCCATTTTCTTGAAGCCCAACAGAGACAGCACTTCCTGTCACAGTAGACAATGGGTAGTTCTTCTAGCGTTTAGATCTCTGTGCTCTGCAGTCTTCATTCAGGGACTTTGTTTTGTCCCAGAAGGGGGCTGTCCGGGACAAGGGACACACACTTAAAATCCGGGACTGTCCCGGGCAATCCGGGACGTGTGGTCACCATAGCTTCCCGCCCTCCCTCCCACCAGGTAAAGTTATAAGCTTTAAAGGGATAGCAATAGATCATTTTTACCAAAGTGCATCTTGTAGCTATTAAAAAAAGAAATTAAATGACCCCAGTCCCATCTCTCAAACCTTTATGGTTTGAGAGATAATCATAGTTAAAGTTCAAACCAAGCACACTATGTAGACCATTCCAGTGAAGGATTTTTTTTTTTCAATAAACATGATCTTGGCTCTGCTGAAGAGCCTCCGCCGGCCCCGGGACTGGATTGCCCTGCAGTCAGCTAGAGAGCTGACGTCAGAGAATGGGGAAGGATTGGGGAACTATAAGTATGATTATCTCTCAAACCATAAAGGTTTGAAAGATGGGACTGGGGTCATTTAATTTCTTTTTTTTTAATAGCTACAAGATGCACATTTGTAAAAATGATCTATTACTATCCCTTTAACCCTTTGAGTGCCAGAGGCGTAAGCAACGGATTGCTGCATACTCCTCTGGCACCCAAAGGGTTAATGATGCATTTAAAGCGGAACTTTCATCATATTAATATAGAGCCCCAAATGATAATTACATTAGCGACATGCACAGATGTAGTTGCATTTTCAAGAATAATTGCTTCATTAGCGAAAGATAGAACCTTTTATGCAGACAGGCAGCGTCAGGGATCTTGCCGTAGGCTCTCTTTGCTCCAGTGCTGACAGTCCTTTCTGGTGCCTTAAAGCACAAAGACATTCAAATCACCAATCGTGGAATTGAAGGGGACGGCGCAGACATCTTGCAGAGCCGGCATCTCTGAGTCTGCGCTGTTCCCTGCTGCCTGTCTGCATAAAAGGTTCTATCTTTCTTTAATACAGCATATAGCTATAGTAATATGATGAAAGTTCAGCTTTAAAGGGATAGTAATACCTAAAATGTAAAAAAAAATATGTTGTAGGGTTTATCCCCCTGAGTAAAACAAGAGTACTCCCACTGCGGAAAGATGTTTCATTCAAAAGTTATTAATTTTCAAAGTTGAATTTTTTAGGTGCAATATCACAGTGGCCTGAAATTGTACAGTGGCGCTGTTGCTACACGATCCTATGGACAGCTCTGGTCTCAGGACCATAAATCTCCATAGGATGGTGTAGCAACAGCGCCACTCTACAATTTCAGGCCACTGTGATATTGCACCTAAAAAATTCAACTTTGAAAATTAATAACTTTTGAATGAAACATCTTTCAGCAGTGGGAGTACTCTTGTTTTACTCAGGGGGATATACCCTACAACATATTTTTTTTTACATTTTAGGTATTACTATCCCTTTAAAAAAAAATACTATTCTATACACTAGAAGAACTGTCCACTGTCTACTGTGACAGGAAGTGATGCCTCTGCTGGGCTATAACAAAATGGCCTCCAGACAGAGCTCAGAATACTAGAGAGATAACTGAGCCTTCATCCAGGCGTCAATCGGGAGCTGCAGTGTAATTTTGTTGCAGTGTGATGTTAGTTTATGGCTTTGGGCTTCATGTATATTTTCTTATAGCCCACCACAGACATCACTTTCTGTCTCAGCAGTCAATGGGCAGTTCTCCCTCTAGTGTTTAGAACTCTGTGATGCGCTCTTCTCTCCGCGGTATCCCTAACTGGCAGAATTTAAATGTGGTCACCCTATAGAGAACTGGTTATCCAGTCTGAAATTTGAAGTCTCCGGGGTAGATCCAGAGAATTCCCAGGTACAGCAAATTGGCAATGTATTGCACTCCCCTCTCCTCCATAAAGGGGTAAGATTACCATGTTCAGAGAGCAATGTTTAGTTCATGTGACCCTGCAAGCAGATCCGGATTTCCCAATAGGCAGAACAGGGAACTGCCTACAGCTCCAAATTTCGAGGGGAGGCTCCACAGCTGTGCTGACCACACCCACATTCTGAGTGTGACCAGAGCGTTCTCAATGTCCCTGCACCAGTTTTATACTCCTTTGTAAAACAATGAGTTGACAAGCTCTCTCTAGCAACCAAGGGGTGAAAGCTTTTCTTTCTTGCCTGTAATAGGCCAAGGGTATTTTCTGTGCTAGGAAACAGGGGATGAGAAGGGGGTGGGGTCATGTGAGAAGGGTGGCCATGGGCGGAGTTAAGAATGCCTAGAGTGTCTTGTCTAGGGGCACTTGGAATTTAAGTTCAACCCTGTCTCTAAGCACTGTTCCCTCTAAGGAGTGCTCTGGTGAGCAAAACAGCACTGAAAGAGTTAAACAATAGTGATGATCGAGCACCCCGATGCTCGGGTGTTCGGGTGCTCTGGCCGAGCGCCCCCGGAGGCTCGAGTGCTCGGCCGAGCACCCGAGCCCCATTGAAGTCAATGGGAGGACTCGAGCATTACACCAGGCACCCCCTGCTCTGATGAGGGGAGGGTGCCTGGTCCATAGGAAAAGGGCAGAAAATGATGGAAACATCACAGAAATGGTTCAGGGACAGCATAGGGAGGATGTCTGGATGCACATTGCCCCTTCCTCAATGCCCCCTTCATCTCCACACTGCCCCTTCATCTCCACAATGCCCCCTTCATCTCCACAATGCCCCTTCTACACTGCCCCTTCATCTCCACACTGCCCCTTCATCACCACATTGCCCCTTCCACAATGCCCCCTTCATCTCCACAATGTCCCCTTCATCTCCACACTGCCCCTTCCACAATTGCCCCTTCATCTCCACAATGCCCCCCTTCATCTCCACCATGCCCCTTCCACAATGCCCCTTCCATCTCCACACTGCCCCTTCCATCTCCACACTGCCGCTTCCACACTGCCCCTTCCATCTCCACAATGCCCCCTTCATCTCCATCTCCACGATGCCCCTTCCACAATGCCCCTTCCACAATGCCCCCTTCAACTCCGCAATGCCCCTTCCACAATGCCCCCTTCATCTCCGCAATGCTCCCATCTCCACTTCACCTCCACATTGCACCTTCATCTTCACATTTCCCCTGGTGGTCTAGCGGTGTACTTGACAGATCTGTGCCTCCTTCGGCACAGATCTCTTTGACTGAAGCTCCCGGCGCCGCTGTAATAATGCAGAGGCTGGGAGATGATGTCATCTCCCAGCGCTCTGTATTACTAGAGCGGCGAGATGAGTAAGAGATCAGGTAAGCTGCGGGCGTGGGGGTTGAATCTCCAGGCCAAATGAGGGGGGCCCGGAAAGCCTCATTCAAGTTGAATGAGGCTTTCCGGGCCCCCCTCATTTGGCCGGGCCCTAGGCAGGCGCCTTGTGCGGGGAGGAGACCCGAACATGGCGGGCGAGCACATGCGGTACTCGTACGAGTACCGCCATGTGCCGAGCAGAGCGATGCTCGAGCCGAACCGAGCTTCGGCCGAGCATGCTCGCTCATCACTATTAAACAAGTAATTAAAACTGGGCAGGTGTGCATGGAGCATCCAGAGGCGTAGGAACCCCCACAAATCTGGTGGGATAGCATTTTTGCACTTTGCCCCCCCCAGCCCCCTGTGTGTCACTTTGCTACCCCAGCCCCCCTGTGTGTCTCTTTATTCCCCTAGGCCCCCTGTGTGTCACTTTGCTACCCCAGCCCCTCTGTACCATCTTTGTAGCGTGGCAGAGCAGACTGTGGTAGAGCAGCTTCTAATCCTCTACCCGGTCTGACAGGAAGCTGCTCATTGCACTCTGAGAGGGCAGACCGGGGTAGAGGATACCCTCAGTCCGCTCTTCTTGGCCATGCTACAAGGAGGTGACCGGCAGAATCAAGCACTTTGCTGTGTGCTCCCCTCCTGCTGGTCACCCAGAGCCTGTGTCCGCGGACTGGTGCACCTAGCACCTGGAGGGGATTTCTACATTATCTGTCCCCCGCATGATTTCCTGGCGGGATGCTTCCCCCCATCCCCCCCAGTTCAAACGCCCCTGGGAGAATCCGGTATTCCAATGTAGCCCTGCATAGACAGTCCTATTTAATTCCTTCATTGCTGGGATGCACACCTGTGCTCACTTTAGAGAGAGCAATGTGTGCTAGCATGTCTTGCCTCCATGGACAGATTCATAGGTTGGGTCATTTGGATTTTCTGTTCATAATAAGGAATGGGAGATTATTATAACCTGCAGTTATTTTTATTTTAAAACCCATACAGATGCTTAATGTCAAAGTTCCCATTCAAAGATGAACTTCCCATCCACTAATTACCTTCATTCCAGATGCGATCACACTATCATGCTTTTTTGCTGTCACAATGAAAACCACTGCTACACTTAACAATAATTGATTTTATATTAATGCAGCAGTGACATTTTCATTACAAACTTCAGTGTCATCATCCTGGAAAAATAACATGTAATGGAAATAGATTTTGGAAGGGAGGTTAATTATTACAATAATATTTTCTATCCAGTTTGCTGTCGTCAAGATAAAGAACTGTGGAGCGATCCATTCCACATCAGGAATAATAATCTTTGGATGTTCAGATGTCATAGACTATAAATCACATTATCCCAAATAGGGATGGGCAAAATATTTCACCCCCAAAAAAGGAAACAAAGAAAAATGGCACTTTTCTGCACTGGTGGAAATACTCCAAAAATGCAGTTTTTTATTTTTTTCATCTGCTTCACCCCATGGTAACCATAGAACTAAACATTATACTCCCAACCTTGTCCCACGGTAACCATAGAAGCACACAGTGTCAGCCACCCTTGTCCCATTGGTAACCATAAAACTACACACTATACTCCCAGCCTTGTCCTATTAGTAACCATAGAACCACACACTATACTCCCAGCCTTGTCCTACAGAATCCACAGAACCAAACATATACTCCCAACCTTGTCCTATTAGTAACCATAGAACTACACACTATACTCCCAACCTTGTCCTATTAGTAACCATAGAACCACACACTATACTCCCAGCCTTGTCCTACAGAAACAACAGAACCAAACATATACTCCCAACCTTGTCCCTTTAGTAACCATAGAACTACACACTATACTCCCAACCTTGTCCTATTAGTAACCAGAGAACCACACACAATACTCCCAGCCTTGTCCTACAGAAACAACAGAACCAAACTCTACACTTCCAGCTTGTCCCATAGTAACCATAGAACCACACACACTATACTCCCAGGCTTGTCCTATTAGTAACCATAGAAACATACACACTATACTCCCAGCCTTGTCCCATAGTAACCATAGACCCACACACACACTATACTCCCAGCCTTGTCCTATTAGTAACCACAGAACCACACACACTATACTCAGCCTTGTCCTACACAAACCACAGAACCAAACTCTAAACTCCCAGCCTTGTCCCATAGTAACCATAGAACCACACACACTATACTCCCAGCCTTGTCCTATTAGTAACTATAGAACCACACACACTATACTCCCAGCCTTGTCCTATTAGTAACTATAGAACCACACACACTATACTCCCAGCCTTGTCCCATAGTAACCATAGAACCACACACACTATACTCCCAGCCTTGTCCCATAGTAACCATAGAACCACACACACTATACTCCCAACCTTGTCCTATTAGTAACCATAGAACCACACACACTATACTCCCAGCCTTGTCCTACAGAAACCACAGAACCAAACACTACACTCCCAGCCTTGTCCCACCGGTAACCATAGGACCACACACACTATACTCCCAGCCTGGTCCCATAGTAACCAGAGACCCACACACAATACTCCCAGCCTGGTCCCATAGTAACCAGAGAACCACACACACTATACTCCCAGTCTTGTCCCATTGGTAACCATAAAACCACACACAATACTCCCAGTCTTGTCTCACCGAAACCATAGAACCACACACTATACTCCCAACCTTGTCCCATTGTTAACCATAGATCCACACACAATACTCCCAGCCTGGTCCCATAGTAACCAGAGAACCACACACTATACTCCCAGCCTTGTCCCATTGGTAACCATAGAACGACACACACTATACTCCCAGCCTTGTCCCATTGTTAACCATAGAACTACACATTGTGCCATATCCTTGCACCACTATAACCATTGAAGCACACAGTCAGGGGTCCTGCATCACTATTTCTAATAAGACATTGCCATCTGATTTTGTTTACATGTGGAGGTGGTACTGTATAACCACTGTAGGGCCCTCTGACCAAGTGGGGGGTCCTAAGCAGCCGCTTATTCTGCTTATATTGTAGCGGCATCACCACACACACTGTCCCCCCAATGTTGTCCCACTGGTAACCATAGAGGCACACAGTGTAACCCCAGCATGTAGCCACAGAAAGAATTACACTTACATCCAACTCCCAGCCATGTCCTGCTGCACTCGTAGCCATAGACACATATTGGGTCGACCCAGCCCCACCCCCACCGCTACCACCACCGTCTCAGGCGCTGCCAATGTACCCATGGAAATTTTCAGGGGTTAGAAAAAAAGAGTAAATTTTAAGCATCAAGATGCTGGAATTTTCGTTGGAATAGCAATAGCCAATTTTCTGTGAAATTCTTGCTGAAGAAAAAAAATGAATTTTTGCCCATGCCTAATCCCAGCCAGCCCACTGCTGCTTATTTGAACTGTGAATCTGTGTATAAATATGGAAGGGGCTTAGTACTGTATGAAGAACAGACACAGTAGAACTGTGATGTAGCTGTACATGTACAAAAATAGATTTCTTTATGCTAAGTGGAAGTTATTTCTATTGATTCATAGTGTCCGATATCCCACGCCATTTTTTTATACATAGGTGTCTACAGCCCCAACTTTTGTGGGTTCTACAGTAAGCAATGTTTCAGAATGATCTGTGAAATATCTTTCTGCATTCAAAGATAAGAAATAATAATTCTGTGTGCTCGATTGATCAAGCAGTAAGAAATCTCTCCCTAGAGGAAATCTCTCCAAATTCTTAGGAATACATTTGCCCAGAAGGAAAAAATATTTTTTAACCCCTTGAATGCTATAGAGATCTCCAACTCATTCCTTTGCAATGCGTTGGAGATGTCTCTAGAATCCAATGAGTTAAAAGAATATAAGATACTTTTTGCTCTAATTTGAAGGTTTATACTTCAATTTTCTCAAATGTATCCCTTTGAGTGTCAGAGGGGTATGCAATGCAATGCGTTGTGTACCCCTCTGGCACTTAAAGGGTTAAATGTAAATATTGCTGTGCCTAGATATAGAGAGTAATGCTTATACTGTCCTTATCTCATTTCATTGTAAAGTGATAGAGTGTGACTGATGTCCATCACATTCTTTAAAGGGATAGTAATGTTTCATAATAAAAGCAGCTCTAATTAATCATCATAGTATTTGGACTTTGGAGAGTGTAATTTCAATTCTGTCAGAGTTGTAGTTCAAGAGTAATTCAATGACAAAGTATCCCCCTCCTGCCCCTTTTACTGATGTAACACTGCTCAGCCAGAGCAGAAGGGAGGTGCCCAGGTAGACTGCAGAGAGGGACAATCTTCAATTAAGATAAGGGAAAAACCTGAAAAACTTGTCAAGGGGGGCAGGGCTTTCATTGTTCTCCTATGAAGAAGATTGTCCCTTCTGTTATCTGTCTGGTCTATGGACTGCATTCCTTATCTGAGAAGAGATGGCTTTCACTAGGTAAAAGGGGCGGGAGGGGAAACTTTGCTTGTGAATATCTCTCAAACCGTAAAGGTTTGAGAGATAAGACTTATATCGTTCTTCATGTTTTTTTAATGCCTAAAAAATAAAATAAAGATAAAACAAAGTATTACTATCCCTTTAATACTCACTACTTTGGGAATTATTTAATATTTAAAAACACCCCTCCACTATTCCTGATGTCAGCATTTTCCCCTAATTATGGAACTGAGCGTTGAGATTGAGAAGCTGCCATGGAAACTTGCCAACATTGTTTTTATTCATCCTCAGATCCTCTCACGTACTTTAGCATGTTTTTTTTTCTCCTAAATCTCTCATGTCTCCCTAAGGATGAAGGGTAATCCAGATGTGACCAAAATGTACATCTGGAAATAGCTGGTATTCCTGGGCAGAGGAGACTGATCCGTAATATTGGAACTGGACTTGGGGAGGGATCAGTCTAATTTGTATGTGGAAATGTTTCCCCTCTATTGGTAAAAAAGAGCCAAAATTTTATATTTCTGAACTGTGACAAGAATAGGCAACATTTGCTTTTATTTGTCAGAGCCTCTCACATACTTTAGTGTGTTTTTGATAACTCCCTATGGGTGAAGGTAGACCCCTTGCTTTTGGTTATATTAGAACAAGTGCACCACTCCAAATGATTAAAGGATGTTGTACAGACCAAAGGGAATATCAGAGGCGTAACAAGAACCCTCCTGGCCCTGGTGCAAAAAGTGCCATGGGCCACTCCCCCCTTACCACATTGGCCCCCGGGCCCTCCACAATGCCCCCATGTCCTACCTCCCAGGAGAGACAGATTGATGGGTTGAGCTCCCGTGCGATCCTCTTCTGTAATGCAGAGCGCTGGGAGATGATGTCATCTCCCAGCGCTCTGCATTACTAGAGCGATGGAGGGAGATTGCGGGCGCCAGGCAGAGGGGTCGCCACTGGGGAATATGCTATTCTAAGATTCTATGTATAAGAAAAATAGAGAAAACCAGCAAAGATATACAGCACCAGACCCACCCCATTAGATACTAAAAGGGCAGCATTCACGGGGAAAGCACTAAATTAAAACATAACTTTTATTTATGAAAATAAATAAAAGAAAAACAAGAAAAAAGCTTCGCAAATTAAAATCATTTGAAAACTCATGTCAGAGGGAAAACGGGTACACGTATCCCGCTTCACTCAAGTTCCTAATTGATGGTCATCCTGTTATACAGAGGGCAAGGACTGTCAGTGTAACAAAACAGTCTAAATTAGAGTTATTAATTCAGGGGTGGATAATTAGTACCCACACACATCGATGACTGAAATACGATGGCTGACAGGGTGATTTAGCAGAATTAATTTCACCACATCTATGCTCCTTTTCCACAGATATAATAGTCATATGGAGATGCTTAAAATATAATCTTTATAAAGTCGCACTATCCGGTTTAGAGAGTAAGTGACCGCAATAGTAGAATTAGAGTGGCTTCCATATAAGCAAACAGAGTAATGGACAATATGCTCAAAGAATTAGTAATAACAACAGATTTCACATGAAAAAGAGACCATTATACAGTTGGAAATAACAGTGTATTGTCTGCAAAAATCATTTGGTAATGGACACACAAATCACTCTATGTAGGAGGAAATACAACTAATACCAGTTAAGATAAAGACACTGTTTGGCCCTCAGTATGACCAACAAAAAGGAACACTACATGGGATCTAAGTAGGACCCATCAGGGTTGATCCTGACGTACGTTTTGCTAAGCATTTTCAAAGGATGTTGGATGCTTCAGGTCGACACATTGTATATGTAGAAATGGGTTACCCCCAATCGCTGATAGGTTAGTCATGAAGTCAAGAAGACCAGAGCAAAGAATCAACCCTTAATTCAGATAAGAGGAGGACCAGCCTACCCTAAAGCCAGAACCATGTATCAGTTAAAGTAAAAGGGGAATTAGACCAGGAGTTACTTGAAATCACATAAAACCAGATCAGAAATGCAGATGACACTGGCATAATAATCACCAAACTTACAGATGAAATCAAGATAACACTCCCTATTATATTACTGACTGAACAGTCAAATTGATGGCACAGTAACACGAAAAAAGAGGTATAGCATAACAAGAATATATAGCTGTATACTGAAGGTAAATTGTTTGCATGTACCAACATGGTAAATATAACCACAGCAGTCCGAATGTATAAAATCATAGAAACACTTTATTGTAGACAAAACAGTAAAAAGATACCTTTCATGAAAAACACCTGTTACTCAAGTCAGTAGTGATACTGTATATGTCAGGCAAAAGTCAGGTACTCATTATCAGCATCAGAACAAATCAATGCGTTTCACGCTATTTTGCTTACTCATGATCAAAGATATTCATAAGATGCTACCTAGTCTATTCCCTGAGAGATATTTTGTTATACCAACACAGTTCATATTGCAGGAGCATGAAACCAAATTAATGATTGCTTTTGTATTACAGTTAAAGAAATTCCAAATCTTGTGAGTATACTTAAATCTATCTGTGATCGACTTCAAATTTCTAATGCGAGGTCAAACTACCCACATTGGTATAAACCCACAGTTGGTGGCAGTTTCTTTCTTGTTGTAAAATGGCTGTGAACCAACTTTTCCTGTAGCTTAGGGGATCTTCTGCAACACTTTTTTATCCTACCCCCAAGTTTCTTAGCTAAAGCATTATCAGTAAGCAAGATGGGAAGATGTTTATTCAAAATATTTCTTATTTCATTCAACTGATTACAATGGGTCCCAATGAATCTTATGACTAGGGATGGGAAAATGTTCACCTGAAACTGAAATCGGAGAATAATGGCACTTTCCGCTTGGTGAAAAATTTCCCCCGAAAAGTGCAGTTTTTTAGCTTTTTTCCGCCTTTTCCGCCCATTGAAATCAATGGGAAAAAGTATTTCTACACCACACAAAAGTTTTCTGCAGCCATATAAAGGCTGTCAGGCTCTCACAGCAGCCATTTTGTGTTTGTGAGGAGAGAGCAGCATGTTTTTTAGCTAGAGGAGATAGGCAAATAAAGGGGAACTGAAGCTTAGTTTAGGGAGTCATTTAGGTAGGACATTTGTTCTCTGTAGTAGGGGAGTCTGGGGGCACTCTAGGGGATAAGAAGGGAGGAAGGAGGTTTTCCCCCAAATACTCCAAAATTCCATGTGACTGACAGGCAAGACACAGGCAGCTAAGGACCTATTTGCTTGCTGATCTTGCTGTTATTGTACCTCTGTGCTGGGTGGGGAAGTCTGGGGAAAGACGTTGATTTTGTTTTTCAGTTATAATTTTTTTTTGGACAGACTGATAAGACAACAGGGTAGACAACATAAAAAAATAAAATAAATAAAAAAAATAACTTCTGCTAAGTACCACACTGGTTTTCTTTTTATTTTACCCTTGCTGACATGTCAGTTGTGTTGTGCACTGTACAGTAAAATAGTGTAGTTGCAGAATGTCCAGCAAACGTACAAGGGGAAGGGGGAGGGGTGGAGCAGTGTAGGGACGTGAGAGTAAAGTAGTAGTCCAAAAATCCACTGTAGCAATGGTTGTTGCAGCGTGTGCAATCAATGATGATGATCCCTTTACTCCAAGGGAGGATGCAGTATGTCAAAGTCCCAGCAAAACTAGATCCAGTACCACCAGTGCCAGTAGAAATATAGAACCATTTAAGAAGAACACTGAAGATGACAACAAGTCATATTCAAGTGTTGATGATGCTGGCAAAAGCATAATAGAAGAAGGTGTAGCAGCTGAACCGCCTGCTGCATCAGATAGTGAGACACCAAAACACCTGTCCTCTTAGTAGTAATGAATTTTGTTATAGTAAAAGTAAAAAGAAATAGTTTGAGACCTCCAAAATCTTAGAGGAATATAAGGGTAGTAGTGGGCAAGAACTGTCAGGTGATACTGATGCTGCTGAGGATGACCTAGTGTTGACTGATGATGATGCAGATCTAGAATATATCCCTCAAGCATCTTTCTCTTGTTCAGATACAGATTAAGTTGAGAGTGAGGATAATGACAGGGCTATAAGGTTAGCAAAAAGTCAATGGCTGAATCTTCCACCACTTGTAAGGAGCACTGTGCCTGTCTATAAACTGTTTGAGAAAGCAATTGGAAAGTCTGACCCTGGACAAGTACAGATGTCAAAAAGCACACAGTCACCCTATCAGTCAACATCAGCATCATCACCTTTTCAAAATCCAAGTTCCACTCAGCCTCACACACCTGTTTTGAGTGCCCAGCAACACAGGTTGTGTTAGATATGACAAATACCTCTGGTGCTGCTGCTGTAAGTGCTGCACCTTTGACACCTAGTAGTAGTGGCAGTAGAATTACATCAACATCCAGCTCCAGTAGTAGTAGTAGTAGCAGAAACCACACATGACAGACAAAGCCAGGACAAATATATTAACAGCAGCACAGATGAGGAGGTGGAGGACGGATGTGAAGAAGGGTGGCCACCATCTTCCCCACTTGGGACCACTGCTATGACCGATAAGTAATATGTGTCAATAATCTGAGAAGGAGTATAGAGTATGACAATGGTAAAAATACATACACAAATCACACCATACAAGTCCCCCCCACCACCACTACAATCCATATCTGCCACATTGTAAGTTGTACTTTATTTTTTTTATTACTTGATATCATCCTAAATATGTGCCAGCGTCACATAAGCAAAAAAGTGTTGTGGACAAAGGACAAATACATTCTGCATGCTAACACATTTTTCAAGCCATATTTTGCTGTAGGATTCATAACTTTGACTTTCAGTCACTTATTTCTAAACTTCAGCCCTCAGAAGAAGTAATATTACAGTTGGAAATGTAGTACCTAAAGGAAATATAGGTGGAAAATGTGTTAAAATAGGCGAAATGGAGGAAATGTTTGCATTGGCAGAAAGGCAAAAGGATTAGTCTAATGTGTATGTAGAAATTTCTCCCTGGTAATGCTGCTAGAGAGCTAAAATGTGATGCTTCAGAGTGGCGATTGTCTGCAGAATAGACAACATTACTTTCGTTCGTCCTCAGAGCTTCTAAACTCACATACTTTCTTGTTTCCTCTGGAACATTGGCAGATGGACTCTAGAAGTGGCTCTGGTACTGGCTCTGAAAATACCTCTGAATAATATTAATTTTCTATAAATGCTCCTTTTCAAGATATTGGGGATACAGTTTGTTTTATACTCATATCTGTATGGTTCAACCCCTTGGATGCTAGAGATGCAACTCACTAACATGTCTAGCATCCAAGAGGTATATTTATTTTATTTAGAAAATGTTTTACCAGGAAGAATACATTGAGATTTCTCTCATTTTCAAGTATGTCCTGGATAGTGTTCAGTAAAGGGTTGCATATTTACACAAGCTGAGAAACATTATATATTACATGTAATTATATATACATACACATAAGAATATACATACATATGTAATATTAAAATTATATACAGTTACACTCTGTTTTTGGATAAAGAAGCATTTACTTTTAAGGATTTTAGACTGGGAGCAGACCTGATTATTTCAGGAAGATTGTTCCAGGCCTTTGGAGCTCTGAAGGAGAAGGCAGATCTTCCTGCTTCTTTCTTGTATTGTGGTATACGTAGCGAGTTGTTAGTAGTGGAGCGGAGGTTATAGTTAGAATGGAGAGCTGGAGTGAGCAAACTGCTCAGGTAGTGTGGTAGTTTTCCAGAGAATGGTTGTGTACTAAGCAAGAAAGGTGAAGGGCACGTCTAGATTTGAGTGTTAACCAGTTTAGTTCTTTTAGCATATCACAGCGATGAGTAGTGTAATTACACTGGAGGCTAAACCAGCATATTGAATCATACAGGGTGTCAACTACATCACCATAGTCTATGACAGGCAGAAACATCTGTATATATTGATAAATATAAAATAATGCACTTGGGACATAAAAATCCAAAGGAAAAATATACTGTTAAGGGTACTGTCCTGTCAGAGACAACAGAGGAAAAGGATTTGGGAGTAATTATTTCTAATGACTTAAAGGGAGGCAGGCAATGTAATAAAGAGGTGGGGAATGCAAGCAGGGTGCTGGGTTATATAGCTAGGAGCATTAGTAGCAGAAAAAGGGAAGTGGTCATTCCACTCTACAGATCTCTAGTTAGTCCTCACCGAGAGTATTGTGTACAGTGCTGGAGACCCCATCTCCAGAAGATATAGATATTCTAGAGAAAATTCAGAGAAGGGCTAATAAAATGTTGACTGGTTTACAGGAAAAGACATATCAGGATAGACTAAAGGATCTGAACATGTATAGCTTGGAGGAGAGAAGAGAGAGAGGGGATATGATAGAGACATTCAAATACAGGAAGGGATTCAACAAAGTGCAGGAGTGAAGTACATTTCAAAGGAGTAAAAGTGTTAGGACAGGAGACTACAGTCTAAAACTAGAGGGACACAGGTTTAGACGAAATGTAAGAAAGTTTTACTTCACTGAGAGGGTAGTAGATTAGTGGAATAGCCTACCAGCAGAAGTGGTAGAAATTAATACAGTGACAGAATGTAAGCATGCATGGGATAGGCATAAGGCTGTCCTTAACATAAGAAAAGACAAAGGACCAAAAAAGGTTTGAGGTTTTTACAGTAGGAAAATGGACAGACTAGATGGGCCGAAATGGTTCTTATCTTCCGTCAAATTTAATATTTCTATGTTTCTAGGTAAAGAATGAAATTGGTAATTTACGTGCAGCTCATACATTTCAACACTGAAAATTAACCTAACCAATTTTCTACTCATCACTGAAACAGTTATTCAACAGAAAATAGGACCAGTGGCTGGCTAGTCTTCTGTTCAGATAGTGCAGGGGTGATCAATACTTTAATCAGACAGTTTGTTTCTAATTTCTACAGCACAACATGCTCTCGATGTATCTGCACTTCAATCCGCAGCATTAATGTCAAGCCCAGGTCATCTAGAGGTGAGGAGAGGAAATGAACATAATCTTGTGGTATGGAGGAAGAGATGACTTCATAATATGGGAGAAGACAGAATATCTTACTGATAAGTTCGCTTGATGCCAACCTGGGGGGGGGGGGTTATGCACTAAGGTAAGATAAAGAGGTGATGAAGAGATGGTGAAGAGGAGATCATTTCTCCAGTGTTGCTCTATGAGGCCTATGCATTAAGATCTCTAAAGTTGGAGAAATCTTAGTGCATTGGCTCCATAGCATTACACAGGAACTGAAGAGTGTATCACATTAGCCACTTTATCAGCTCTTTACCAGTAGTGTCAATGGCATATTGACAGCATGCACTAAAGTGTCATGATATCCCTGTAAATCCACTACAATCTGCCACAATCTGCCGACATCGCCATGAATCCACCATCTTTGAAAGTTTTATGATTTTGTGTGACAATTGCTTATTTCCATATGGAAATGCAGGTTAACCCCTTAAGGACCACGGACCATTTTTTTTTTTTAGCGATCGCATTCAGGGCTCCCTGAACGGCGTGCAGCCACACGGGGAGCCCTGAATTCCAAGACGTACATGTACGTCCTTGGTCCTTTAGGGACTTCCACTTTGTGACGTACATGTATGTCATGGGTCGTTAAGGGGTTAATGAGTCATTGTCATATTCATGTGGGTGTGTTTATATGTTAAGGTGACACATTGCCACATGCACTAAGCTCAGATAGCTGCCTCTGCCGTCAGAGTTCACAGTCCCAACATCTCCGTCCTGAGGCAGTCGATGCTGGGATCTCCCTGTGCTGCCTATTTATCCAGAGGACAGTTCGGTGTCTCTACTCTGGAGAGCAGTGAAGGCAGCTGCCCTCCCTTTACCCCTTCAATGTCATACGGCTGTGCATTGCATACCTCTATGGCACTGAAAGGGTTAACAAGTTGTAGTAAAAGTGCTGTGCTTGAGTACCAGAGGAATGTACCACACATTGCAAAACCCTCTGGTCCTCAATGAATTAAAGGGATAGTAATGTTTCAAGATAAAAGCAGCTCTAAGCCACGGAGAGTGTTATTTTTATACGGACCGAGTTGTAGTTCAAGAGTAATTCAGTGATAAAGTATCCTCCTCTCACCTCTTTTACTGATGTAACACTGCTCACCTCAGAGCAGCAAGACTGTCCGGATGAATCACAGAGAGGGACAATCTTCAGTGATCATGAGAAAAACCCTGAAAAACCTGTCAAGTGGTGCAGGGTTTTCCTTATGCTCACAGTAAGAAGATTGTCTCTTGCTGTGAGTTGTCTGGTCGCAGGACCAGATTATACATCTGAGGGGAGGTGGTTTACACTGGGTAAAAGGGGTGGGAGGGGGATACTTTATCATTCAATCAATCTTGAACTACAACTCTGATAGTATTGAAATAACACTCTCCATGACTCAAATACTATGATGATTTATTGGAGCTGCTTTAATTTTGAAACATTACTATCTCTTTATGCGCAACCTCTTTACTACAACTTTTTTTTTACTCCTCTCAGTGCTGCAGGGATATGCACTGAAAAGGTTTTTTGTGCTGTTCGTGGTGCCGAAATCTGAGTGCCTCCTCTCCACTCCACCAGTGGGCAAGAGGGGAAGCAGAGAGAATGCTGTCAGACTTCAGGGTTGTCAAACTGGGAGGGAGGGCGTCCTTTCCTCATCAACAGCCGTTCAACAGCCCTCCATGCTAATGAGGAAATAGTCCCCCCGCCTCCCTGTGCATCACTGATTCTTAGTGCATATGGTGATGAGTGTCTCCATCACCAAAGAGATGTGCTCGCTACTCATAGTAACATAGTTGCATAGTTACATAGTAGTTTAGGTTGTTGATCCAAAAGAAGGCAACCCCCCCCCCCCCAATACAGCAATTTCAAATTCTGGTCATCACTAGACACACATCGCCATATCATTGCCCATTAGTGCATCTCCGACACTGGTGTTTAATTAGAGCCAGAGGGGTACTCCAGAGCATTGCCAAGCAATGCATTGGATTCCCTTCTGGCACTCAAAGGGTTAATGTTTGTGAGGGTCATGGCTGTGTTTTTAATTGTTTGAGGTTTGTCTGTGGTCAGTACTTCAGCTATTTCCAAGGTTTTATCAGAACCTTTTAAAAATCAATAAGGAACAGGGGGCATTTGAAGAATGTTTGAGCCCCATGGCAAAATTATGAATGGAGGTTTCAAATTAGGAATACATTAAGTCTCCCTTATAGTGGAAGTAAGTTTCCAGGAACGCCTTCTGACAACTTAGGTTCATTTGAAAGAGCTTTCAAAATCTCCTATAATGTTAGCAAGTATTTTCATTTAATATAATACTTTGAGATTGTTACCTTTATTCATGAGTCTGTGTATGCAATTTAGACAGTACTGGCCAGCACAGCCTGTGCCAGATACTAACAACCCACACCGTAAACTTTCCCACCTGTCGCTCCCTCATACTCTCGTACTTAAAGGGTTAAAATAAATGTAGTCATATTGTTATTTGGCTGTAGAGAGGTGTCTTATAAACCATCTTTCTCCAGTGGTTTAACCCTTTGAGTGCCAGAGCATGAGGGGGTGACAAAGTATCCCCCTCCCGCCCCTTTTACTGATGTAACACTGTTCAGCCAGAGCAGAAGGGAGGTGCCCAGGTAGACTGCAGAGAGGGACAATCTTCAATTAAGATAAGGGAAAAACCTGAAAAGCTTGTCAAGGGGGGCAGGGCTTTCATTGTTCTCATAGGAAGAAGATTGTCCCCTGCTGTTATCTGTCTGGTCTTATGATGGCTTACACTAGCTAAAAGGGGCAGGAGGGGAAACTTTGCTTGTGAATATCTCTCAAACCATAAAGGTTTGAGAGATAAGACTTCTATCGTTCTTCATGTTTTTTTAATGCCTACAAAATAAAATAAAGATAAAACAAAGTATTACTATCACTTTAATGTAAGGACCACTGATGCACATGTACTAGGACCTGTAGCGCCTGCACTCATCATCACTCATGCAACTACTTGTTGATTTAAATTAGGTGTTTAACCCTTAAATGTGGGAGATCTTCATTACATTGCACAACAATGCATTGAAGACATCTCTAACATTCAAAGCAATGAGAATTTGGGGAATTATTATTTTTCCCTTACATGTTGGACTAGTTTAAAAGCCCGTGTACACAGGCCAAGGTCTGGGTGATATTAACCCTTTGAGTGCCAGAGAGGTACGCAACACATTGCTTTGAAATGTGTTGCATACCCCTCTGGCTCTCAAAGGGTTAAGAGGTCGGTCCTGCTCTGCGTCCTTGTTACTTAGTTCAAGCGCTCAAGCTCACCCCCAACCCCCAAAACATTTCAGTAAAAGCACATATATTGGAACTCTCAATTAATTCTTCAAACAACAGAAGAGATAAATAACAGACAGTAGCAGTTTAAAAGTGACAGTTCAATATATTAATAATAATAATAATAATAATAATAATAATAATAATAAAACCTTTAAAACGATAAGGGTATAGTTCTTTGGAATCTTCACTCCGGATCGTTTGCCCCAACGGGATCCCTGCCGCTCAGTCCCTAGGGCTGTTGGACTAGCCCTTACCGCAGAATCGTGATTCCCAAGAAGAAGAAAAAAGTCTGTTATTTATCTCTTCTGTTGTTTGAAGAATTAATTTGAGAGTTCCAATATATGTGCTTTTACTGAAATGTTTTGGGGGTTGGGGGTGAGCTTGAGCGCTTGAACTAAGTAACATGTATGTTTTTTAGGACCTTCTTTGTAAAGTTCTTGTGGTTGGAGGGTTCAATAGCAGCCGCTCTCCCCTTACTTTCAATATATTGCAATTGTTAACATCTCTATTTCTTATTTAACCTTTCCAAGTAGTTTTTAGAATTAATTTTTGATATTAAGAAATTGTAAAATGACTTGCTCAGCAATTTTGTTGAGAGCTGAGAGGAAGGAGAAATTGTTAAATTATTTTTCAATGGAAAAGGAAGAAGTAAGAAATGATAATATAGATTTGAAGGATGTGTGTTGGAAATTGGAGCAATTATTGACAACAGAAATGAAACATTGGTGGGATACTTTTTCTCTGGAGAATTACCTAGAGAAAAAGGTAATCCCGAGAGGTTTGAGGATTTTCAAACAGCCTTGTTTTCAAGATATGGATTTTATTGAAGGTTGGCATGCTATTTTAGATGATTGTTCTTTTAAATTAATGAGATATTTGGTCCAATATAGACAGATGTGCCTCAAGAATATAGAGGCAGAGATTATGAATATACAAACTCAAATACAACCATTTGTAGATACACCCCAGTTCAAGGTTTTGGATGTGAATATTGGTAAATCATTGGGGAAAGTGGAAAAAGAACTTAGAGAAAGAAAGGAACATAAAATGCAAAGGGATGAGAAGGATTATAGGTCCAATAATATTAGACAGTGGAACAGGGGAGGTATTTCAAGTAGAATTCAGAGGAATAAGAGACATAGGAGGGAGAAATCGAAAGAGAGAGGTATGGAAGGTGATATTGGGAATAATGTGAATATAAATGATAGGGTTCAGAGCCAGATGCAAGAATCACATACTGAAAACAATGGAAGGGATGTGATTCTTAGTACAAAGAGAGGTGAAAGAAAGGAAATGGAGGATTCTTTAAGGGTACAGGTTAAGGATGGAGGAAGAGACAATAATATCAATGACTCTATGAAGGATAGAGTTGACAATCCTACATCAAAGGAAGAGGAATTAATTGTGAGAAGTTTGAGGAGAGATGAGGTTTCTGAATCCTCTCAAACTACTGGTAGTCCCAGATCTGTTATAGGTAATCCATTATGAGAAACTAGAGGGGAAGAAAATGGAATTATGGTGAAAACAAGTAATAGGTTTGAAGTATTGGATAAGGGTTATTTAGCTATTATAATAGGACTGATATTTTGGTTTTGTTATTATCGATTTTATTTTTTGATTTGTTATGTTTATGCCATTCAAATAAATATGTTTTATACATATCTTCAACGACAGTAACCTATTTGAGTTATGTTTGGACCACTACTGTGTATTATACTTGGTCAATTTATTCACTGTGTTTGGTGCTGTTTATGGATTACAAAGAGAGAGTTGACTAGAAATTAGAAGGTGGTTCTTAGGAATCGTTGTTGGAGACGGACCGTCACTGGGGGTCAGATCCAGTGAAGGCTTAAATCCTCAAGGCGGCAGTAGCCTCGTGAAAAAGTGAGTACCCATTCTAGGGGTTGAAGAGGGAAGGGTATTTGTCCTTAAACATTAATCGGATTGCACTTAGAGGGATCTATTTGCGCTGTCCTGTTTTGTTTCTCTGCTCTGCGTCCTGTTGCAGATGCAGCTCCCAGCACAGAACTCCCAGCATTCCGCACAGAATGCTCCCAGCACAGAATTTCCTGCATTCTGTGCATTTGGGAAGTCTCTACTGTGCATGACGGCATGTGACAAACATCCTACCGAATTATTATATAGGATGTTTTGCTCCAGAACTGCTCCATTTCCTCTAGGTACACTTGCCTCACTGTCTCTCTTTTACTGTCTCTTACTGGCTCTCTCTTTTTCTGTCTCTTTTTCTTTCACTGCAAGGATCACTGTCTTTGTTTTACGATTTGTTTTTCCCTTCCAGGATCACTGTCTCTGTTTAATTGTCTCTCTCTGACTCTCAGCATCACAGAACCACAGTCTCTTTTATACTCTCTCTCGCCCAGTCGCAGATCCCCTGTCTCCATTTCACTGTCTATCTCTCTATCACATAACTCCTGTCTATATTTACTGCCTCGATCTCTCTCGCTCTCAGTCATAGACCCACTGTGTCTGTTTTACTGTCTCTCTCAGTCTCAGGATGCCTGTCTCCATTTCACTCTCTATCCCAGAACCCCTGTATGCGTGCAATTCCTTGATCTCTATCCTAGAACCCCTGTCTGTGTTTTACTGCCTCTCTCTCTCTCTCTCTATCCCAGAACCACTGTCTCTGTTTTACTGCCTTGATCTCTACCCCAGAACCATTTTATTTGTTTTACTGTCTCTTTTTATCCCACAACCCCGTCTCACTCTTTCCCTACATTCCAGAACCACTGTCTCTATTTTACTGCCCTCTGTCTATTCCAGACCCACTGTTTGTATTTTTCTGTCTCTCTCTATCCAAGAACCTGTGTCCATTTTACCATCTCTCTATTTCTCTCTGTCTCACAACCACTGTCTTTGTTTTATTGCCCCCTTTCTATTCTAGAACCACTGTCTCTGTGTTGCTGTCACTCTCTCTCTCTCTCTGTCTATCCCAGAACCACTGTCTCTGTTTTACTGTCTCTCTCTCTCTATCCCAGAACCACTGTCTGTGTTTTACTGTCTCTTTATCCCAGAACAATTGTCTCTGTTTTACTGTCTCTCTCTGTCCCAGAACCACTGTCTCTGTTTTACTGTCTCTCTATCCCATAACCACTGTCTCTGTTTTACTGTCTCTCTCTCTGTATCCCAGAACCACTGTCTCTGTTTTATGGTCTCTCTCTATCCCAGAACCACTGTCTGTGTATTACTGCCCTATTCCAGGACTACTGTCTGTGTTACCCCCTCTCTCTCTATCACAGAACCCCTTCCACTGTTTTCCTATTTGTCACTGAAAACCACTCTCAGTATTACTGTCTATCACTCCAAACCTCTGTCTCAATTTTACTGTCTCTCTTTCACTCCAACCCACTATCTTATTTTTATTGTTGCTCATGTCTCTCTCTCTCTCTCTCTGTGTTCCAGACCCCATCACTGTTTCACTGTCTCACTCTCACTCTAACCACTATTTCAGTATTAGTCTCTCTCTCACTCTACACAACTGTCTCATTTTTACACTCTACCTCTGTTCTGCTCTGTCTCTCTCACTCAGAACTACTGTCTTCCTCTTGATTTCTCTCTCTCTCTGTCCCATCCATGTCTTACTGACTCTCTCTCTCGCTCCAAATCACCGTCTCAGTTTTACTGTCTCTCTCTTGCTCTGTCTAAAAGACCCTCACTCTTTTACTCTCTCTCGCTCCCTTGGAACTACTGTCTATGTTTTACTGTCTCTCATTCACTACCAGAACAACTGTTTTTATTGTAGTCTCTTTCTCACTTGTAGAACCACTGTCTCAGTTTAATTCTCTCTCTCTTTCTCTCTCTCTGTCTCTCTCTCTCTGTCTTTTCCTGTCTGCGTGCAGCGCTGCCTCTCAATGTCAGGGTATTCTGAACATGTCAATACAGTGAGACTTCCACGGCTTCTCATTTCATTGCTGCCTACTGGGGATTCAGCCTGTTAAAGACAAAGATTAAATAAACAGTCCAGCAGTTCATACCAAGCCACTGGGAGTTCTCCATTTTGTGCAGCATAATAATACAAATGACTCCGCGGGCGCCTGTGAATGAATCCAGCAATATAATATTCCATCAGACATGCTGGAATTTTGACCAGTAACAATGAATATTTACAGACCACTTGGTTACCTTTTATCTTCAATGTAACAAGGTAGATCATTTGTTTTAGTGTTACTGGAAACAAACTATGTTTTTCATTCTAGAAAAATTATATATAAGTATCAGGTATGTTTGTGCCCTCTCCACAAAATACTATGTTTGTATTGGCCCAACAAAGACTGGCATAATTCACTGGATAAATATTTAAATGCCAGTGTTGACTCCTCTGGCACTCAGAGGTTTAGACTTCAACAAATATTAATTGTAGCTCATTAATATGACAATTATGTCTTCATTCCATAAGCGAAAGATTAGTAATTCTGCTTCAAACCAACCACAATAGGCAAAGGTCTAACTAGAAGCCACTGTGCCCT
Organism: Rhinophrynus dorsalis; assembly: GCA_037306005.1. Lineage (NCBI taxonomy): Eukaryota > Metazoa > Chordata > Amphibia > Anura > Rhinophrynidae > Rhinophrynus > Rhinophrynus dorsalis. Next base: position 478,787,195 of record CM074722.1, read on the forward strand.
GGTGCAAAACCTGCCAGGGCCCCCCCCCTCTGACAACACCCACCCCCCATTGGCCATCTCCACATTTCCGCCATTGCCCCCAATCTCCACATTGCCCCCACATTGCCTCCATATTGCCCTCAATCTCCACATTTCCCCCAATCTCCACATTGCCTCCACATTGCCTTCATATTGCCCTCAATCTCTACTTTGCCTTCACATTGCCCTCAATCTCCACATTACCCTCAATCTCCACATTGCCTACACATTGCCCCCAATCTCCACATTACCTCCGCATTGCCCTTATTGACCCCCAGTGTCCATCTCCTACCTCCCTGGTGGTTCAGCAGCGTGGCAGGAGAGGTCTGTGCCTTCTTCGGCACAGACCTCTATGCAGCTGGAGCTCCCACGTGGTCATCTCTTCAGTAATGCACAGCTCTGGGAGATGATGTCAAGAGAGAGAGAACGTGGCTGCTAGAGGACTGTGCTGAAGAAGGCACAGACTTTGGCTGCTTGTTGCGGGCGACCGGTTCGCAGGGAGTGGCTGGGCCCCTGCAGTGATGGGCCCCCACCTGCGACCCTATTGTTACGTCAGTAACACTAGTTCTGGGTTTCCCATTAGGTAGAATAGGTAACTGCAGGGGTATCCGTAGAAATTTTTTCGGGGGGGGAGGGGGGCAAAGCCATAATATGACCCCCAGGCCAGCCCATCCAGCCCCTTTATTCATATGGATGCCATGGGTAACAGCCTAGAGCTCCAGGTTTTTAGAGATGGTATACTCAGTGCATTCCCCGTACCAGACACCCTTTCCTGCTTTATGGAGTTTATTTATCTGATATACATATACACCTTTGCATGTCATTGTTTAACCCCTTGGTTGATAAAGAAGACTCCAACTAATTTTGAAGCATTGGGTCAGAGACCTCTCTAGCAGACAAGGGGTTAAAAGCTTATTTCTATGGCCAAAGGTATTTTCTGCCCCAGGGAACAGTGGCTATGACTGGGCAAGGGGTCAGCTGAGGAGAGTGGGTGTGACCATGGGCGGAGCTAGGGGCTCCTTGGATTCTTTGCCTAATCCCGCATATTATGTAACTCTGGTCCTGTAAATGGGGATTTTAATCTCTCCAGTACGAGTGAGAGGTCTCTAGTGTAATTCTTTGCAATGCACTGGAGACCTCTCTAGCATTCAAAGGGTGAAAAGCCTTATATGAATATGGAGAATTTTCATTTGTCCTCTACAGTGCAGTTGGTTTACCCCAATTTTGCCCTTCTTTATCTTCCTGAATATGGCATTTAACCCTCTGAGTGCCAGATGGGTGTCCAAGGCATTGCAACTCAATGCTTTGGATACCTCTCTGGTACTCAGTGGGTTAATGATCGGTAGACAGACGCTTATACATATCATATGCAGAATAATGCACATTTTTTGCTATGCAGAAAAAAAAAACAATATTTCAGTCCATGCCCCAGTTGTGTCCCACCTGGATTACTGCAAACCTGTTCTCTTTGGAATTCCCATACATTCCTGCTAATCTAGATTAATTTGCTCCTATCTTTACTTTCCTCTGCTGCTCTGCTTGTGCTTTTCTAATATATACCTGTCCCTCCTGGGAAATCAGGTTCTCGATAAACCGGCCATATCCACATTCACAGTAAACACTGAAACACAAAAAATCTAGAAACATACAAGTGAATATCTGTAATATATCGATCTATTAAATACTTCATTAGCTGATGACCCTCTACAACAAGCATAGTCAGTCTCAGGACCACCAGCTATTATGGACTACAACTCCAGTCATCCCCAATCAGCATACCTGGGAACTTTTGCTTCTTGAGCCCGCAGAGAGGGCACATCTGGCTTTTCTGGGGGATATAAATTACAAGATTTTCATCACAAAATGGGTGGGGCTTCATCATAGGTGGAGGCGGGGATTAACAATATATGTCACAAAGTGGGTGGGAAGTAGGAGGAGTGGGGTGGGAATTAGAAGAAGTGGGTGGGATAGTGAGAGGAACATGATGGGAAAGAGAAGACGTGGGCAGAGTTTCATAAGGAACTCCCCACCACAGGAGAATCAGCCTCATCCCCGGGGACACGGAAATTTCTTGTAAAAACTGGAGTCGCCAGGACAGATATGGAGATTTCCCAGGTATGCCAATCAGCTGTACTCTATATACTAAACAAGGCGAAGAGGAAATCTGCATAATTCCACCTCCATGCAGTGGCGTAACAATAGGGGTCGCACCTGCGACTGGGCCCGTCACTCTCAGGGGCCCGGCCGCCCCCTGCGACCCCCTCGCCACGCGCCCACAGCACAGCTGATGTCACAGCGGCCGGCGCTCTAGTAATGCAGAGCGCTGGGAGATGACATAATCTTCCAGCGCTCTGCATTACTAAGGACCGCGTGGGAGCTTGAGTTTCAGACAGAGGTCTGTGCCGAATGAGGCATGTCACACACACCGCTACACCACCAGGGACTCGAGGAAGGAGGACGGGGGGGTCAGTAGGGGCAATGTGGTGATGGGGGCATTGTGGAGATTGGGGGGCAATGTGGAGAATGAGGGGAATTGTGATGGGGGCATTGTTGAAGGGGCAATGTGGAGATTGAGGGGCAATGTGGAAGGGGCATTGTGGAAATTGAGGGGCAATGTGGAAGGGGCATTGTGGAGAATGAGGGGCAATGTGGAAGGGGCATTGTGATGGCGGCATTGCGGAGAATGAGGGGCAATGTGGAAGGGGCATTGTGGAGAATGAGGGGCATTGTGGAGATGGAGGGGCAATGTGGAAGGGGCATTGTGGAGAATGAGGGGCAATGTGGAAGGGGCATTGTGATGGCGGCATTGCGGAGAATGAGGGGCAATGTGGAAGGGGCATTGTGGAGAATCAGGGGCATTGTGGAGATGGAGGGGCAATGTGGAAGGGGCATTGTGATGGGGGCATTGCAGAGAATGAGGGGCAATGTGGAAGGGGCATTGTGGAGATGAAGGGGCAATGTGGAGAATGAGGGGCAATGTGGAAGGGGCATTGTGGAGATGAAGGGGCAATGTGGAGAATGAGGGGCATTGTGGAAGGGGCAATGTGGACGTGGCCAATGTGGTTGAGGGGGGCCAATGTGGTCGGAGGGGGGCCCGTGGCAATTCTTGCACCAGGGCCCGGCGGCTTCTAGTTACGCCTCTGCCTCCATGTTTTGCATTTGCACAACAGCTGTAGGAGACATGGGCTTATTGTAAATGGAGAAAATGTTGTCCTACTATCTGAGACATCTATAACACTAATATTATTATTTGTCCCTGAGCCCCATGCTCTTTTATAAGTGCTTATACTGCTACTAGTTGTTGCACGTCTGACATGCTGCTGCTGGTGTTTCTCCCAATCAGACCTGTGGTTGTGCTTCAGGTAGGATCTCAATAAGGGTATATCAAGGTGTGATCCTGCTTTTCTCGTACTCACATATTTCACACACATGCAACACATGCCTGCACACTACACATAACAACATATTTAGCTTTTGGATGGTGAGTGAAATATCTCCATAGAGGAGAATGCATACACTGAGGGGTTCCTGAAGGACTGCTATTACTACTACAGAGTATAGATGTTGCAATTTTAAGTATGTATGTTTGTCATTATTTATATGGTGCCACAAAGTGCATGCAGCACCTAATAACAGTAATATGTTACAATAAATAAATGGGGATAAAATAAGTGTTACATTCACAGAAAAAATAGAAAAAATTAGGAGAGGCCCCTGCCCCAAGAAGCTTACAGTCTAAATGGATAATACGAGACAGTCAATAGGGAATGAGGGTGTCAAGTGCTATGAGTTCAAGTTCTGAGTTTGCACACGGTAGTGCATGGTGCTGGTGCTCCAGGAGATTCAAGGTAGACTTAAAGACAGAGGGGAGCTGTTCTAGACATAGGGAGAGAGGTATGGAGTTCCATAGGTAAGGAGTGGGAGAGGGAAGAGGGTGTGGATGGTGTAACAAGAAGTTCATTGTGTGCTGATCGAAGGAAGAAGACTGGAACATAAGCAGAGATGAGAGAAGAGATGTAAGTGGTGGGCTGCCATGTCAGATGTCTAAGAATGATGAGAGCAGGTTCAGTTTTTGGGGAGACTGAGATATTAGCAGTAGGTGTCAGTGGTGTTGCACTACAAACAGCAGCAAAAACATTCATCATAACTAGGGTTGTGGATGTTGATGACCTGTATTGATGCTTACTCAACAATATTGTGTGTCTGACTGGGTGGAGGTTGAACTTGGAAGCAGTGATGTTGATGATGATGACTGTATAATTTTAGGCATGTTTACATGTTCCGAGTCAAACCTTCTAATTCATCTCTCAGATAGTTTGTAAACAGACATATTGCACCTATTCAATGGTCGAAGATTGTGCCTTTTCCTTCCAGATAATTTTTGGACATATCATCATTGCTGTCCCTCTTTACTTTGTCTGTTTGTATATATGTATTTATGTATATCTTTATTTATATAGAGCCAAACACGTGCAGATTGTCCAGCTGGTGATCATAGGAGTTGCAGTCCCCAACTGCAGAAGGTCCAATAGTTGCCTACCTCTGCATTGAACCCTCAAGAATCAGTGGTGTGTATAACTCGTTTCGTAGCAATGTGTTGTACACCTTCTTGTGTGCAAAGAGTTAATGCCCATGGTGCAATTAGGCACATTAAAATGAATTAGGTGGGTCAAGCACAAGATCTCATGGGAAATTAGCAGCGTCCCCTTGTGTCTAGCGAATTTACTAGAGATAAATACACTATATATATATAAAGTATTCCCCTGTGAAGGGAGCTGATTTAACGTCTGTTCTTCCTCTGTAGCTGTGAACATCTTTGCCAAGCCCTGGTACCACTCTGTCTGCACACGGATTTACGATACCGTAACAAATCAACATAGTACACTTCCCCAACAGCTAGTTTAACAAGGAACTTTATGCCAAAAAGTTAATGGGGTCACATGGAGATGAAGTACACAATGAATTAGTGCCTCTTGTTAATATGCCCAGAGCTGAAGAGCAGCCAATTTAGGCTTAGGACAGCAAATATTATTAGATAAATTGGATAGCTGCCTTGTTCTCTGCAACATACAGCTAAAATACTGTGTTACAGGAGCACTAAGACCTCCTAATAAAAATCCCCCACTTACATTACTACGGCGTGAAAATCCTAATGGCCCATATCAATTTTGTCCTTGTTCATGAGATAACATTTTCGATATCATGAACAAGGCTTAACAGTTGCTAGCAAGACAATGGGACTTTAAACTCTACCCACTGCACATGATAATCTTAAAGGGATAGTAATGCTTAAAATGTAAAAAAAAATATATGTTATATCCCTGAATAAAACAAGAGTACTCCCAATGCTGAAAAATATTTTATTAAAAAATTATAACAGCTTAAACTTGAATTTTTTAGGTGCAATATCACAGTGGCCTGAAAATTTACAGTGCCACTGTTGCTACACCATCCCATGGACAGCTCTGGTCCATAGACCATAAATCTCCATAGGATGGAGTAGCAACAGCGCCACTGTAAATTTTCAGGCCACTGTGATATTGAACCTAAAAATTAAAGTTTGAGCTGTTATAATTTTCTAATACAATTTCTCTCAGCAGTGGGAGCACCCTTGTTTTACTCAGTGGGATAAACCCAACAACATATATTTTTTTACAACTTAAGTATTACTATCCCTTTAACATTTAAACCCTCCGAATGCCAGGGGTTGAGCCATGCATTGCTTAGCAATGTAAGGCTCACCCCCTGGCATTCAGAGGATAAAAAGGTTAAAATTAGTAGGTCGTAGTGCTTTTTTATTATTTATTTATATTTATTAATTTTATTAGAAGGTCTTAGTGCTCCTGGCACAGGTTTAGACGTAATGTAAGAAAGTTTTACTTCACTGAGAGGGTAGTAGATAAGTGGAACAGCTTACTAGTAGAAGTGGTAGAAGTTAATACGGTGACAGAATTTAAGCATATGGGATAGGCATAAGGCTGTCTTTAAAGTGATAGTAATGTTTTACAAAAACAGCAGCTCTAATTAATCTTCATAGTATTTGGGCCATGGAGAGTTGTAGTTCAATAGCAATTGAATCATAAAGTTTCCCCCTCCCGCTCCTTTTACCTAGTGTAAGCCGCATCCCCTCAGATGTGGAATCTGGTCCTGGGACCAGACAGATCACAGCAAGGGACAATCTTCTTACTGTGAGAACAATGAAGGCCCTGCCCCCCTTGACAGGTTTTTCATTTTTTTCCCTTATCTTAATTGAAGATTGTCCCTCTCTGAAATCTACCTGGGCACCTCCCAGCTGCTCTGAGGTGAGCAGTGTTACATCAGTAAAAGGGGCGGGAGGGGGATACTTTGTCATTGAATTACTCTTGATCTACAACTCTGAAAGAACTGAAATAACAATCTCCAAAGCCCAAATACTATGAAGATTAATTAGAGCTGCTTTTATTTTGAAACATTACTATCCATTTAACATAAGGAAAGACCAAGAACCAAACAAGGTTTGAGGTTTTTAAAGTAAGAAAATGGGAAGACTAGATGGGCCGAATGGTTTTTTTCTGCCGTCAAATTCTATGTTTCTATTAGCAATGCATGGCTCACCCCCCTGATTGTGAAAGGGTTAAGAACCAGACGGGTGTGTAATGCATAATAAAGGTTATCTCTTTGAGTGCCAGAAGGATATCCAACACAATACCCCTCTGGCATTCAAAGGGTTAACTAGGATCATGCCGTCTACCTCCTTCAGTTGGAAAAATTGCCAACAACTGTCATGTCTGCCTCCATCTACATGACAATGAAGACTTACTGAAGATGTTATCTCTTGAATAAATACACAAGGGCAAAATTCATATGGGCCATTAGGATTTTTGCCCTTAGTAAAGTAAGTTGAGGGTTATTATTAGTAGGGGATCATTTTCCTTTAATATAGACATTATGTTGACAGGGACCTATAAATGCAGAACAAGCTGTTGTATCTCTGGATACAAAATACTAGATACTCCATTAAGTGCTGTCTTGGCTCTGCAGGTCCATATAAAGTTCTACAATACAGGGGCATATCTAGATCCTAGAGTGTCCTGGAGGAAAGGTCTGAAGATGATCCCCTACATGGTCACTGGAAGGGCTGGCATGGGGAGCAAGGGGGCAATTTCCCCCTGGGCCATCATATGTTTGGACCAGTGGACAAATGCATACCTCCCAATATCTTAAATTGCCAAAGAGGGATACTTGTGTTTTAGGGGGTGTTGCTGGCGGGCGAGGCATTACCAGGAATTTTTAGGCTACTTCATGACCTATTTATACAAACTTGTGTAACCTAATAAATGACTTATAACAAGACCAAAGTATTTTATTTAAACAGACTAATTTATAAACACATATACTGACATTTAAACAAACAATAATGTGAGTTTTATTGCTGTAGAGCAATGTTATACATCCTATATAATAATTTGCTAATTCGTGTGTAACGCACGACATGCGCAGTAGACACTGCTGCTCGTGCTGCAGCCATGCGCAGTAGAGACTGCCCGCGTCGCGGCTGATACAGAGCTGGGCGCTCCGAAGGAGAAGCTTCTCTAGACATAGTGTCATACCTGCAAACTCTCCAGATTTGCCCTGGCGACTCCGGTTTTGTCATTGCATTACCAGGTGTCCATGGCAGAGGCTGATTTTCTAGATGTGGGGAGTTTCTGAAACTCTGCCCACTTCTGCTCCTTCTCACCCTGTTCCACCTACTTCCGTCCCATTTCTCCTCCTTCCCCAGCCTATTCCTCCCACTTCTGTGATGCTTTGTTAGGCCCTGCCCCCACATGTGGGTAAGCCCCACCTCCTTTTCAACGTGATTCTCATCAATTAAATCCCCCAGCGGCACCAGAGGAGTCAACTCTGGGAGCTACATAACACAAAGTTCCCAGGTATACATAGCGCTATCTATTGAAAAGAAAAATTGAGGACTTTTGGAGAACCAACTGCACTATAGAGGTAAAAAAAGACAATATCCAAAATTTCCATTGATTTATATTTGGATTTTTACCCCTTGAATGTTATAGAGATCTCCCAATCATTTATTCATAATGTGTTGGAGACCTCTCTAACATTCAATGCGTTACAATTTAAATCAATGGTAACTTTTAGTTCTTCCATGGAGTTCAGATGGCTAACCCAGAATTCCTCCACATTCCTTTTCTGCATACGGCCCATAGACACATACACAGTCTTTCAGACAAGTCAATATTTTAATCCTTTATAAATGCCTGAAAGTGCAACAAAATGAAATCTATTGAATGGTGAATTATGTCCCCATTACAAGGTTATTCCGTGTGCTAAACCAGGAGAAAGGAACAAGAGATGCAGGCGTGATGTCTGCCAAGGTAAATAGCAACTATTTTTACAAGAACAACAAAAGAAAAAACAAAAAAGAACCAGAAAGCAAGATATTTATCCCGGGGGCTTCCGTTAATTGACTCTCTAGAATCCGTACTGCAGAAGGTCACTGCTTTATAAAGCAGCGGGATTTATAGGTGGTAGAATAATCAATAGGAGCAACAATTCATAAATCCTGTAATAATTAAAGTAGCATGCCTTATGAAAGATAGGCTGCAGCTTAAAATACAGCTTCCATAAACCTGTCACGGCTGACACCTTGGTACCTAGAGATGATGTACCTGCTAGGAGATAGTCTCACAGGCCCGGGCAAAACATCTTAAAACACCACCGTCATGTTTATTGCTGCTTTGTTTGGAAATAACACTCAGTATGTTCAGTTTGCACAATTTAAACTCAGGGGATTGCTGGTACAACTTGGTATGCCACCTTATCCCCTTAACCCTTTGAGTGACAGAGAGGAATCCAACACATTGCAATGCCATTTACTTTACTAGATTGTGCTGTACGTTGTTTTATAACCTAGCAAACATTTCCCTGATTGTCCTAGGACAAGGGTAGGCAACATTTGGCTCTCCAAATGTTGGAGTCAGGGTTGGACATTCCAGGGTCCCCTAGGCAAGGCACTCTATGCCTTTAGCTCCACCCATGGCCACGCCTACACTCCTCACATGCCTAACCCACAGTCCCATCTACTGTTTCCTGGCACAGAAAATATTGTTGGCCCAAAAAAAAAGATCTGTAAGGCATTGCTTCTGAAGACATCTCTAGCATCCAAGGTAGGGTTACCTTTAATCAGGGACATATAGGAAATAAGCATATTTCAGGACTGCACTAAAATCAAAGCTGCCCTGCAGTATGCATTTTTCATATGTGTCTTAGGTTAAAGTTGAGGTCTGGTCACCTTAATCTAGGCTGACCAGACCTCACCTTTAACCGGTGACGCGTAGGAGAAATACATACTGCAGGACTGCATTGATTTCAGTGAAGTACTGCAAAATGGCTATTTCCTATGTGTCCCCGGTTAAAGGTGAGATCTGGTCAGCCTACCTTAATCCAAGGGGTTAAATAATAGCTTGCAATGGGGTATAAAACTGTTGCAGGGACTTTGAGATTGCTCTGGACAAACCCACAATTGGCTGTGGCCAGCACAGCTGAGGCACCCCTTAGAATTTGGTGCTCTAGACCAAGGCTGTCCAAGCTCAGTCCTCAAGGGCCACAAACAGGCCAGAATTTAGTGATTTCCAGATGAGTTAATCAGTGGAATGTTCATTTTGACTGACCCACCTGTGCTTAATCAGGGAAATCCTTACATCCTGGCCTGTTGGCGGCCCTTGAGGACTGAACTTGGACAGCCCTGCTCTAGGCACATGCCTACTCTGCCTATAGGGAAACCCGACCCTCGTTGGAGTCTACAGCACCCATCAACCCAACAGATGGAGAGTCAATGGTTGTTTATTCCTGCCCTTGGGTGATCAGGGACATGTTTTCTAGAGCCAAATGTTGCCTAATCCTGTCCTAGATTTATAGGGGAACAGAAGGTTCAGATAATGGATATCACAAGTATCCCAATAAACCAATCTGGGCCTCAAAATGTTCCCTTCTCTTGCCTTAAAAATGTAAATGTTGGCATTTCAAAATGTCCACAGCTTTATTGATTAAAAAAAAAAAAAATCAAACTACAGTTTTCTTAGCTCAGTTGGGTGTACTGCAGCCACAGGAAATAGAGGCATATCTCCCAAGTGTCCCTCTTTAGGAGGGACAGTCCCTCTTTTATACCCAAATCCCCCTGTCCCTCTTTCCCACCCTGGTGTCTCTATGTTTAGGAGATCAGACTGTTGTGTGTGTATATAAGTGTATCACCCTGGTGTCTCTGTGTTTAGGAGATCAGACTGTGTGGTGTGTATATAAGTGTATCACCCTGGTGTCTCTGTGTTTAGGAGATCAGACTGTGCGGTGTGTATATAAGTGTATCACTCTGATGTCCTTGTGTTTAGGAGATCAGACTGTGTGGTGTGTATATAAGTGTATCACCCTGGTGTCCCTGTGTTTAGGAGATCGGACTGTGTGGTGTGTATATAAGTGTATCACCCTGGTGTCCCTGTGTTTAGGAGATCAGACTGTGTGGTGTGTATATAAATGTATCACCCTGGTGTCCCTGTGTTTAGGAGATCAGACTGTGTGGTGTGTATAGAAGTGTATCACCCTTGTGTCCCTGTGTTTAGGAGATCAGACTGTGTGGTGTGTATAGAAGTGTACCACCCTGGTGTCCCTGTGTTTAGGAGATCAGACTGTGAGGTGTGTATATAAGTGTATCACCCTGGTGTCCCTGTGTTTAGGAGATCAGACTGTGTGGTGTGTATATAAGTGTATCACCCTGGTGTCCCTGTGTTTAGGAGATCAGACTGTGTGGTGTGTATATAAGTGTATCACTCTGATGTCCTTGTGTTTAGGAGATCAGACTGTGTGGTGTGTATATAAGTGTATCACCCTGGTGTCCCTGTGTTTAGGAGATCAGACTGTGTGGTGTGTATACAAGTGTATCACCCTGGTGTCCCCGTGTTTAGGAGACCAGACTGTGTGGTGTGTGTATAAGTGTATCACCCTGGTGTCCCTGTGTTTAGGAGATCAGATTGTGTGGTGTGTATATAAGTGTATCACCCTGGTGTCCCTGTGTTTAGGAGATCAGACTGTGTGGTGTGTATAGAAGTGTATCACCCTGATGTCCCTGTGTTTAGGAGATCAGACTGTGTGGTGTGTATAGAAGTGTATCACCCTGATGTCCCTGTGTTTAGGAGATCAGACTGTGTGGTGTGTATAGAAGTGTATCACCCTGGTGTCCCTGTGTTTAGGAGATCAGATTGTGTGGTGTGTATGGAAGTGTATCACCCTGGTGTCCCTGTGTTTAGGAGATCAGATTGTGTGGTGTGTATATAAGTGTATCACATTGCTCCACAGCAATAAAACTCACAGTAGTGTTTGTGTAAACGTCAGTATATGTGGTTATACATTAGTCTGTGTAAATAAAATACTTTGATCTTGTTATGTCATTTATTAGGTTACACAAGGAGGTGTCAATAGGTCATTAAATAGCCTAAAAAATCTCGCTAATGCCCCACCCACCAGTCACACACCCCAGCAACACCCCCTAAAACACAAGTGTCCCTCTTTGGCAATTTGAAATGTAGGGAGGTATGTAGAGGGTTTATCATAACAGTATAACTGTCCCATCACTGTACAAAATTAGAAAATGAATAACTCATAAAACCCTATTCACAGCTTGAGAGACCCATTCTTCCATCTTCCATTATTAAATGCAGGGTAAATAATCTTCTTCTATTACATAATCTTCTCCAGGCTCTTTGGAGGCCACTTATGGACACAAGCAGTCCGGATACTGTAACAACTAACACAGTGGTAGGCAACATTTGGCTCTCAGACAGTACAACTTCTATACTGTGCAAGGAATTTGCATAAAGTGCTGCAATTTGCAACCAAAATAAAAAGGCTAATTTCTCAAAAACTATATTGCAGAAAAATGAAAAGTACAACATATAGGAATACTTTATTGTAAAATAAATTAGATTTTTAAAGTGAAAGATCCATTTTTACAAAATTATAGCTGACGGTTCATGATAATTAAAAGTATATCAACCAGTTTTATATTTAGCTGTCAGTGTTCCTGCTACCATTTAACCCTTTGATTGGCAGAGGGGTATCCAATGCATTGCAAAGTGGTGGACACTCCTCTGGTACTCAAAACGTTACAGACAAGAGTGGTGTGCAATGCATTGCTTCGAAATGCAACACAGGCCACTCTGGTCATTAATGTGTCAACGTGCAGTTCACAGCTAAGTTTCAGTACAGTTTAGCACACTACAAAGAGGTTGGGTACAAGATTGACCTTCACAATAGGATAGAGACAGTGAGTCACATTGTATCCATCGAGTAATCTTACAGACAGCTATTTTGTTATATTTTTTTCTTCAGTAATTGCCACTGTTCTTAAGATCCCGCTATTCACGAAACGCTCAGAGTTATATTTTCTTCATATGCTTTAGTGTGATGATAACTGAGAGAACAGCCGAGGGGGGCAGTTATTATCCAAGAAATATATACAATCAGATCTGCAGGTAGAAATATCTGGTTAGTGTCATCAAAGTGACTTGTGTGGAGATGTCCCATGTGCACAGAGTGTGAAGACAGGAATTTTGATGAAAGCTGTAAGCAGGATTATCCTATATTATAATTCGCTAAGTATGTTTGTCAGAAGCCGTCATGCTCAGTAGAGACAGCTGCGCATGTTGCACTCATGCGCAGTGCAGACTGCCAATGCCGCGGCTGATATGGAGCGAGGCGCTCCAAATTCAGATTGGACTACGGTCTGAATTTGGAGCACCCCGCTCACTATCAGCTGCGCTGTGTTCGGGCAGTCAGTACTGTGCATGACTGCAGCGCTGCCAGTGTTAAAACTAGTAAGAAATAAAAATCCACTAATTCGGTATATTCGTCAAAATAAATGGTTTCTGGTTGGTGAACCATATCTGGCTATGTGACCATACTGTATGTAACAATGTATCTGTTATTGTCCAGTGAAAAAGACAGAAATGAAAACTGAGGATTTTAGTGTAGTGTTCTGCAAAGCTGTGCTTTCTCCAGTAACATGAGCACATGTGAATGGTTACACTGCTGGTTGTCACCACACATGACTCAGTCTAATGCACTTTGCTGTAGTTTTTCTGTATTCATGAACTAAACAGAGGAAAGTTCAGTGGAGCAGATCTACCAGAGTGCCTATAGGCCATGCTGTGGCTCTGTTCATACTAGCAATGAAGATTTTGAGATGCACTTCACAATGGCTGATTCGCATGGACATCTGCCCTTTGTACCCGTTGAAGCCTGCCAGGACCTCCTATTCCATGCCTTCACCCTCTTGGTAACTGGTTCACCAGGGGACATAGACATCACAAGTAAGTAAACATGGATTATTTAAATTGCAGTTTATCACAACACAGTTGAAATATCCTTATGAATGAGGCCTGGCAGGGAGTTACTACTATAACAAACCTCCCAATATTTCAAATTGCCAAAGAGGGACACTTGTGTTTCAGGGGGTTTTACTGGGGGCGTGGCCAGTGGACGGGGCATTACAGAGAATTTTTAGGCTATTTCATGACCTATTGACACCTTCATGTGTAACCTAATAAATGACTTATAACAAGACCAAAGTATTTTATTTACACAGACTAATTTATAAACACATATACTGATGTTTGCACAAACAATAATGTGAGATTTACTGCTGTAGAGCAATGTGATACATTTATATACACACCACACAATCTGATCATCTAAAAAGAGGGACACCAGGGTGGGAAAGAGGGACAGTGGGATTTGGATCTAAAAGAGGGGCTGTCCCTCCTAAAGAGGGACACTTGGGAGGTATGCTATAATTCTAGATTAATTAGGTCCTAAAATCAATTCATTTATGGTATGCCTTCCTATCAATTATGTACTAAGTCGGGGTAGGCAACCTTCAGTATTCCAACTATTAGGTACTACAATTCCCATCATCCCTAACCAGCACTGAAAATGTTCTTATTTACACTGCGTGCACCTTGAGTGAGGGTAGTGCGGGAGGTATCTTACTGAAATGTCACCCTCTGTTGGGTGACATACAAAAGGGTGCATTAAAAAGGGGAAGATCAAAATGTTGCCAGCATGAAAAGGGTGACATTCTGATGTTGCATGGTTAAAGTGTCCAGACTATTGCACCTAAGTTCTAACTTTACTTTTATTCAACCTATACTTTCACCCATTTTACACACAGGAGACTTTTTTTTACTCAGATGTGATATACTGAGAAATACTCTATGCCTTTCTCCCCTCCACAGACATGTATTGTCACCCAATAGAGGGTGACAATTCAATAGTGAACCATGTGGGAAGATTATGGATATTCCGGAGAGCTTCTCTCCTCTGTACCTTGTTTCTCTCTATGTACTAACAATGTTCAGATGAAATCTCTATAAAATACTTCCTTACTCTATGCATGCTATAGAGGAAGTGTTGGCCACTTACTTATATTGAAGTCTAAATGCTTGCAGAGTGTGAGGGCAGTGGTATGCACTAAACAGGGTTGCCACCCAGCCGGTATTTTACTGGCAGGTTGGTAAAAAATTGTTTTTTGTCCAATGTTAAGTCAATGGAGGGAATGCCATGGACGGTATTTTTTTGAAGAAAAGGTGGCAACCCTAGCACTAAAGTGATCATACACGCTTGTATAAAGTTCAAAAACACATTTGTTTTGTGCTAACATTTAAGAGCAAGAAATTAGCTGAGCTAGCGGATATGAACATTTCATCGAAACATAGATTTTGATGGCAGAAATGAACCATCACGCCCATTCAGGCTGCTCATTTCTGTATCTAATTAAAAGGCACAGTCTTAAATACTTCTCAGAATAGACTTGTCTATCTATCATCAGGCATTTTTGAATTGCCTAACAGTGTTTTTTCCTCTACCACCCCTACTGGGATTCCTTTCCATGAGATTATATAGGGCTGCATGTTCAAAAGGAAAATTTAGGAGTTTGGCAAACCATTTGCACTATGTGGGCGGGGGGGTAGACAAACATTTTCCATTGATTTAAATGGGGATTTTTAACCCCTTGAATGATAGAGAGGTCTCCAATGCATTGCAGAACAATGTGTTGAACACTTCTTTAGCATTCAAGGCATCAAAATCCCTATTTAAATCAGTTGGAATTTCTGGAATTTTTAGTTCTCCCCTGTGATTTGCTCCAGAACTCCTCCACTTTTCTTTGAACATATGGCCTTATATTTCCCTCCACCCCAGTATGTTCAACTCATCAGTAATCATATCTGTGAACTTCATACTCTTGATCGGGTAGGTGTGGCTTATCATTCTTGCATCATGAAGGGGGTAGAAAGCGGGCAGAACAGGGTGGGAAGGAGGAGAAGTGGGCAAAGTTTCAGAGGAAACTCACCACCACCGGAGAATACGTCTCTGTCCCGCAGACCTGTTAATTAACTCTAGTAGTCTCCAGGGCAGATCCGGAGAGTTCCAAGGTATGTCAATAATATCCTGTAGGTGAGCCATAACAGACTATAACACAATCACTATATGCAACAATGCAGCTGACCTTGTCCAATGACAAAGACAGAACTGAACACATAACATTCTATTCAGGAAACTAATTTGGGAGCACACCAACCTCACTATAGGATAAACATGATAATTCCTATTCAGTAGTGTAACTACACGGGGTGCAATTTTGAGAAGGAAAAACATTCAATGGGACACATCAGCTCTAGGCTAGCCGGTGACCCCTTAGAATCAGATCATTTTGGCTGATGGGTAGTGGCACACACATGGCCTCTGCTTGCCAGTTAAAGAAGAATAGCATTGGCGAGCCCCATCCCTTTATTTTTATTAACTCTTTAATCCCCAGAGAAGTGTCTAATGTTCATACTTGGAAACTTTAGCATCTTCAGCCCCCGGAGTGGGCTCATGTGCTGCAACCAAGAGTGAGTAAATGACACAATTCATGTCATAGAGGGGTGGGGCTTAACCAAGTGGGTGGGTGTTTAAAACTGGCTGTGTGTACTCACCATTGGGTGAAGCTTTGTGTTAACAATCAGCAATGTATGAAGCTAGGTGTGGGCGCTCAGCATTGTGTGAGTAGTCAAAGCACTGCATTGTATGTGGATGAATGTAAGAACTCAGATTAAAGAGATAGTAATGTTTCATAATAAAAGCAGCTCCAATTAATCATCATAGTATTTGGACTTTGGAGAGTGTTATTTCAATTCTGTCAGAGTTGTAGTACAAGAGTAATTCAATGACAAAGTATCCCCTCCCGCCCCTTTTACTGATGTAACACTGCTCAGCCAGATCAGAAGGGAGGTGCCCAGGTATACTGTAGAGAGGGACAATCTTCACTTAAGATAAGGGAAAAAGCTGAAAAATGTGTCAAGGAGGGCAGAGATTTCATTGTTCTCATAGGAAGAAGATTGTCCCCTTCTGTTATCTGTCTGGTCTATAGACTAGATTCCACATCTGAGAAGAGATGGCTTACACTAGGTAAAAGGGGAGGGAGGGGAAACTTTATCATTCAATTACTCTTGAACCACAACTCTGACAGAATTGATTTAACACTCTCCATTGCCCAAATACTATGAATATTGATTGGAGCTGCTGTTTTTGTGAAACATTACTATCCCTTTAAGTATAAATATGTAGCATTGTGCAGAACTTTGGTATGAGCGCACATCATTCTGTAATGTTAAATGCAAGCACACAAATTGTGTAAACCTTCTATAAGCTTCCATACTCACTTTAGTAGGAAAAGGCATTGTGTGAAGGTGTTATTTAATCCCGTAAGAGCCTAGAAAGGCCTCTAAAGCAAAGCAATGCATTGGAGACTTCTCTAGCCTCTGTAGGGTTAAGGGGGCTAACTTATTTATAATAATAATCTGACCATTTTCGGAATATACCTATTGGAAGTGTTTGACTGATACAGCACATTTCATGTGAACTTGGAAAGCTGTCTTACTTTAAATAGAGCTACTTCTGTCCCTTCTTGTCTCGGGTCAGTGCCGATATTGATCTCAACTGATTAGCATTTAGAAAGTCTTCAGGAAATATGCTCTGCTTTTTCCCTGCCAACGCTGCCTTAAACACTCAGCACAAGCATGGGGGAGGCCCAAGGAATAAAGGGGAATTAAAAGTCTCTATTTGCCAGCGGCTCTTTGTATCAGAGAAAAGAAAATATGAGAGGGACAGGGGGATTTTTATGAATATGCCAATGCAAATCAGTTGGCTTTAGTCCCCAATTCCAGGGGCGGCACTTTGGGGTATGTACTAGAGTAAAGTGTAGGATAACTCTGGGGTATACTGAAGCTCATACTCTCCTGTCTTAAAGACTTTATCTCCTTAAAGGGATAGTAATGTTTCGTAATAAAAGCAGCTCTAATTAATCACCATAGTATTTGGACTTTGGAGAGTGTTATATCAATTATGTCAGAGTTGTAGTTCAAGAGTAATTCGATGACAAAGTGTCCCCCTCCTTCCCCTTTTACTGATGTAACACTGTTCAGCCAGATCAGAAGGGAGGTGCCCAGGTAGATTGCAGAGAGGGACAATCTTCAATTAAGATAAGGGGAAAAGCTGAAAAACTTGTCAAGGGGGGCAGGGCTCTCATTGTTCTCATAGGAAGAAGATTGTCCCCTGCTGTTATCTGTCTGGTCTATGGACTGCATTCCACATCTGAGAAGAGATGGCTTACACTAGGTAAAAGGGGCGGGAGGGGAAACTTTGCTTGTGAATATCTCTCAAACCATAAAGGTTTGAGAGATAAGACTTATATCGTTCTTCATGTTTTTTTAATGCCTACAAAACAAAATAAAGATAAAACGCAGTATTACTATCCCTTTAATAAAGACCACAGGTGTGTGTGCAACACATTGCGAAGCATGGACTGAAGCCTTCATGGGGATAACCATTTGAGCTCCAGAGTGGTACTGAATGCATTGCAACTCAATGCATTCAATACTTCTCTGGCACTCAAAGGGTTAATGTCAGCAAGCCCAGAACATGTCTCACGCACGGGTAAATGTAGTAAATTTGACATATTTTTTATGCACTCTGTTTTACGTGATCTAAAGTGCAGAGGAAATGGGAAGCCACAAAGCACCCTCGCTTTCCCACTGCCCTCCACCTGGGTTACGTAGCTTAGTAAACTGGCATTACGCAAACAGAAAATCAATTCCAGCACCTGGTTTAGAATGGAGTTATTTTAGTACGTCCCCCTCCACTGAGGCTGCTGTACTAAGAAAGTGGTGTAATTCTGCAACTCTCCAGCAGCATCATAGAACACAAGTAAAAATTCCCTTACTTACCATTTATTTCAATGGAACAAATGCTTTGGCTGACTCCAACTTTCAAAGGGTTAAAAAAAATCCATGTAAATCAATGGGAAGGTTCATTTGTCTTGCGGCTGGCTTCCACCAGACCTAAACCATTTCTTCTTAGCTCATCAGGCTCAGTGAGCAGAAAGAGGTGCAAGTTAACCCCTTTCATGCCAGAGAGATATCTGCAATGCGTTGCATACCTCTCTGGCACTCAAAGAGTTAACTTTACCATATGGAACAAACTAAAAATATCCATTAATTTAATTGACCATTTTGACCTTTAACCCTTTGAGTGCCAGAAAGGTATAGAAAGCATTGCAAAACAATGCATTCCAGATCTCACTGGCGCTCAGAGGGTTAATTTAAATTGACCCACAAATGCAAAGAAGGGTTACAAGTTAATGATTTGCAATTCATTATTAACCTCGCTAGAATTTTACGAGTTAAAAGCCCTATTTAAATAAGTGGGGATTTGGGAAAATTTGGTGTCCCCAATGAAGCAGATGTTTTGCTCCAAATACACTTTTTTTTAGAACATCAGCCTTACTGACCAGGTCTAATCCCCACAATCGTTCTGAATCTCCACAATCAACCTGTAGCATCTACGTATCTTATTGTCAACCTCGAAAGATTGGAAATATTTATCCCTCACTAAAGTCCTAGCTTATGAAGCTGTCAGAAAAAACTTCCAAATATTGCTTCAAAATCAGCCTCAAAATGATTGATGCCTAAAAAAAGATCCTCCGCTTGATAAATAAGATGTATTAATAAGGCAGTATTGTAGAGAGACACAGGGGTGAATGTGTAATGATTATTCCGCACTAAATCAGACACTGGAATCCATTTTCAGTACCTGTTCCTGCCTAACATCACATTTCAAATTCACTAATCCCTTCTTTAACGCTACTTCCACCAAAGAGACGTCAATGGACTACATAGTTACATAGTTACATAGAAGTTTAGGTTGAAATAAGACTTGTGTCCATCAAGTTCAACCCTTTTCCTATTCTTGTTTACCTCTGTTGATCCAAAAGAGGGCAGAAAAACCCTCAATACAGCAATTTTAAATTCTTCTTTGAATGGTGGGAAAAAATTCCTTCTTGATTCCAAACGGCAATTTGATTTCTCATTGGATCGACAAGCACTAAATCAATATTAATCCCAATACAAACATGCATAACCTAATCTAGTCTATGGGCATTTTGGGAGTTCCTTTCTCTATGCTTTGTTTACCACT
Organism: Rhinophrynus dorsalis; assembly: GCA_037306005.1. Taxonomy (NCBI): domain Eukaryota; kingdom Metazoa; phylum Chordata; class Amphibia; order Anura; family Rhinophrynidae; genus Rhinophrynus; species Rhinophrynus dorsalis. Next base: position 478,806,764 of record CM074722.1, read on the forward strand.
ATACACTAAACAACGTGCGGAGGAACTGTACTGAGTATACACCATTTACCTGCTCTTGCAATAGGGCAGACGTAGAGGGCCTGCTGCCATTAAAGGGGTACTAATGGTTTAAAATAAACGCAACTCCGATTAACCTTAATATGTTTTGGTCCATGTAGCACTGTATTGCAATATTGTCCGAGTTGTAGTTCAACAGTAATTCAGTTATAAAGTATCAACCTACCTCCTTTTTACCTATTTTAAGCCACCTCAGATGTGGAATCTGGTCTCAGCAAGGAACAATTTTCTTGCTGTGAACCAAAGGAAAGCCCTGCCCCCTCTTGATGAAGGAGGGAAGGTTTTTTCTTATTCTCGCTGAAGATTGTCCCTCTCTGAACTCCATCCGGACCGGCTTGGGGAGCGTATTACGTATGTAAAAGGGGCGGGAGGGAGATCCTTTATAATTGAATTACTGCTGAACTACAACTCAGACAGTATTGAAATACAGCTCTATATGGTCCAAAACACATGAGGATTAACTGGTGCTGCATTTATTTTAAACCATTATTATCCCTTTAAAGTCCTAACAATGGGAAAGAACGTCCGCTGGTATGGATTACAGTTACCATATGCACTAGTTCGTACCCTGGGGTGCAGCCACTGGTTCTAAAATCTAAGACCAGTGGCACTGTACTAGCGAATTTGTATATTAATCCCACTGGTAAAAGCATAGTAATATGTAAAATATATATATAAAAAAATTGTAGTCTTTATCCCTCTGAGTAAAACAAAGGTACCCCCACTTCTGAAAGGTGTTTTATTCAAAAGTTAATAAAACTCAAAACTGATTTTTTTTAGGTGCTCTATCTCAGTGGCCTGAAATGCTACAGTGGAGCTGTTGCTACACCCTCCTGTGGACAGCTCTGGTCAGTTGTCCATAAACATCCATAGAATGGTATAGAAACAGAGCCACTATACAGGCTCAGATTTTTTGGTGGAGAGATACTGGAATTGATCTAGCCACACCTACCACTCTGAATGTGGGAGTGGTCTTGTAATAGGAACCCAAGATGCTGAGCTGTCTTGGGCCATCGTGCCGGGTTTCTCCCTTCGGAAGGTGGCTACAAGTGGGTAGCCGGGCCAGTGAATCTGGAACACAGCATCCGTGAATGGGGGTCAAAGGGGACCCTTTATACCATTCAGAAATAAAAGAACAACATGCTCTTTTAGTTCCAAAATGAAGTTTATTTTGGGGACATAGGGACATTCTATAATAAAACCACATACAAAGAAACAATGGGGCAGGGACATGGGGCAATGGAACAGTAAACAACAAGAGAATGTTAACAGGATTCAACCTTGCTGCTTATTTCTAGCCAATGGGAATCGGAGCAACAAGAGACAGAGGACCAATCAGAGCCCGGGCTATGGTCTTCTTATTTTGATCGAATTACCTGGGCTCAACAAACTAATTCCATCTCATCACACCGGCCCCTCAACCAAAAGGAGCCGGAGCAACGAGATGAGGACAAGAGGAAACCAATCACTGAGCTGCCTACTTGTCGAAGCTACTTCATGCCTGGCATGACATTGCTCGACACACAGCGGCCAATGGGAGGTGGGCCAACTTGTCAAATACACTGTGTACAATATCATGAATGGGTAGATGACCAGTCAGAGGGCTGTCCACATTTTAAACGAGGGATGGCAATCCACTTGCGGCCGGCAGGCCTTCGTGCGTTCAATCTTTCTGCCCTTGGTTTTAGGCATTCACAAATGCCTCTGGCCTTCTAGTATAGTTCCCAAGTAATGTGACAGTTGCACTTTAATTCTTTGTGTACAGAGCAGTGAACCAGACATTGAGTAGAAATGTGTGTTTCACCCTTCTGGCACAGTAGTGTAACAATAGGGGTCACAGGGATCGCACCTGCAACCAGGCACGTCACTCCAGGGGTCTGGCCGCTCCCTGTGACCCCCCCGGGTGCCCACAACATGCTGATCACTGAGGTCTGTGCCTTCTTTGGCACAGACCTCTAGCAGCTGAGCTCCCTCTTAGGCAGTCTAGTAATGCAGAGCACTGGGAGATGACATCATCTCCCAGCGCTCTGCATTACTGAATAGAGGACCGAGCGGGAGATCCAGCTGTATAGAGGTCTGTGCAGAAGGAGGCACAGACCTCTCCTGCCATGCCACTGGACCACCAGGGAGGTAGGAGATGGACACTGGGGGGTCAATAGGGGCAATGTGGAGATTTGGGGCAATGTGGGAGCAATGTGGAGGCAATGTGGAAATTGGGGGCAATGTGAAAGCAATGTGGAGATGGGGGGCAATGTGAAGGCAATGTGGAGATGGAGCAATTTGGAGATTGGGGGTGATGTGGAGGCAATGTGGAGATTTGGGGCAATGTGGGAGCAATGTGGAGATGGGGGGCAATGTGAAGGCAATGTGGAGATGGGGCAATGTGGAGATTTGGGGCAATGTGGAGATAGGGGGCAATGTGAAGGCAATGTGGAGATGGTGGGCAATGTGGAGATTGGGGGCAATGTGGAGGCAATGTGGAGATTTGGGGCAATGTGGGAGCAATGTGGAGGCGATGTGGAGATGGGGGGTAATGTGAAGGCAATGTGGAGATGGGGCAGTGTGGAGATTTGGGACAATGTGGGAGCAATGTAAAGGCAATGTGGAGATGGGGGGCAATGTGGAGGCAATGTAGAAATGGGGGGGCAATGTGGAGATGGGGGGCATGTGAAGGCAATGTGGAGGCAATGTAGAAATGGGGGAGCAATGTGGAGATTGGGGGCAACAGGAGGCAATGTGGAGATTGGGGGCAATGTGGAGGTGGCCAGTGGAGATGGCCAATGGGGGGGGCAATGTGGTCGGGGGGGTAATGTCGTTGTGGGGGGGAATGCAATTCTTGCACTAGGGCCCGGTGGCTTCTAGTTATACATCTGCCCTGGCACTCAAACAGTTAATGACATTGTCCTAGCTATGCCACTATGCAAACAGCATTCGAGGTTCCGTTCATGAAGCCACTTAACACAAATCAGTGCATTTCTCCTTTAAAAAAGGTAAGTAGCTGCCAGCTCGATATATCTTGAAATATATTGTCTTTCTGTTTGGAGAAAAGGAGCAAAACACTGCAATTAATTACAATATATTTTTTCTAGCTCGGGCCATTCCACTGACAATGAAAAACAGCCGGGTAACTCTATGGATAGAATTATAAGCAAACATTAGAACGCAGTTATTCATTTTTTAATCATGAAGTTAAACTTTATTGCTTGCTTGCTTCATGTTTATGGCTGCGATCTGTAATAAATTCTGCAAATGTTCTCCCATTTTACATATGCTAGCAGACTTGAAAATGGTTACTGTTAGTCTGGAATAAAATCACATTCATATTCTGGAGTTAGTTTGAATATGAATACACTGCGGCTGTGAAGGGTTACCAGTAAGTTTTGCTTTAACCCTTTGAGCGGCAGAAGGGTATGCAACGCATTGCAGAGCAATGCGTTGCGTACCCCTCTGGCGCTCAAAGGGTTAACAATTGCTAGACTTTTGTGTAACGACCAAAGTGTAGCAATTCTGGGGCAAATCAGCTTGCTGATTATTTGTAAAATTAACTCCTTAAAAGCTAGAGAGTTCTTACTAGCATCCAAGGTGCTTAAAATCCCATTTAGACTATGTTCACAGGGTAGGTTTTACTATAACATTATCAAATTGCACACAATAGTGCTGTTCAGACAGTTGACTTCTACTTCCCATAATGCACCATAATGTAACATGCTGCATCTTCAATGCACTCGTGTGCTGGATGCATCTTGGTACCAGCGTGCTGGTGTGTATGTTGGCCTGTAGACTACCTCAGAGATCATTCACACAGATGATTCTGGAGGGTGATTTTAACATCCACCAGTGACTGCCAAACCATGTGAACATTGGCCAAGAATATATAGTCAACGCATATGTTGCCCAGCCTTGTAACACACCTCCTCCACACCTCCCATGCGAGTAAATTGCAGGAGGAATTAAGGATGCTGAATGTACGTTGGCATAGGCAGCATGCCAGATGCTAAAACAGAGTGTAGCCACATATACAAAGCCTTAAAGGGATAGTAATACTTAAGATGTAAAAAAATATATGTTGTAGGGCTTATGTTCCTGAATAAAATAAGGGTACTCCCACTGCTGAGAGATATTTTATTAAAAAATTATAACAGCTCAAACTTGAATTTTTTAGCTGCAATATCACAGTGGCCTGAAACTGTACAGTGGCGCTGTTGCTACACCATCCTATGGAGATTTATGGTCTACAGACAAGAGCAGTCCATAGGATGGTGTAGCAACAGAGCCACTGTAAATTTTCAGGCCACTGTGATATTGCACCTAAAAAATTGAAGTTTGAGCTGTTATAATTTCTTAATAAAATATCTCTGAGCAGTGGGAGTGCCCTTGTTTTACTCAGGTGGATAAACCCTACAATATATATTTTTTACATTTTAAGTATTACTATCCCTTTAAATTAGTCAATTTCTAGGCACATGCAAAAAGAGTGGTATTCTGGGCTTTCTCAAATCAAAGTCTTAACCCATTGAATGCGTTGCATACCCCTCTGGCATTCAAAAGGGCAATGTTAGTGAACTGTGTGCCTCGGTATGCATTAAAGGAATAGTAATGTCTGCTTTTAACCCATTGTTATATTGTAGATATAAAAAAAAAATAATTGAGGTTAGTTTGGTGTTTCAGACCTTTATAGTTTGCGAGATTTACAATGTTAAAGTTCCCCCCTCCCCTTTCACAGGCGTCAGCTGTATAGCTGACAGAAGAAGATTCCAGTTGTGCGACCCGATGGTGGCTCTTCAGCAGAGTCGAAATAGCGCTATCTAAAAATAAATACTTCATTGGAACATTCTACAAAGTTTGCAAGCACACTTAGTAGACCATTCCAATGAAGTATTTCTTTTTCGATAGAGCTATTTCAGTTCTGCTGAAGAGCCGCAAGCCGGTCCAGGGACCAGGATCTCATGCTGTCACCTAGAGCGCTGACGTCTGTAAAAGGGGCAGGAGGGGGGAACTGTAGCATTGTATATCTCGCAAACTATTAAGGTTTGAGAGATCAGACTAATCTCAATTAATTCGCTAAATCATGTGTAACGCCGCGACATGCACAGTAGACACTGATGTGCGTGAGACTGCCCGTGCCGCGGCTGATACAGAGCTGGGCACTCCAAAGGAGCGTCCAGCTCTGTATCAGCCACGGCGCGGGCAGTCTCCACTGCGCGTGACTACCCCGCGACCGGGTGGCTGTGACACCGTGGCCCGTGTAACGGGCTGTTCAACTAGTATACAATATGACAATTGGTTAAAAACAGATATTACGATCCCTTTAAAGAGAAACTCATACATAACACAGTATTTTTTGGCTAATGTGTAACAGTAGAAATTGAGCTGCACAGGTGACTTATCCCTACATCCCCCTAATAACATAAATCATTCTTGGATGTCATGTCTACAAAAGTCGGCACAACTTTTGCTGGTAGGACTGCTGAGCCCCCAATCTCAATGGCACTTTCACTGAAAAGGTTATCTCTTGATCCAAGCTGCAAGGGCAGCAGTTACTTTGATTTTTACGTAAGATTTAAACATTGCATATTTGCACTTTTTGGCTATTTTTTTTTGCTTAACTCTTTGAGTGCCAGAGAGGTACCAATGCATTTCATTGAAATTCTTTGACTACATCTCAGACACTCAAAGGTTTAGTGATTGAGTGTTTTGACCTATCAGCTCTTTAGCCTTTCTATGTCCTTGAATGAAAGGGTTTGGATGCCACTTATTCCTCATTCTGAGTTTGATATCAACGCTCGACTGACAAGCTGAAATAAATCAGGTAAAAATGTAAATGTAAAATCGAAAAATTAGACAGAATATGAAATAGTATCAGGATGAAGTGGGCCACGAGCACACAGAAAAAGAGGGGTAATTCCAGGGCACGCAATGTGCACCATCAGAACAATAACAATTCCTTAACCCCTTAAGGACTGGCCGTGCATGCATGCGGAGCCACTTAAGGACCATGAAGCATTTTTTTTTTTGTTTACGGTTCCGGACTCCCCAAACGGCATGGGTCGTTAAGTCAGATCTACTCATGATGTGCTATGACCGTCAAGGGTCGTTAAGAGGTTAAAATTCCAGAAATGTAAATGGAGCTTTTACCCTGTCCAATGCAAGAGCACTTCAGGTGTTAAAAGCACCAAGTAACCCTTTGAGTTCCAGGCAAGTGGCCAGTGCATTATTTTGTATATATCTATATATATAAAAGAAGACTTTGTGCCTGCCAAAACACACCCAGGGGAAGCAGAAAGGAGGAGTTACTGCTCCCATTGGGTGATTCAATCATGCAGGGAGTTGGCCGCCCCCACTATGCAGCCCGCCCACCACTATCAAAGTCAGAAAAAAAACAAAATGGATACTCTAGCCTTGAGTGTGTTTCCACATTGAGACATGTCTAATCAAACGTTTATTCATACAGATACAGATAGAATAGTGATGGTTCTCCTTTATTGTGTCTCAAACTACTGTAAAACATACATGTATTTTCTGGATATATTGCCAATAAATGCATTGAACACTTGTATGAGCACATGAAAGGTACATTTAAACTGAATATGAATACCTTAGAAACACTACTGAACTGCTCATTAGACTTGGGCGAATCGGTTCTGTCAATTTTAAAATTCATGCGAATAAGGGTCATTCGGCATCATTTGGGTTGTCCGAAAGGAAAAAAGTAATTCGTTTTTTTAAAACCGAATCAGAACAGCCCTGGTTCAGAATGTCGTCAGAAATTTCGGACATTCGTCACAGACTACCCGCACACGCGATACTTTCCCTCCATACTTTCCCTCCCTCTCTAGTCCAATTAGCTTCTTCATTTCGTGATGGGGGTGGGACTAATGACACGTTAGACACCCAGACAGACTGCATCTCCTGTTAGTCCGTTGTTGGAACTCAGAGAGAGCTGAAGGAGATAGAGACTAAGAGCGAGATGTTAAAAAAGTCGTCATAATGAAAAAATTGTTGGATCATGAGTTGGTGGTAAAAGAAGGACAATATTTTCAGAAGTCAATTCGTCATATTTGAAAATGCTTCTAAAGAATTAAAAGTGACGGTAAGAAGAACATTGCCTTTAAAAATTCTGATGTTAAAAATTATCTTTGATTTTGTCTTTGAAATGAAAATTTTCAAAGAATCAAAGACATTTTTTTGTTTTTAATTATAAGTGTCCAGTTGTTGTGTAAGCAGGCAGGTAGCATAGGCAGGCAACCAGCATTAGTTGCCACTGAAAGAGAGTCAACTTTGTTCCTGTGCAAAATATAAAAAAAATATTAGGAATTTGTTTTAATAGTTTTCAGAGTGACACAGCCGGTCTCACAGTTGTGTAGGCAAATAGGCAGGCCTAGTACCTTATTGCCACCGTAAGAGAGAGAGTCATTTTTAAAGTATGTTAAATTCATCGGAATAATTTGGAATGTTGCCGAATTTTGTCCAAGTCGAACAGGTCTGGTCTGAAATGCGGTTCCTCCGAATGACAAAAAAAAAATTCATCCGAAATCAAATTTTACTGAATATTTTTGCCATGCACAAGTCTACTGATCATGTGTTGTCCACAAGCTTTCTTAGCTCTGTAGATGTGCATTCTTACTGTACAGGTTTGATACCTGTACCTGGATGTTAGTACACACATGAATTTGTGTCTTCTTGTGTGAATATGTGAATGTTCCAGTAGAGGTTGCTGTGAACATCAGGTCAAATATTGCATCACCAACACAATCTCTTGAAACATCAAGAAGTGAGCTTCATGGAAGTGTTGTCATGGCTTCAGTCCAGTCACATGGAAACGTCTCTGTTCAAGGATGGATCATGCTATGGATGCCTGTGGGACAAGAGGACAGGATTTGGAGCAGCACCCTCAAACTGATCGTCATGCAACAGCTTCCACATCATTATCCCCTTAATCTTTTCCGTTACAGGGGAGTACACAGACCATTGCTTTGTAATGTGTTGTGTACTTGTTTGTAACCCATTATGGAGAGAACTAAGGGGATGTCAACCAGCCCTAGGGATATGTGCCCATGACATGTATACACACATCAACAAATATGTCTTAATAGCTACATGAAACAAATTAATTTGGACTGACACTGTGAGAGTGACAGTGGCAGGCCAAATGTATTTGTTTCATGGAGCTATTAGAACATATTTGTTGAAGTGTGTATTTATGTCAGGGACACACACATCACTGCACACACACAGGTCAGCATAGTGTCCCTTGAGATCTGATCCAACATTTCATGACCTCTATGTTGTGTACCAATACCACTGTAGATCCATCCCTCTGCTGCTCTTCTCAGCTCTAGCAAAGCACAGGTCCCATGTTGACTCCAATGGCCCTTTAACCCCTGATGGGACAGAGTGTTATCCAATGAATTGCATTGGATAACACTATTTCGCTACAAGGATACCATGGTTGCTCTGGCTATGATAATGGCAAATCACGTTAGTTGCTGTTAATCAAGCCCTGGAAGATTCTGAACATGGGTTATGTGTTGTACCTTGGTTCTCCTGGGGGTATGCATGATATCCTTGAGGTATATATGTCAACGTGGAGAAGGGAATGGAAGATGGTTATGGAATCCCCACACACAATATGCCACGTCCATGGTATGAATGATGTTTGGGACCATACTGCTGCCAGTGCAGTGCTGTGTCAATGATCCTGTGGGGTGAAACAGAACATCATGTGCAGTGTGGTTAGTGTGTTGGCACCAATTAACAGGACTGATGGAGGACTTGCATGGATTGTTTGAATGCCTGTGTTATACTCACAGTTAAAGTGTTCCGTTATTAGCCGGTCTCTGATCTGCACCCCTCTCAGGGTCTCCTCAACATGGCTGATGTCCATGGGCACTTCAGGTATTGGGGGGGGTTGGATATCATCCACCAGCCTGGTGTCCACTGCGAGGTTGTACAGTATTGCACACGCCATTATGCTGTCACACACTTTTCCTGGGGCATACTGCAGTGCTCCCCCCGAGTGGTCCAGACATCGGAATTGAGACTTCAGGAGGCCAAATTCCTCGTTCTGCCATGAGCCTGGTTGTATCTTTCCTGGGCATCTGATTGGGGATTGGCGACCGGGGTCAGTAGCCAGTATTTGCATCCATAGCCAGCATCACCTGTGGAAAGTGAGTGTCATGGTGAGACAGGGAGCACATGTTGTGTAAATGATGTTTTGTGTGGTGGACGAACTAGCTGTGAGTTAGGAGCATGGTGAGCAGTGTTGTGTGTACACCTGTGGATGTGGTGGGATTTAGTATTGTGAACTCCCTCAGAAGCCATCCCCCTGTATAAATTCCATTCTCTAAGTCTCTGTGTACTGAGTAGTTTTGGAGAATGTACAAATCATGAGAGCTGCCAGGATATTTTGCACAGACAGTCATAATCCTCATGTTGCTGTCACACGCCATCTGCATGTTCATGGAGTGGAAGTTCTTTCTGTTGATGAATAGATGTGCTTCACATGGTGGGGCTTTGATACGGACATGGGTGCAATCTATAGCACCCATGACCCTGGGTATGCCTCCCCTTGCGTAAAAGCCCTGCTTGAGATGTATCCCTGCTTTTGAGTGCTGGCAAGACCTGGGCCAGCACTCTGTAGAATGTGACTTGTGACATGCCAGATGCGTAACCCTCAGTGGACTGGAAGGCGCCACTTGCCATGAAGTGTATGGCACATAGGAGTTTTTGCAGGCCAGATAGGGCATGGTTGTGGATGTAGATGGGATCCACCTGATCCTTGATGACATCATACAAGGCAACGATTATGTGTGGCCTCAACCTGTAGCGATCGATCACCTCATCATTGGTCATTCCAAAGATGGTGACCCTTGGGCGGTATACCCTGGGCCTTAGTGGTCGTCTATACATCCTTCACTGCTGCAGGGGTCCCTGTGGCAGCTGGGGAGCATCTTGTTGCTGCAGCTGTGCGCAGGTGCTATCTTCCAGGTGGGGATGGGCTCCTGTGTGGCTCTTGACCCAGTGCCTCCTCACTCACAACAGGTGAAGGCTGTGGATCAGGTGTGCCTGGGGCTTGCTGGTGTTCCCTAGCTCTCACCCTTGCACGTCTTCTCCGCAGTCTTCTCATTAATAAGTATCCCAACATATTTATTGTTCTCTCTCTATCTCTCTCTCTCTCTCTATCTCTCTCTCTCTGAATGGAAAACAAGCCACAAGTGAGTGTGGTGAGCTGTCCCTTTAAGTACCTGGTAGGGAGTTGTGTAGGTGTGATGAGGAGGTGAGCGATGACCAACGGGAAGGTGTTTGTTGTCCAGGTAAGTGTTTGCAGGTGTGTCTGTGTTTTAAAATGTGGTGTGTTCTGATTGCTGTGTCTGTGTCAGTTGTGGGTGTGAAGTTGTGGGGTGCAGGTTTTGTCTGGATCGTGTGGTGATGTTGCACAGGTGAGCTTGTTTTGTACTGGCAGGTGTCCGTGTTATGTGATAACCCCCCATTGTTCCGTGCCATGTTGTGTTGGTATTTTTTTGGAGGTCCATGTCCCTGTGGTGTTGCTTGTTGTTGTGTGTGACAGTGATTTGTGGTGCATGGGCATGTTTTTGTGTTATTTTGGCATTGCACGGGTTAATTTTGCCATTTACATGCTTGTGCAGTATGCGGATTGTCTTTAACGGTGGTTTCTTTTTGACCATTATGTGTCTAACGGCTAACAAAACTGGGTCTTAATTTTTAGCCGTTAACTGTATCTTTTTTTCAGCCGTTAGCAGTACCGCACTCCTTTAAATGGCGCTGGGGAATCTTTTTCTATGCATCTCAATGCACGTCAATCGTCCGTAAGGATTTGTGAACTGCTGTTAGACAGACTTTTAAATGGCTTACAACACGTTAAAGCACCCGTTAGTGCTTTGTTTTGCTAACAGCTGCCTTTAAATCTACCCCCTAATCTTTCCATAGATGTATATAGCAACAGCGCCACCTAGCATTTAAACATCTTAAACTCAAGATATCAGAAAAATGCCAAGTTAACTCTGTAGGGGACAACAGGAGGGAAGCGCCCATGGGTCCACCAAAATGATATCAGCCAAACCCAAAGTATGAGTGTAAAACTTTATATTTATTTCAAAATTACATAAAAACAAACATGTAAACGGTAATAATCACATGTATGTGTATCGTAAGACAAATCGCCTTACGCGTTTCGTGATTGCATTGTTATCACTTAATCATAGGCTGTTAACTCTGTAATCACTTTTGAAAGAAGCATTGCCTTACAACATATATTTGTTCATATTAGGGTTTACTGCACCTTTAAAGGGATCTTATTTGTAATGCTATATTCAGAGGTCTATATTCACAAATCTTCCAGGGGCCTTGTAAAGCTCCCCTGGTAGCAATCTGCCTAGTCTGAACATTCACACCTCTGTTTTCCTCCATTTCTGACATGATTATGTCTCGGACAACCTCATGTAATGGAAATGAAACTGATTTCTTTCACGAAAACCAAAAAACAACTGGTAGAAGATTGCTCTGCAGAGACCTTCTCCATATTCAGTGCTCGTCTTAACAGCTTTTGACAAGAGGCTCAATCAAACCTAAATCATAACCTGACAATCTTTTCTGATCCAAAGATATCAGCAACTCACTTTCTGAGGCTATTGTTTTCTCTGACTGATTCATTCAGCACTGAATTACATGCACTGTCCAGATTTGTTTAAGCTCTTCTGTAGATCTCGTCTGAGATTAGGATGTGTCATCTGCAACTTGTGTCACGATTTGCTTTATCCAAGACATTCCGCTTCCGATGTACTTAAAGACCTGGAAGATTTCAGGACAAACCCAGCTTCGCCATAGGGGATGTATAACATTTTCCGTTATTTTAACACTTTGAGAGCCAGAGGGGTACACAACGCATTACAGAGCAATGTGGTGTGTACCCCTCTGGCACTCAAAGTGTTAAATGGAATTTTGAACCCCTTTAATGCTAGTGTAGCCTCCTATGGAAAATGGAAACAAACCCAGTTTGGCTAGTCTCTTTATAACTAAAAATCTTCCAATACCTTTATCAGTTTTGCTGCACATCTCTTTACTTTTTTCCAGTTTAATCATTTTTCTTAACCCCTTAACAACAATTCACTTACCAGGTACGTCCTGCAAAAACTGTTACTTAGTGAATTAGGACGTACCTGGTAAGTCCCGGAAGTCCGGGTCTCCGTGTGGCTGCACGCCGTTCGGAGACTCCGGAATCGTTTTAAAAAAAAAAAAAGTACCACGGGCGTTAAGGTGACAGCCACGTACGCACGCGGCTGTCACTAAGGGGTTAAAAACTGTAGTCCACATTCTAGATGAAGCCTTACCAAATATTTATATAGAGGTGGAATTATATTCCCATCCTGTGCATCTATACCCCCTTTTAATAGAAATTGTTCCCTTTTGGCTGAGTGACATTGCACACTGATGTGAAGTCTATCATCAATCAGTAGTTTCCTGTTTAGTATATATGTGACATGTTTCTTTCTGCAGCCCAAATACAATTTACATCTATTTTACACCTAATCTGCCACTTTTGCACCCATTCACTCCATTTGTCCAAATCTTTCTATTGAAGAAAAACCATTTTCTCTGCATGTATTTCCTTACACAGTGAAGTATCATGAGCAAAGACTGAGGCACTACTTTCAATTCCTACCTTAAGATCATTTATAAACAAATTAAAGACATAGGGGGAGATTCACTAAGCAGTGATAAAGATGTAATAAAGAGGTGATAAAGTTGAGATGGCTTCTCCAATTTGTCACTTCTCCAATTCCTATGTTATTCTATGGAGCCTATGCACTAAGATTTATTCAACTCTGGAGATCCATACCTCCCAAGTGTCCCTCTTTAGGAGGGACAGTCCCTCTTTTAGACCCAAATCTCACTGTTCCTCTTTCCCACCCTAATGTCCCTCTTTTTAGGGGATCAGTTTGTGTGGTGTTTATATAAGTGCATCACATTGCTCCACAGCAATAAAACTCACATTATTGTTTCTTTAAACGTCAGTATATGTGTTTATAAATTAGTGTGCTTAAATAAAATACTTTGGTCTTGTTATAAGTCATTTATTAGGTAACACAAGGAGGTGTCAGTAGGTCATGAAAAGGCCTAAAAATTACTGTTAATGCCCTGCCTACCAGCCACACCCCTAAAACACAATTGTCCCTCTTTGTCAATTTGAAATGTTGGGAGGTATGGAGATCTTAGTGAATAGGCTCCACGGAATAACACAGGAATTGGAGAAGTAATAAACTGTAGAAGTCATCACCACTTTATCACTGATTAGTGGAAATAGCCAAGTAACCTGTTGTGAGCAATTATACTACATCGGTAGCAATAACTTTGCCCAATGTATCACTTACCCTTTCATAAAAAGCAAGCAAATTATTTTGATATGATCTTTTCTTCATAAAATTGTGTTATATTAATAATGTTGCTGGCAATCACATGGTCCTGAATACTACTGGTTAGTAACCCTTCTCATAACTTACTCACTATGGAAGTCAAACTCACAGGCCTTTAGTTTCCCAGTTTAGATCTTGTTCCTTTTTTGAATAATAGTACATCTGCTGTCTTTCAATAACAAGGCAATACACCAGATGAGTGTGAATAAGAAAATCTTAAGTATAATGATCTTGCCCATAGTAAACTGAGCTCCTTCAGTAACCTTGGTTGTATGTCAGCAGGTTCAGGGGGTTTTAGTCACATAACCTTTCCAGTCTCTTTTGGACTTTGCCCTCAGTAAGTCATGTATATGTTGGAGGAAATTCTCTTCCTGTTTGTCCACAGCCCGCCATTGTTTCTTTGTTTGTGTATACAGAAGAAAAGTATTTATTAAAGGTGTCAAACATTGCATTAGCCTCACTAATTAAAGGGATATTAATACTCAAAATGTAAAAAAAAAAATATATATGTTGTAGGGTTTATCCCCCTGTGTAAAACAAGGGTACCCCCACTACTAAAAAGTGTTTTATTCAAAAGTTATTACAGCTCAAAGTTGATTATTTTAGGTGAAATATGACAGTGGCCTGAAATTGTACATTGGTGCTGTTGCTACACCATCCTATAGAGCAGTGGTTCTCAACTCCTGTCCTCGGGACCCACTAACAGGCCAGGACTTAGGGATTTCTCTGCTAGAGCACAGGTGTGGTGATCAGAGGCTCATTCACATTGATTAACTCACCTGTGCTCTAACAAGGAAATCATGTGATCAGAGGCTCATTCACATTGATTAACTCACCTGTGCTCTAACAAGGAAATCATCAAATCCTGGCCTGTTAGTGGGTCCCGAGGACCGGAGTTGAGAACCACTGCTATAGAGATTTATGGTCTCAGGACCAGAGCTGTCCATAGGATGGTGTAGCAACAGCGCCACTGTACAATTTCAAGCCACTGTTATATTGGACCTAAAAAAATTCAACTTTGAGCTGTAATAAATTTTGAATAAAATACCTTTCAGCAGTGGGAGAATGCTTGTTTTACTCAGAGGAATAAACCCTACAACATGTATTTTTTTACATTTTAAGTATTACTATCCCTTTAGTTCACTTATCTCAGTTTTATGGGGGCCAGTATCGGTCATACTATTTTGCCATATACATATCTGAGGTAATGTCTATGATTTTTCTTGCACATTTTTTTCAATACTTTTTTCATTTCAATTTTAGCTATTCTAATTGCTTGTTTGAAGATTCTGTTGTAGTCTTAATGATGAATGTGACCAGTCTGATTTAAATAATATAAAATCCTACTTCTTATTCCTCATTTACTTGTGAATTTTTTTTTGTTATGCCACATCGGGCTTAATTTATTCCTCTTTTATTTATCCTCTAATGGTATATATTGACATGTATATTTATCAAAAAGCATTTTGAGCATTTATCTTTGAGGATTACGTTCTGCTGTATTTCTTCTAATGCTGCTTTTAGCATTGTAAAATTAGCTTTTTTTTTAAAGTTAAACGTTTTAGTTGAAAACTTGTCATGAGCGTATGAACTGAGGGTGGCGAGGAGGACAAATCCAACACTGATTTAAGCGTTTCATTTATATCTGTGGCTCCCCCTTATTTATTATTTGAAAGTGGCACATTGCCAGGGTGCCTTCTGAGTCCGGCTACATGCTACAACCTCAGACGACTCTGTGTCTGAGTGGCAGATGGATTACAGACACATCGAGAAAGAAGTTGAATGCAGCATGGAGTTGCCTGGCAAATGCATCTTTTCCTCACTGCAAACAGTAAAATTGAATGCTTTGGTTCTCCATGTCTGCCACTCAAAGAAGTAACCTTGCAAGTGTCAGAGTGGAGTCCCTCTCATTGTTTTGCAATGCATTGGTCACCTCTCAAAGTGTTAAACATGTACCTGGGGGTGCTCTCAAGGATTATGAGTGGGATATGGTTTTGAAGAGTCCTGGAGCAGTGATGGCTATGGCCAGACATCAATTAATTCAACTTAAAATACTACACAGACCTTACTAAACCCCTGTGCATCTTTTCAGGATGGGTAGGGCGGACAGTGATCGGTGTAGGCGCCGCTTTCTTGCACCTTCTGTGGGGTGTCCTTTGGTCCAGGGATTCTGGGAAGATGTGTTGCGTAAAGTGGGGTGTGTCACTTTCTCCAAAGGTATGCATATTCTCTATTTTTCCTGACCTGCGCGTCTGTATTATATATAATATGTGTGTGTGTGCTAAATAAATGATTAGGTGTAAGTTATCTTTCACACGCACACACATTAAACATTAACACACTCACTCATGCATCACACAGCCGAGTCAGTGCCAGTGCCTGCAGCCTCCTCACCCGCTGTTCGCTCCCTGACACCTTCCCCCAACGTAACGAGCGCTGAAAGGAAGTGACATCACTTCCTCTCAGCACCACAACGAAGGAGGGAAGGCTCATGCAGGCTTTTGCAGTGCTTGTCCTGCCCCCCTTTGTCTCCCTAAGCACAGCAGTCAGCAGCAGATAGCCGTGGCAAGCGGCTAAGGTATAAAGCCGGTGCCGCAGCCGCATTAATATGTGGAAACGGCCATTTAACTTCTGAAAAGCCAGTGCAACCGGCACACCCTGTGCGCACGCCTATGATTATTATACTAGTATTGAAGGCCCGTGTACAAGGGCCAAAGTGCTAGCCAGCGGTCTTGGCTGCTGCCCTGGAGCCGGGGGCGGTGGGCCGTTCGGAGTGCTCCGCTCCGGATCAGCATGCCTCTGGCTGAAAGCCAGTGTGTTTGTGCAGTCTCTACTGTGAACTGTGCATGACTGCATCGTTCGGGCAGTCTCTACTGCGCATGTGTAGTTACGCTCACAGGAAGCTTCACATTCTAGCACTTTATGTTATTTAGATTATTATTAGTAGTAGTAGAAGCATTTGTAGTAGTATTTCTATTATAACTTAAGTGATTTTGAAAACACTTTGAAAATCACCTTACGGTTCCATTAGTCCTTTTTTAGATAACTGGGAAACACACAACAGCTTTGTGCAGGGTTGGGCAATTTATGGCCCTCCAGCAGTTGAGGACTATAATTTACAGCTTAGTAAAACAAGGTTGCTTCCACTGCTGGGATAGCTCACATTTTTCTTTTCTTCTTTTTATATAAAACTTTAATTTTCTGTTGTAGTCACTAGGTGGTGCTGTTATAATGCCATACTAAGGACAGGCATAGTCAATTACTCAAGCTTTCCTACTGAGTGCATGAGTAAAAGAAAATTACCTTTTGGACACCACTTAGCACTACTGATAACAGTCTGAATACAAGATCTCTCTGCAGTGGGGGTGATGTCTCACTCACCATATACTCTATTTTTCATATCAAAAAGTTTATTGCATCTTTGAGTAGAGATTTGTTAAAGTGGCAATAAACAGTCACAAGTGTTACTGATCTGTCATTAGTGATACTATTAGTGGTAATCAAGTTAAGGAGTGTCTTTTTATAGATGATACAAAAATATGCACAGAGAAGAAACTAAGGGCTCAATCCAAATGTTGGCGTCGACAGATAAATCTGGCAACGGTGGTTTTGTAAGTCAAGTATGCGATGCAAATGTTCTGACAAGTAAGAAATAAGGACCGTTTTGAAAACACGACGCACATCGCCAAAATATCAAAATCTTACCCATTGAGGACAAAGTAAACGATAACCCCATTCAAATGTTGGAGTTACAGATAACGTGAGTTAAACTGCAACATTTCCCGACAAATCTAACACCTACTTTTTTAGGCACACAGCACACAACTCAGAGTAGAAAACCACTGTAGAGGAACACAAAACAGAGAAGCAGGTCATTCAAGGACATAACTCAAGCATACAGAGGTCAGATATTAAACCCTGCAATGCCTAGCAAATACAACAACATGGCCTGGATCAGTGGTTCACAATTCCTCCATCCAAGACACCCCTAACATGCAATTCTGATGTTCCAGGGCACCCCTTGAAGGCACAAGAAAATTCTCAACAAGAAAATAACATATGCTTAACATCAGGTCTCACTGTGTCAATGACAATGAGGAGAACATAGTGCATTATATGTCCCATACACACATCTCCCCAAAAAATGTGTAAAATGAATATTACAGATCACTAATGCAGAATATAGCAACATGGGAAAAGTGACGCACCCTGAGCTGGTGCACATGGCATACCAACATCACATGACATCTGGGTTGTGAACCACTGTCCCACACCATACAAACAAGTCACAGATAAACAAGTATCCAACAACCGCACAGGGACAGGGGGACACAAAGCAGCACAAGATAAGCCATCACAACACACTCTGGAACAACAGGGGTTAACACACACCACAACATACACAACTGGCACTCAATAAACAAAATTCAAGCTCAGCTATGTAACCTCAGCAGCCAATGGAGACAAAACACACACCTGACAGATACATACCAATTACAACACATCACACAACCAACCACAGATACACCAGCAAACACACACCTTACCATTGGTCTATTGGGACCACATGACTGCTCATGGACAACACCTTACTGTTGTTGAAAACTGATAGTCCACCCTTCCCAGATGTAGTGTGAGAGAGACTGGCATGTGCCCCATTAAAGAGGAGGTTATGTTGAGCGGGACACAAATGTGAACCAGGATCATCAGGGACTACTTCACCTGTGAGTAACATGCATGTTTGAGCATGGCTGTGCTTGTGGAATGCATACAAACACATTCACACCAAAAATAACCATCTGTTCCACTCCACAGGATGACCCATTGCTAAAACCCTAGCATGTCTAGGACATCATCCTTCAACCTTGGATCAAAGGTAGACCAGATTGGCCATGTACATCACATACTACGTTGTACTGATGGCAAACTCCATCTACCAATTAGAACATAGTCATGACACTGGTAAAACCCTTTGAGCCACAGAGGGATATCCAGTGCAATGACATGCAATGCATTGGATACAACTCTGAAATTACATGTGTTAACCCATTGATTGCTAGAGGTGTACACAAAACGTTGCAAGGCAATCAGTTGTGTACCCTTTTAGCACTCAAAGGGTTTGGGGGATAATGAAATCACCCTGCATGTGAGCAACGTTTGGGCAATGCCCAATGGAGAAGAATGGGGATGGTTATGGTGTGTGGTGTTGTCTATGGTATCAGAGTATCGATCTGTGAGTCAGGTTACAAGGCCCACCATGCTGACCTGTTTGTGGGTGTGTAGCACAGTGAATATGCCACTCCGTTGCTTGCCAATGTTTTGTCCAGGCGTCACGACCACATGATGTTCCGATCAAGGGAATGGCAAGCAGACATATGTATGTGTGTCACGTGGACTCAGAGCACACACCTCATCAGTATGTAAATTGAGATCCATTGAAAAGATCCACTGATTCCTGGGTCTTGGTTCACACATTGATGTGGTTGGCCAGTCACACATACATATGTCTGCTTGCCATCCCCTTCATCCAAAAGTCATATGGTCATGACGCCTACACAACACATTGACGAGAAATGGATTGTCTATTCCATGTCATATGACAGAAGGTTAACCTGTAGAGGAAGCTTCTCAAAGCATTGCTGAACAATGTGTTGTATACCCCACTGGCTTCCAAGGATATGATGATGGTTCAGCAATAGCATGACTGTTGTTTTCACAGTGCAGTTTACAATCTTGTTTCCACCTCCTGCAGGCATCCATGGCATGAACCCTCATGGGTCAGATGTTTGTCCCTGTCACACGTTGAATCCACGTCCATGAGGATCACCTGTTATTGTCGATGTCAATGAAACATATGAGCATACATGACTGTCTTGTGTCATTGATTACCTCTCCCTCGTTGCGGTATTGAAGAGATAATAGTACATAAAAGGTTTTTAAAATATATGCAGTAGGGTTTATCCTCCTTAGTAAAACAAGGGAACTCCCACTGCTGAAAAGTGTTTCATTTAAATGTTATTACAGCTCCAAGTTTAATTTTAAGATGCAATATCTCAGTGACCTGGAATTGTACAGTGGCGCTGTTGCTACACCATCCCATGGACAGCTCTGGTCCCAGCACCATAAATCTCCAAAGGATGGTGTAGCTACAGAGCCACTTGACAGTTCCATGCCACTGTGATATTTCTTCTATTACATTCAACTTTGAGCTAAAATTACTTTTGAATAAAACACCTTTCAGCAATGGGAGTTCCCTTGTTCTACTCAGGGGGGTGAACCCTACTACATATTTATTTAAACATGTTAAGTATTACCATCCCCTTAATTGTGTTCATGTTGTTGATCCGTTGATCTATCTAATGTATTCATGTTGTTCAAGTTCAAGTCACATCATGGAACAACACCCTGATGTTGTTTGGCTTTGATATGTCTGTGAGTTGAACTTGTACAAACATGTCTGTATGTGATGTGTGTGCTCACCCCTGCCATAAAAGCTTGTGACGCCATCCGTCGTGCATGAGTTGTCTTCACTGCATAGCTATGCAATGCATTGGAGACAACTCTGCCACTAACCAGGTCTGATAAAAAAACAAACAGACATGGACATGTGTCAAAGCAACAACTGCACATTTATTGAGTCAACAATGACCCCCTATTTTTTTTCTTGAGGGGTGCATTGGGAGGGGCTGCAGTGGCGGCCTCCTGCACTCGACACTGTGAGGCCCTAGTGTGTCTGGAGGCTGTGAGTGGTGGTGGTGAAGTGCTGACAGGGGTAGTGGCAGTGGAACTGGAGGCCTCGGCCTGTCATAGGGTCTCCAGCCTGTTGCGTTCCTTCATCTTGAGTAACAACTAGTCCATCACAGCTGTCATTCTGTTGGCGTACTTGACCAGGGGGTTGGTCAGGGTCAACTGCTGGGCCTCCATTGTCCTCATGCTGGCGAGGATGTGTGCTATGTGGTTCTCAATCCTGGTCAGGGACCTAACACACCTCCTGCCCACCCGAAGTTGCCTCATCTGAAGTCCCAGGAACTCACGATCCAGGATGGCGGTGTTGGTTGTGCATGTTGTGGAGGGAGTCGAGGCTGGTGTTGGTGATGTCATGTAAGTTGCATCTGGCTCCCCCTCAGGCAGTGGAGATTGGGGTGAGGAAACACAGTGACCCTCAAGAGGGGAGAGCCACCCTGGAGGGACTGTGGGGACATCTATAGCCCTGTGTTTGTCCCTTCACCTCCCTGGGGTCCCCCAGAGTGCATTGGTGGTGTGGGTGGTGGTGGTGGGGTGAACACCTCCCTTGCTTGTGGGCATTATGGCTCTCCTATGAGCCCCACATGTTCTTACACCAGAGGCCATTGAAATGTGGACCCCTGGGTGTCCTCCTGCCACATGTGTCCCTGTGGCTTGGCCCAAATCCTGCCTACTGCGGCATAGCCACTGTTTCAGGGATCCAATGCCTACCCATTGGTGCTGGTGGTGGTGGGGGCCTGGTAGGCCAACTGCTGCTGATGTGGTGGGGGGGCCTGGTAGGCCAACTGCTGCTGAGGTGGTAGGGGGGCCTGGTAGGCCAACTGCTGCTGTGGTGGTGGTGGGGCCTAGTAGGCCAACTGCTGCTGTGGTGGTGGTGTGGCCTGGTAGGCCAATTGCTGCTGTGGTGGGGCGGGGGCCTGGTAGGCCAGCTGCTGCTGAGGTGGCAGTCGGGCCTGGTAGGCCAGCTGCTGCTGAGGTGGTGGTTGGGCCTGGTAGGCCAGCTGCTGCTGAGGTGGCGGTCGGGCCTGGTAGGCCAGCTGCTGCTGAGGTGGAGGTCAGGCCTGGTAGGCCAGCTGCTGCTGCTGACGAGGTGGTGGTGGTATGGGCCGAAATGTGGTTGGCTCATCAGGGGGGCTTGTCCCAGGGTCCCCCGCAGATGAAGGCATGTATGCTGTGTGGTGAAATGACATGATATGATCAGTGATATGAGCCACGACAGGAGTGCTGCAAGACCATGACATTAACATGTGAACCGTTGAGTGGCAGGATGGTATCCATTGCATGCTTTGCAATGCATTAGTTACCATCCTGACACACACTGATTGTTGAACCTGACAGGATGTAATACATGGATTCATATATCCTACAGTGGTGTAGCTTTAGTCATCATGTATCCTGAGGTGTGGTATGGCAAGGCATCCCCATACATCTGGATACATGTGGTGAAAAGAACTGGATCAACACACCTTTAGTGATCCAAATCCATTGCATGTACATCACCTAGACCTCGACAGCAAACACACTAGGGCCTCTGTAAACATCAATGCACCGGTGATGACCAATGACCACTGAGTCCAACCAATGATGTCAGCAACACTAACAGGCACAGCAAGCACACCAACAAACATGAACTGCAGAGCCCAACAACACACTCAGCTGGAGGACACATCAAACAGACCCCAGGACGGCTGGAATCCAAACACGCAGCAGATATGGGCAGGGTTATGCAGTACGATTGGAGGTTACTTCTACGTTTTCCTGTGTTATGCTATGGAGCCTAAGCAATGAGATTTCCCAGGTTGTGTAACCCTTTGAGTGCCAGAGGGGTACGCAACGCATTGCAATGTGTTGCGTACCCCTCTGGCACTCAAAGGGTTAAATCGCAGTGCATTGGCTCCACAGAATAACACAGGGATTGCAGACGTGATAACACTGCAGTTGTCATGTATACATTGTCACCTCTTTCTTCCACCCTGGTGCATGTTCCCCCCGTCATGGTTGAGCCTTGTGAATCACAAATGTCCTGCAGAGTGGTAATGGCGGTGAATGTCCCCTGGCCATCCACACTCTGCAGGGTACATCTGATGCAGAAAGCTGATTCTTGACTATTCCTCTTGGACTAACTACCTACATGTACAACGCCTAGCCCTGACATGAGTAATAATACTCCAAACAACACGTCATATCCCCTCCTTGCTATCTCCCATAACCCTTTGATTGCCAGGGGATTGACCAATGTATTGTGAAACAATGCATTGCTTGTCCCTGTGGCACTCAAGGGGTTTTGTGCTGACCTCTTTGTCACTCAATGTATGACATTGTGATACAACATCCCTCCAAGCTGTGTTGCTGAATTGTGGTGTGTCACTGTGTTGACCTCTGTCTGGTAGGTGTCAGGATTTGTGTGATATGTGTAGAGGCCCTGATGCACTTACCAGTGGACTGGAGACTCCTTTCATCCCCGGTGTCACTCCACCCTGGGATTCCCTGAATTGCTGTCCTGGACAGGGTCCTCCTCCCACTCCGTGTACTGCATGCGCGGGGCGGACCACCCCTTGTGCCAGCAGCATGCATAGCCTCTTCGCCCATCTTGACCCTGGCCTTGCAGTCGGATCACCTCTTCTTCACCGCATCCAGTGACCGGCTGCAGCTGGACGCTGCACTGACTGCAGCCAGGACCTCCATCCATGCTGCTTTTCGCTTGGCCCCCAAGCCGACAACCTTCCCCCTGGAGAACAGGATCCGATCTCTGGAGATGCCTCCACCAAGGCGAGGTTCTCCTCCTCAGTGAACTTGGGGTCTCTCACCCTGTCCTCCTCCTAACCCCCAGAGGTTCTATGAGAGCCCTGACTGCGATGGCCTTGGCTGTGTTGGGTGCTCCCCATGATGTACCCCTCATCCCACTGCCTTCTCAGACCCTGCACTAGGTGTGCCTCTTCTGGTGGTACTGCCCCTCCTCCCCAGGTCTTGCCCTCTCCTACCCTGACCGGGGATGCCCACCTGCTCCTCTTCCTCCTCTCCTCCTACTCTCCCCACCCCTCTCTCCTGTCCTCCTCTCTTCTCCATTCCTCTCACCCACTTACACCCAGGTACTCACTCAGACCCTCACACACTCACTCACTCTCTGTCACTCACTTGCACTCACAGACTCACACTGTCAAAAAAAAAAAAAAAAAAAAAAGGAGCTGTGTGTGTGTGTGTTTGGATGCGTGTTATGGGTATGTGGAAAAGTTTGTTATGTGTCGCAAGGTATATCAGTCCTCTCCAACTCCTCTAACTGTGTATATGCACCTCTCTACTACCTGTCTCTTTATCTAGCCTCCGCTCCTGGGTCCTGGGCTCTAGCTCCAATGAACGTGATACACAGACAAAGGTGCGTCGGTTATTTTGGGTCTATATATAGTTTATTTGACTGAACTTGATACTTTGGGGTGGTGTGATTGGCTGGGGCACTAGGTCACAACGAACGTTCGCTTGTTTTTTTATTGGGACGTTTCTCACTGTATTTATCGTGTGTTGTGCGACAGCGATGAGGTCAGATTTTTGGCGACGCAAGTTTTGTAGTTTTCATGTGTTTTGTAGGCCGTTAATCTTTCCAGATAAGGAAGATTTGAATCTCACATTACTCGGTCTTGGTTAACTCGCAAAGGCCTTTTTTTTTTCTTCTCGTTGGTTTTAACTCCGACATTTGCATTGAGCCCTACAAGAAGAGTCAACCTAATGATTTAGAGGAATAAACAAGACAATAGAAGTGGGATCTTATGTTTAATGCTGCAAACTTCAAGGTAATGCACAGAAACCCCGATATGGAATACAGTCTTAATGGTACTTTGCTGAAAAAAAAAAGAGTAAAGGTACTTATGGTGTTATTATTTAAGTTAACCTGAAAGAAGGCAAGCAATACAGAAAAGCAGTGAGAAAATTTAACAGAATACTGGGTTTTATAAAAGGCATTAGCAACAGGAAGAGAGAGGTACTAAAGCAATACTGTAGATTACTGGTAAGGCCTCACCCGGACTACTTTGTACAGTTCAGGAGACCACATCTCCAGAAGGGCATTTATTAATTGGAGGTAGTTAAAAAAGAGCCACTGAAATGATGCAGGATCTTCATAACAAAAGTTAATGGGAGGAAAAGTCTGTATTATTATGTGTAAAGAGTGATAGAATCATAGAATAACCTTCCAGCAGAGGTGGTAGGGACAAATACTGTAAGGGAATTTAAAAAATGCCTAGGATGGACATAAGTCGATTCGGACAACTGTGTTATATTGTGCATTTTGAATTTTTAGGAAAATGGCCAGACTGGATGGGACAGTTCTTTGGGTGCCAGGTCTAGGAGGCGTTGCTAGGAGCCAGCTGGCTCCAAAAGGGACTGACAGCGCAGGTGCGCGGACGTCACTATGGCAAGATGTCCACGCTCCGTCCTATTGTCAGTCCTGGAAGAATAGAGATTTCTCTTTAATCTGGTAATAATTCTGTCAACTAGCGCTACTGAGCAGCTAGTCGCCAGATGGGCAATTATGTGGGGCAATATTTTTATTTGGTGGTAGTTCCGCTTTAAAGGAATAGTAATGCTTCACAATAAAAGCATCTCTGATTAATCTTCATAGTATTTGGGCCATGGAGAGTGTTATTTCAATACTGTCAGACTCGTAGTTCAAGAGTAATTGAATGATAAAGTATCCCCTTCCTGCCCTTTTACTGATGTAACACTGTTCACCTCAGAGCAGCAAGGTGGTGCCCAGATGGATTGCAGAGAGGCACAGTATTCATTTAGCATAATGGGAAAAACCTGTCAAGGGGGGCAGGGTTTTAATTGTTCTCACAGTAAGAAGAGTGTCCCTTGCTGTGAGCTGTCTGGTCTCAAGACCAGATTCCACATCTGAGGGGAGATGGCTTACACTACGAAAAAGGGCAGGAGGGGGATAATTTATCATTCAATTATTCTTGAACTACAAGTCTGACAGTATTGAAATAACACTCTCCATGGTCCAAATTCTATGAAGATTAATTGGAGCTGCTTTGTTCTGAAACATTACTATCTCTTTAAACCTCTACATTAACTCTTAAATGATATATCAATTTCTACTGCAAGAAATATGTTGGAGCTCTCTACAGCATTCAACAGTTTAAAATGAGAATTTAGCTGTTTGAATCCAATTATGCCTATTGAGTTTAAAGTCTCCTTCCAGTTGATAAAACAATCTTAACCCTTTGAGTGCTGGAGGGATACGCAACGCATTGCAAAGCAATGCGTTGCGTACCCCTCCGGCACTCAAAGGGTTAAAAAAAAAGCAGAGGAAGAGATGCTTTGTGATTGTGACCAGCAAGGGGTTAAAATGCAAATTAGATTTGGCTAAGAATAAGCTTGCAGGGAAAACAGAAGAACCAACCTCATTTGAATAGATGACCTCCAGCAGAATTCCGTCCTGGTGCTTGGACGCGGATCATGATAATTACACCCCCAGGATGCAGAAGGGATGTGCGTTCCAATTCTCAGGTGTCATGAAGTTCCAATTAGATTCCTTGTGATAGGAGGACCCCGGGAGCAGCACCTGGCTACTGCTGAGAAATTGTTTTTTTACCTGCCAATATGTGTGTGTCTACAGGAGGCAAAATAAAATCACTGAACACTGAGCGACTAATTCTGAGCAAGAACTGGAAAAAATTAAACAAAAGAAAGTCTATAGAAACTTTTGCGAATTAATGGACTATTTGAGACTGATTTTAGTCTTGAATTTCATTGTGGGTGACAACGTATCACTGGTTTAACCTGCATATTTCCCCGAAGACTTCAATAGAAATAACAATTAAAGATAAAATGTATCACCTGCAATGGAATCCAGAACTTAAAGGAATAGAAATGTTTCAAAATAAAAGCAGCTATAGTTAATCTTCATAGTATTTGAGACAGGGAGAGTGTTATTTCAATACTGTCAGATTTTTAGTTCAAGAGTAATTGAATGATAAAGTATCTCCCCCTCCTGCCCTTTTACCTAGTGTAAGCCGCCTCCCATCAGATGTGAAATCTGGTCTCTTGACCAGACAGCTCACAGCAAGGGACAATCTTCTTACTGTGAACATAAGGAAAACCCTGCCCCATTGGCAGGTTTTTCAGGTTTTTCCTTATGCTCTACTGAAGATTGTCCCAATTTGTGATCCATCCGGACAGTCTTCACGTTCTGAGGTGAGTAGTGTTACATCGGTAAAAAGGGTGGGAGGTGGATACTTTATCATTCAATTACTCATGAACTAGAACACAGACAGCATTGAAATAACACTCTCCATGGCCCAAATACGATGAAGATTAATTGGAGCTGCTTTTATTGTGAAACATTACTATCCCTTTAAAGAGCACCTGTCAATCTAAGACTAGTTTGTTTTACACAGAATTCAGACCTGCCTACTTGTTGTACCAGTGTTAATTAGCAAATAAATTGTATTTCTTTGAAAATATGATATTTTAAAGCTGAATTATTATGCACACATAAGTTATCCCCAGTTCATTTTTAGTATTTTATTAATCATGGAAATAGCTTAATAAAGTTTGTTAAGGGATAGTAATACTTCATTTTAACTTTATTTTATAGGCATTAAAAAATATGAAGAATGATATAAGTCTTATCTCCCAAACCTTTATGGTTTAAGAGATATTCACAAGCAAAGTTTCCCCCTGTTTGCATACAGGACATCACCCAAATCACTATTAAAGTGTTTTCAAACAGATGCCAAACTCAAATGGTTTCAGTAAAAAAGAAGTGAAAATGAAGAAATCAATGAGAAAGACATCATTAGCCTTTTTCTCCCCAAACAAATTCTGAACCATTGTAAGTGGCGATAATCATTTGCTATTTCAGAGCTTAATTATGACCAAACTTATGAGTTCAGAAAGTAAAGTTAATTAGGAGGTAGCAATTGTTTAACCACAGAAGACAGATCGACTTGGCATTTTAACTGGGTTACAGTGTCTTATACTGAGAACATAAAGGGTAATTAGAAGCTTACTAATTATATTATTTAGCTACAGAACTCGTCTAACACCGTTATTCAGCTTACTCCTATTAACATGAGCTGTGTAAAAAGGTGCCTGATCTTTGTACTGATCTCGGTATTACTCACAACAATATCATTTCTCTTAAAGGAGAAGTAACATCTTCTACTACTAACCCACCACTTATCTTACCATGGCCAGGAAATCCTAATGGTCTCTATGAGTTTTGCTTTGGCCCTTGTGCAAAAGATAACATCTTCAATTAGTCTGGAACGTCATAACAACGGAGGTGGACATGACAGTTGCTGGGTGATTGTTCGAACGGAATCAGGCAGAGTGCATAAGTCTACCTGACCGTTTAACCCCTTAAGGACCGGCAGTCCCGGGTGTCTGGTCCTTTAAGGACCAGATAAGCAAGTTCGACGTGCCACCCCACGTGACTGATCACGTGTGCTGGAACATCAAACGAGGGACTGAGAGATATTGCTCCGGTCTTGGAGCGATCAACTTCAGTCCCTGGTATTACTCAATAAAGTTTGAATTAAAAAAAAAAAAAATATATGTGATGTAACAAGGCTGTCACTGGTCCTTAAGTGTCAGACCAGCGTGAAGGTCCGGGTATGTCACCGGATGCGAAGGGGTCTTAAGGATCAGAGAGGAGCGCGGTGAGTAAAAGTATGTGATGTACAGGGTTTGTGCTATGGCCAGGTGTCACATCGCTTACCACTGGAAATCCTTGCTGCCGACTTACGCACTGTTGGATGACCGCATATGGTGGTTGATTAAGATGGAGAAACTGACGGCATACATCCACAATTCTTCATCGAGTTATTTGCAGATCTGGTCCCCGTGGGTGGAAGCTGCGGCTCCCCCTGGGTTTCACCGTGAACTTCTCATTTACTGATGCAGTTGGGTGTGGATTCCTATTGGAAATGGTTAGGTGTGTTTTGAGTGAGTGAGATTTCCCCCGACTTTTCCCTCCCCTCCCCCCCTTTTTTTTTTCCCCTCCCCCCTCTTGTTTCTATCTTTTACCTATTTCTTTTCTCTTTTCTTTTCCCTCTCTCCTCTCTCTCTCTCTCTCTCTCCTCTCTTTATTTCTCTTTTCTTTCTCATCTTTCTCTCTTCTCTCTCTTTTCTTTTTATACTTCTTTTTCTCCTCCCGCTTGTGACCAGTCGGGGCTTCATATATTTGAGAACTATGTTTGGGAAATACGCTCCAGTTGTTGGCTTGTTTGTTACAATGGATACTTTCTATGTTCTGCTTGTATCTCGTTTTCTTCTCTCCCCATCCCCTTTTCCTTTTTCTTTTCTGTACCCTTGAATTTTGTGAAAAATTTCAATAAAGTTTGAATTAAAAAAAAAAAAAAAGTATGTGATGTAACAGGGCCGTCATTGGTCCTTAAGTGCCGGACCAGAGTGACGTTCCGGGTACGTCACCGGACGTGAAGTGGTTAAGGATCAGAGAGGCGTGCCACATATTGCCAAGCAACATGTTAGTGTTCCTTAACCCGTTGAGTGCCAAAAGGGTGTCCAAAGCATTGCAAAGCAATACGTTGGATACCCCTCAGGCAGTCAAAGGGATAAAGAGGTAAAGTGAGGTAATCAAAGCTTGAGTCCTGCTGTCCTGCTAGCAACTGTCATGTCTGCCTCCATGGACATGACATCCAGAACTGACGATATTATCTCTTTAACCAAGGAGTATTCCTAGGGGCCATTAGGATTTCCTGATTAAAAAGAAAGAAAGAAAGAAAAAACAGTGCTAACACACCACGATGTATACATAAACTACAATAATAAGGTTTAAGGTGCATTTTTCACATTTGTCTCATTGAAAATTAATAAGTGAAAGATGGTAAAAAAGCAGATAGAATTTTGTTTGCTTTGTAAGGTATGAAGGGGTTAAGATTAGGAAGTGTTACTTCTCCTTTAACACTTTGAGTGCCAGGGGGTGTTTCGCAATGTGTTATATACCCTTCTGGCATCCAAAGGGTTAACACTGACCCGCACTCTCTATCTATCTATCTATCTATCTATCTATCTATCTATCTATCTATCTATCTATCTCTATCTGTCTGTCTATCTGTCTATCTATATATCTCTATCTGTCTGTCTGTCTGTCTGTCTATCTATCTATCTATTTATCTAATCTATATTTGTCTGTCTCTGTCCATCTGTATGTATATCTATAGCTCTATCTATCTCATATCTATTAGTCTATTTATCTATCTCATATCTATCTATCTAATCTATCTATCTATCTATCTATCTATCTATCTATCTATCTATCTGTCTAATCTATAACTATCTATCTATCTAATATATATATATATAATCTATCAAACTATGTATGTATGTATGTATCTATCTATCTATCTATCTATCTATCTATCTATCTATCTGTCTAATCTATAACTATCTATCTATCTAATATATATATATAATCTATCAAACTATGTATGTATCTATCTATGTATCTATCTATCTATCTATCTATCTATCTATCTATCTATCTCATATCTATCTATCTATCTATCTATCTATCTATCTATCTATCTATCTATCTATCTATGCATCTATCTATCTTTCAAATATATATATATATATATACATATATATATATATATATATATATATATATATATATATATTATCTATCTATCTAGCTATCTCTTATCTATCAATCTATTATCTATCTATCTCATATCAATTTATTATCTATCTATCGATCCCATATCTATCTATCTATCTATCTATCTATCTATCTATCTATCTATCTATCTATCTATCTATCATCTATCTATCTATCTATCTCATCTGTCTATCTAATCTATCTAGCCATCTCTATCTGTATCCAAGCAAGCACATACACAAACATACACACACTAACGCACATGCATAAATGTTCACATACACATAATACTAACTAATATGTACAGTATATATAATGTGGCAGCTTATTCTACAAGTCCATTCTATGACTCTGGAAATTACTTACAGTGAGTTGAACTAGTGCAGTGCCTGTGTTCAACATTGCACCCATTACCATATCTCACTGTATCTCCAAGAAGGCATGGGGAGGAAAAGCTGACACTGCAATTATTATGATGAATGTTTACTTGCTAATTACATGCAATTTTTCACAACAGAAATATAATTAGTACCTTATCATCTTCCCCAGCAGGTGCTGGCAAGTTTACCTAGTTATTAAAAGACCCCAGCTTATGAAATAACTCTGTTTAGTCTCAGCAAATGGCCATACGGTTGACCACACAGATTGTGTATTCCACGACCCATTGAGGCTGATTTTACAGTCATTGTCCTTGGTGCTGATAATGCAAATTACTTTGTATGCCTAGAAAAATGGCAGATGGTCAATTAATGAAACTGTTCCTTTGGTTCAAATTGACTGAGAGGCTGATGTTCTAAGACGACCAAGAGCAATGTTGGAGCAAACCAATTGCCTCTTAGGGGACAAAAAAAATATCTCCCCAAATCCCTTTTGATTTAAATAGGTTTTTTTAAAACGATCATAATGCTGCATACCAAAAAATATGTGCATGTCAAGGTTTATGCTGGTGAGTAACACAAGGGCACTCCCACTGCTGAGAGTGGTTTTATTCAAAAGTTATTGCAACTGAAAACTGCATTTTTAGCTGCAGAACTTCAATGGCCTGAAATGTTGCAGTGGCGCTGCTGCTACTGCAGTCTATGGACAGCTCTGACCAGTTGCCCGTAAACCTCAATAGACTGCTGTAGCAACAGCGCCACCGTAATAATTCAGGCCATGGAAGTACTGCATCTAAACAGATTAAAAGATTCGGCTGCAATAACTTTTTAATAAAACATTTCTCTGGGGAATGTGGGTTCAAGAAGGGGGTTCAACGCATTGAAGAGAACTCAAAGGGTTAAAGAAACGCTTTCACCTAAATGACCAAACCTCAAAAACAATGAGAAAGCGCCATATGGTACAGTATGTACATGCAAAGAACTAATGCAATCAAATAGAATCACACTCACCTAAATATTGGTCAGGGTACCGATATCGGACTCCACTGACAGTAACGCATTCGGAGAGATTACACCTGTCTCCTTTCAGGTTATTCATGGTATCTTCCGAGTCAATCCCTGGATAATCCAATTAATGAAAGGCGGGGTATTCAGTTGTAAAAAATGTTATAGTTATTAAAACATATATAAAAATAGAGAGACAAAAAGAGTTGTGAGGAGCACACATCAAGCACGAACAAGATTAAGTGTCTTGTTCTAAGGCATGGTAGCCTCTCAATGGTGCTACAACTCACGTTTTTCACTCCCATGTGCCATTACAGAGAGGAAATCTCCATGTCCATATCAGACTGGTTCTGCCCACAGACAGTCCAGCTCTGAAATGTCAGGCAAATCCTCTCCACACGAGAGAAACGGCAAAACCACAGACGTACGTTTCGGCCTATGTGAGCCTCGTCAGTGTGGTGCAGCCGAATCCCTCTAGGCACATGGAAGCAAGGGCCCATGCCTGGGATGCCCTTAAACTTAGGGAGACAAAAAGAGTTGTGAGGAGCACACATCAAGCACGAACAAGATTA
This sequence comes from Rhinophrynus dorsalis, assembly GCA_037306005.1. Lineage (NCBI taxonomy): Eukaryota > Metazoa > Chordata > Amphibia > Anura > Rhinophrynidae > Rhinophrynus > Rhinophrynus dorsalis. The sequence continues at coordinate 478,838,571 of CM074722.1, forward strand.
AGTGTCTTGTTCTAAGGCATGGTAGCCTCTCAATGGTGCTACAACTCACGTTTTTCACTCCCATGTGCCATTACAGAGAGGAAATCTCCATGTCCATATCAGACTGGTCCCGCCCACAGACAGTCCAGCTCCAAAATGTCAGGCAAATCCTCTCCACACGAGAGAAACGGCAAAACCACAGACGTACGTTTCGGCCTATGTGAGCCTCGTCAGTGTGTAGGCTTGATGCACTAACGCGTTTCACGCGTATAACACCACTTTATCAAAGCTTAACACACCAAAAATCTATGTTCAGATATACAAAAGACTTTCACCTAAATACAGCTTTGGAGATTTTGATAGAACTGTCAGAATCCCCTACATTGCAGTCCATAAGCAATTGGACAGTGATGCAAGTTATGCTGTTTTGGCTCTGGACTCCAGCACAGTGGCTTTGAATTGATAAAATGACTAAGAGCATAGAGCGCAGGCTGTCAGATTTAACCTCTTAATGACCCTTGACGAGCCAGAACTGTCACACCTGTCCCTGCACCCTGACCCCTATACAAGTTTGGCTCATAATGATCTTAACATAGCGATAATCTGTAATATTTGTCTTATTTTGTTTTGCGATGCATCATATGGCAATATGTAAAGTCTCGAAGATGAGGCGTAGCCTTACTGCCAGACAGACTGCGGGTAGAGATCTGCACCTCAGCCTGTCAATCTTCATCTGTTCCAAACCTCTTCCGATGGCGGAGGATTTCTCCATGTAAGCTGGAGCGCTCTCTAGCCAACCGCAGTCTGTCTGGAAGTAAGGCCACAGCTCATTTTTTAAACATTAAATTCTGCCATAGCACGCATTGAATAACAAAATAAGACAAAAATTACAGGTCATCACTATATTAAAGGGATAGTAACCCCCCCCCAACAACAACTTGACAGCAAAATACAGACATCATAGAAACATACCGAACGCACTTAGTCCTCCGTTCCCTCCCCTTTCTGCCTGATGAGCTGTAAAGCCGTCAGAGACAGAATCCAGTCGCCCGACTGTAGGCAGCTCTGCAGGAGCGCTGTCATCTAGATATCTAGGTATAAATACTTCATCGGTATGGTCTAAAACATGTGCCTGGCTTGCAAGCACATGTTGTAGACCATTCCTATGAAGTAATTATACAGAGGTATCTAGATGTCAGAGCTCCTGCAGAACCACCGAAAGTCGGCCGACCGGATTCTACCTCTGACAGCTTTACAGCTCGTCAGGCAGAAGAGGGAGAGACCGGAGGACTGTCTTGCCTTACATCTCTCAAACCATAAAGGTTTGAGAGATGGGACTAAGCGCGTTCTGTATGTTTCTATGATTCCTGTATTTTCCCGTCAAGTTGTTGGGGGGGGCTTACTATCCCTTTAAGATCATTATGAGCCAAACTTGTGTAGGGGTGATAATTCCCCTTTAAGTACTGGTGACTGTCCTGACAAGTCATGGAATTCTGGAATAGCAGCACACCCTCTACCAGCCCAGAATTCAAATTGCAAAAAAAAAAAAAAAAAAAAAAAAGCTCAGTGGTCCTTAGTGGCCTCTCGCGCTGCAGATCGCTTGGTTTATTAAACTATCGTGGTTAAAGAAAGGGTGGAATCCCTCTCTACTGGACACTCTCCTAGCCTGAGGATATGATCTCCGGACTGAAGGACCCCCATGATTGGAATCATCTATTGGTTCCTTAGATATCGACTGCATTTACTCCTGAATATCCCAGGTCTGTTACCATCACCACCCCACCCTTTTTCCCTCCTTCTCTTGCTTTTTTCCTTATTTTTTTCCGTCTGGCTACTCATACTTCCCTCTATTTATTTCTTTGCTTCCCTTTTTCTTTCTCTTTCTTAAGGGTTGCTGCTTTTTGTTTACTTTTTAATATCGCACAAAAATTGTTACTTGAAAGACTGCCTTGTTTTCAGTGGCTATACCTGGACTCAGAATCTCTCAAACATTGTCATGCGTATATGTTTGTTGCACCTTTAGTAAGAACTTACATTGCCCTGTACTGTATTGTGCACTGCTGTATTCTTCAACCCTTAATAAAAATCTATTATAATAAAAATAGTAATTTTGGATCAAGCCAACTTCACCATAGGGGGACACATTTAATTTAATCAAATGTTCATTGAATAAAATGGGGCTTTAAACCCCTTGAATAATAATGCATTGGAGACCTCTCTAATACTCAAAGGTTAAAGTGATAGTAATACTTCGTTTTAACTTTATTTTATTTTGTAGGCATTGAAAAATCATGAAGAACGATATGTCTTATCTCTCAAATCTTTATAGTTTAAGAGATATTCACAAGCAAAGTTTCCCCTCCCGCCCCTTTACCTAGTGTAAGCCATCTCTTCTCAGATGTGGAATCCAGTCCATAGACCAGACATATAACAGCAGGGGACAATCTTCTTACAGTGAAAACAATGAAAGCCCTGCCCCCTTGACAAGCTTTTCAGGTTTTTCCCTTATCTTAACTGAAGATTGTCCCTCTCTGCACTCTACCTGGGCACCTCCCTTCTGCTCTAGCTGAGCAGTGTTACATCAGTAAAAGGGGCGGGAGGGGGATACTTTGTCATTGAATTACTCTTGAACTACAGCTCTGACAGAATTGAAATAACACTTTCCAAAGTCCAAATACTATGATGATTAATTAGAGCTGCTTTTATTATGAAACATTACTATCCCTTTAAAATCCCCATTTCAAATCAATTGGGGTAGGTATGTGCCCACTATGATGCAGTTAGGGATCTCCAGATTTTCCCCCGCTCACCTTTGTCAACCGGCCTCTGAATCGATCTTCTTTTACAGTGCAAAAAAGAATCCATTTTCTTCAAAGTAGACAAGCACAGTTTGTTAGAAGCCCTGTTACGCTGTATATAAATATATTTAGGGACAGCTCTGCTTTTTGATTTATTAGTTGGTATTACAATGAAAACTGCAGAGAACTCGTTCTTTTTCCTCCGGGAGATGAAGCTTCAAATAGGAAAAGTTAGAAAAAAGTTTAAGCAATCACCAAATATTGTTCGGTGAAATGATCTTGCTCCCACTGGAGACTCTCAACACACGAAATAGCAAGTTATGTCCACATGTGTTTGCAACAGTGTAAATCCTTGTCAGGGCCAGCCAGAATAAAATAACTGAAGGAAGAAGAGTTGATAGGAGCCTAAAACAAGAGGGCTTTCCCCAAAAGACATAAAGTCTTAAGGTAACAGTATACTTTTTTATGATCTAAAAAAAATAAAATAAAAACAGATATGTTTTAGGGCTTTTCTTACGATTAAAGCAAGAATGCTGAGAGCTTGACTCGTGCTAGCCTTAGAACCAAACATTCTGACTCTCCCAGCCTTGTCCAGCTGTACTGATAGCCAGAGAACCACACATTCTGATCCCCAGCCTTGTCCTGCTGTACTGAAAGCAATAGAACCACACATACTGATCCCCAGCCTTGTCCTGCTGTACTGATAGACATAGAACTACACAAACTGATCCCCACCCTTGTCCTGCTGTACTGATAGCCATAGAACTACACAAACTGATCCCCACCCTTGTCCTGCTGTACTGATAGCCATAGAACTACACAAACTGATCCTCAGCCTTGTCCTGCTGTACTGATAGCCATAGAACTACACAAACTGATCCTCAGCCTTGTCCTGCTGTACTGATAGACATAGAACTACACAAACTGATCCCCACCCTTGTCCTGCTGTACTGATAGCCATAGAACTACACAAACTGATCCTCAGCCTTGTCCTGCTGTACTGATAGCCATAGAACCACACATACTGATCCCCAGCCTTGTCCTGCTGTACTGATAGACATAGAACTACACAAACTGATCCCCACCCTTGTCCTGCTATAGACCATACAATTACTGATCACCCCCAGCCTTGTCACACAGTAGCCAAATAACCACATATAATGAACCCCAGCCTTGTCACACAGTAGCCAAAGAACCACACATACTGACTCCCCTAGCCTTATCACATAGTACCCAAAGAACAACAATTACTGACTCCCCCAGCTTTATCACACAGTAGCCAAAAGAACCACACATACTGGACCCCGAGCCTTGCCACACCGTAGCTTTTCACACAGTAGCTAAGGGACCGCATATACTGATCCCACAGCCTAGTCACACAGTAACTTGTTACACAGTGTCTAAGGAACCGCACATACTGATCCCCCAGCCTTGTCACATAGTAGCTAAAGAACCATACATACTGACTCTGCCAGCATTGTCACACACACAGTAGCTAAGGAACCACACATATTGACCCCCAGCCTTTGGCCACAGTAGCCAAATAACCAAAGATACTGACCCCCAGCCTTTTCCCACTTCACTGGTTGCTGTAGGGATAGAGGACATGAGGTCCTCCAGCTGCTCCCAATGTCTGACAGGGAATGATTGGAATTGTGATATGAGAGCAAATGGAGGACCTCATGTTCCTCACCACTGCCATAGAAGCACACATACTGATCCTCCAGCCTTGCCCAATTGTACTGGTACCCATAGAATCACACACACTGAACCCGGGCATTGCCTCATGGTAGGCATAGAACCACACATACTGATCCCCCAACCTTGCCCCATTGTACTGGTACCCATAGAATCACACACACTTAACCCAGGCATTGCCCCATGGTAGGTATAGAACCACACATACTGACCTCTAAGTCTCAGTCTTGTCCTACTGCACTGGTAGCCATAAAACTGACCTCCAAGTTCCAGCCTTGTCCCACTGCACTGGTAGTTACAGAATCATACACAGTGAGTCTGGACCCTAGTGGGATATCTCAGGCACAGGTAGAGTAATGAGGGTAATCCAGACATGGACCCCTTGCTCACAGTGCCTAGAGGGATCAGCTGCACCTGACAAGGCCCAAGAAGGCCAAAATGTACGTCTGGGGTTAGCTGTTTCCCTTGTTCAGAGAGGAATTGTCTGGCATTTTATGGCTGGACTGTCATTTGGCAGGACCAGTATGATATGTTTCAGAAGATTTCCTCTCTGTGTATGGCACTGGTGAGCTAAAAGAGATTGCACCCTGGGTGCGAGGACACTGTCCCAGTGAGCTTCTTGCAAGTATTTGCTAGCTCATGAGCCTAGTTGAGCATCTCTCACCTTTCGTTCTACATATGCAAATTGCTGTTGGGGTTGGTCACCCTAAGAGTAATGAGGGTAATCCAGACGTGGACCCCTTGCTCACAGTGCCTAGAGGGATCAGCTGCACCTCACTGATGAGGCCCAAGAAGGCCAAAACGTACGTCTGGGGTTAGCTGTTTCCCTTGTTCAGAGAGGAATTGTCTGGCATTTTATGGCTGGACTGTTATTTGACAGGACCAGTATGATATGTTTCAGAAGATTTTCTCTCTGTGTATGGCACTGGTGAGCTAAAAGAGATTGCACCCTGGGTGCGAGGACACTGTCCCAGTGAACTTCTTGCATGTATTTGCTAGCTCATGAGCCTAGTTGAGCATCTCTCACCTTTCGTTCTACATAGGTAGAAACCAGCAAATCATTCACGGGATTAGTGAAAATCTAAAAATATTATATGTTTCTGTTTGTGAGTATTTCCACAAAAACAGTGGTAAATTGTGGGCTTTCTGTGAATTTTGTTTTAACTTTTCATCCCTAAACATTACAGCACAATTTCTTAAAGTTCTTCTGCTTCTCAAGATGATGCCCAAAGTATTTATAAGATTTTCTATAGGCTAATTGGAGTCAAAATGATAATGAAAGCATTTAAGAAAACTTGTGAGGAAGCCCTCACATATTCTCATGGAATTTTCAGATATCTTAACTTATTTCAGTGTAAGAAATAATATGTATCGATATAACAAATAACACTCACTTCAAAGAACCAGCATTGAAACTAAATGCACACATAATTCATAGAGATTGTAAGTGGCATGGATCACTTCACACAGTGTTGGTGATTTATCCAGTGTTTCTCAATGTTATCTCTCAATACACACCAACAGTGCATGTTTTCAAGATATCTATCAAAGTCAGTCCACTGGACTTGCTTTTCCCTGATCTTGAACCAGTGACCTTTAGGTGGCGACTAAAATTTCTGCCACCAGAGTACATTTCATGTGTAGACTCTGTAGCAGCATTATCCTCTTTCTTTTCCTGGCTTTTCCAGCTCGTATTGGTTAATGGCCTCCAGCTGTACCTTGAATAGAGACTATTTAAACTAGCATTCCTGAGCTCCTGGTGCTCAGTTGTTAAACCTTGTAGTGAAGACTCAGTGTCCTGTTTGTTTGATTTGATTCTCCGGTTGACCTTGGCGTGTCCCTTCACTTCACTTGAACTCTGCTCACCTCGACTGATTGGCTTGCCTCAACTACTCCCCAGTCTCATGATCCAATATCTCTGTTTTCCCCGGACTACCAGTGTACCCATCCTGGTCTTGCCCCTGGATCAACCAGGTGTGGGATACCTGGCTTTGCGACCAGGACCTTTAATATGGTTTTTGACCTCAGAAGTACATTCATGTTACTTCTTCAAGAACATTTCAATTGGAATCCAGTAAGCTAAACAGGTGCAATTCTGGATTAAATCAAATGCGCTAAATGGGGTAAATGAAATTCATTGATTTAACTAGGCCTGATTTTGTAGTAGGCAGAGTAGGCAGCTGCTTAGAGCTCAAAACTTTGAGGAGCACCTAAGCTGCTTTGGCCACACCCACATTCTGAATTATGTGTGTGGCTAGCTATTTCGATGTCCCTTCAGCAGTCATACCTGGGATCTTTAGACATGAACTGACCCTGATATCTTGTAAATACTAACCCACAAATTATCCTATTATATGGATTGTCGATGATATGTCCCTGAAATTAGGTAGCACTGGATCGTCTCACCCTGAGAAACTGACCCTTCAAGCTAAGACCCTGAGATCTGGGTCAAACCCTGTGAGTTCCCAGGTAGGTTTTCAGTCTCTTTTTAACCCCTTGGATGCTAGAGAGATATCCAGATTATTGTGAAGCAATGCATTGGGAATCTCTCTAGTATCAAATGAGTTAAAGCTTTCTTTTACTGTCCTTGAGAAACAAAGGTGTAGCCATGGGCAGAGCTAAGAGCACCTAGAGTGCCTTGCCTAGGGATGCCTGGGATATAAAACTGACCTGGATTTAACCCTTTGAGTGCAAGAGGGGTTTCCAAAGCATTGCTTCTCGAGGTCTACTATTGGATTGGATGATCTCAGTAAACAGAAGTAAGAGATACGCATTTCTGTGAAGAGAACTGGGTGGATTCTAATCTCAAAATACTTATCTCTGTTTTTGGTTTTATTACATTTTAATCCCTTAAGGACCACATAGTCCAGGGGTAGGACACTCTGGAAGACCACATCATTTTTTTTCCA